>CM012457.1:12948366-13270327 GCA_003999625.1 Oryzias javanicus | reverse complement strand
TGACCTCAATTTAAAACACTGACTAGAATTCTAGAACTCTGAACTTTAACACCTCTGACTAGAATTCTAGAACTCTGACTTTAAATTTAAAACACTGACTAAATTCTAAACTCTGACCTTTATAACTCTGACTAATTCTAGAACTCTGACTTTAAAATTTAAATCTCTGACTAGAATTCTAGAACTCTGACTTTAATAACTCTGACTAGAATTCTAGAACTCTGACTTTTAATTAAAAACTCTGACTAGAATTCTAGAACTCTGACTTTAAATTTAAAACACTGACTAGAATTTAGAACTCTGACTTTAAATTTAAAAATGTGACTAGAATTCTAGAACTCTGACTTTTAAAACTCTGACTAGAATTCTAGAACTCTGACTTTAAATTCAAAACACTGACTAGAATTCTAGAACTCTGACTTTAAATTTAAAACACTGACTAGAATTCTAGAACTCTGACCTCAAATTTAAAACTCTGACTAGAATTCTAGAACTCTGACTTTAAATTTAAAACTGTGACTAGAATTCTACAACTCTGACTTTCAAAACACTGACTAGAATTCTAGAACTCTGACTTTAAATTCAAAACACTGACTAGAATTCTAGAACTCTGACTTTAAATTTAAAACACTGACTAGAATTCTAGAACTCTGACATTAAATTTAAAACACTGACAAGAATTCTAGAAGTCTAACTTTAAATTTAAAACTGTGACTAGAATTCTAGAACCCTAACTTTTAAAACTCTGACTAGAATTCTAGAACTCTGACCTCGAATTTAAAACACTGACTAGAATTCTAGAACTCTGAACTTTAAACCTCTGACTAGAATTCTAGAACTCTGACTTTAAATTTAAACCTCTGACTAGAATTCTAGAACTCTGACCTTTATAACTCTGACTAGAATTCTAGAACTCTGACTTTAAATTTAAATCTCTGACTAGAATTCTAGAACTCTGACTTTAAATTTAAAACACTGACTAGAATTCTATAACTCTGACTTTAAATATAAAAATGTTACTAGAATTCTAGAACTCTGACTTTTAAAACTCTGACTAGAATTCTAGAACTCTGAACTTTAAACCTCTGACTAGAATTCTAGAACTCTGACTTTAATTTTAAAACACTGACTAGAATTCTAGAACTGACTTTAAATTTAAACCTCTGACTAGAATTCTAGAACTCTGACTTTAATTTTAAAACACTAACTAGAATTCTGGAACTCTGACTTTAAATTTAAATCTCTGACTAGAATTCTAGAACTCTGACTTTAAATTTAAAACACTGACTAGAATTCTAGAACTCTGACTTTAAATTTAAAAATGTGACTAGAATTCTAGAACTCTGACTTTAAAAACTCGACTAGAATTCTAAACTCTGACTTTAAATTCAAAACACTGACTAGAATTCTAGAACTCTGACCTCTAAATTAAAAGTCTGACTAGAATTCTAGAACTTTGACCTTATATTTAAAACACTGACTAGAATTGTAAAACTCTGATCTTTAATTTAAAACACTGACTAGAATTCTAGAACTCTGACCTCTAATTTAAAACACTGGCTATAATTCTAGAACTCTGACTTTAAATTTAAAACACTGACTAGAATTCTAGAACTCTGACCTCAAATTTAAAAGTCTGACTAGAATTCTAGAACTTTGACCTTATATTTAAAACACTGACTAGACATGTAAAACTCTGATCTTTAATTTAAAACACTGACTATAATTCTAGAACTCTGTCTTTAAATTTAAAACACTGACTAGAATTCTAGAACTCTGACTTTAAATTTAAAAATGTGACTAGAATTCTAGAACTCTGACTTTTATTCAAAACACTGACTAGAATTCTAGAACTTTGACTTTAAATTTAAAACACTGACTAGAATTCTAGAACTCTGACCTCAAATTTAAAACTCTGACTAGAATTCTAGAACTCTGACTTTAAATTGAAATCTCTGGCTAGAATTTTAGAACTCTGACTTTAAATTTAAAACACTGACTAGAATTCTAGAACTGACTTTAAATTTAAATCTCTGACTAGAATTCTAGAACTCTGACTTTAATTTTAAAACACTGACTAGAATTCTAGAACTCTGACCTTTATAACTCTGACTAGAATTCTAGAACTCTGACTTTAAATTTAAAACACTAACTAGAATTCTGGAACTCTGACTTTAAATTTAAATCTCTGACTAGAATTCTAGAATTCTGACTTTAATTTTAAAACACTGACTAGAATTCTAGAACTCTAACTTTAAATTTAAAACACTGACTAGAATTCTAGAACTCTGACTTTAAATTTAAAACACTGACTAGAATTCTAGAACTGACTTTAAATTTAAACCTCTGACTAGAATTCTAGAACTCTGACTTTAATTTTAAAACACTGACTAGAATTCTAGAACTCTGACTATAAATTAAAAACACTAACTAGAATTCTAGAACTCTGACCTTTATAACTCTGACTAGAATTCTAGAACTCTGACTTTAAATTTAAATCTCTGACTAGAATTCTAGAACTCTGACTTTTAAAACTCTGACTAGAATTCTAGAACTCTGACTTTAAATTCAAAACACTGACTAGAATTCTAGAACTCTGACTTTAAATTTAAAACACTGACTAGAATTCTAGAACTCTGACCTCAAATTTAAAACTCTGACTAGAATTCTAGAACTCTGACTTAAATTTAAAACTGTGACTAGAATTCTAGACCTCTGACTTTAAATTCAAAACACTGACTAGAATTCTAGAACTCTGACCTCGAATTTAAAACACTGACTAGAATTCTAGAACTCTGACTTTAATTTTAAAACACTGACTAGAATTCTAGAACTCTGAACTTTAAACCTCTGACTAGAATTCTAGAACTCTGACCTCAAATTTAAAACTCTGACTAGAATTCTAGAACTCTGACTTTAAATTTAAAACTGTGACTAGAATTCTAGAACTCTGACTTTAGATTGAAATCTCTGGCTAGAATTTTAAAACTCTGACTTTAAATTTAAAACACTGACTAGAATTCTAGAACTGACTTTAAATTTAAATCTCTGACTAGAATTCTAGAACTCTGACTTTAATTTTAAAACACTGACTAGAATTCTAGAACTCTGACCTTTATAACTCTGACTAGAATTCTAGAACTCTGACTTTAAATTTAAAACACTAACTAGAATTCTGGAACTCTGACTTTAAATTTAAATCTCTGACTAGAATTCTAGAACTGACTTTAAATTTAAACCTCTGACTAGAATTCTAGAACTCTGACTTTAATTTAAAACACTGACTAGAATTCTAGAACTCTGACTTTAAATTAAAAACACTAACTAGAATTCTGGAACTCTGACTTTAAATTTAAATCTCTGACTAGAATTCTAGAACTCTGACTTTAATTTTAAAAAACTGACTAGAATTCTAGAACTGATTTTAAATTTAAACCTCTGACTAGAATTCTAGAACTCTGACTTTGATTTTAAAACACTGACTAGAATTCTAGAACTCTGACCTTTATAACTCTGACTAGAATTCTAGAACTCTGACTTTAAATTTAAATCTCTGACTAGAATTCTAGAACTCTGACTTTAAATTTAAAAATGTGACTAGAATTCTAGAACTCTGACTTTTAAAACTCTGACTAGAATTCTAGAACTCTGACTTTAAATTCAAAACACTGACTAGAATTCTAAAACTCTGACCGCAAATTTAAAACTCTGACTAGAATTCTAGAACTCTGACTTTAAATTTAAAACACTGACTAGAATTCTAGAACTCTGACTTTAAATTTAAAACACTGACTAGAATTCTAGAACTCTGACCTCGAATTTAAAACACTGACTATAATTCTAGAACTCTGACTTTAATTTTAAAACACTGACTAGAATTCTAGAACTCTGAACTTTAAACCTCTGACTAGAATTCTAGAACTCTGACTTTAATTTAAAACACTGACTAGAATTCTAGAACTCTGACCTCAAATTTAAAAGTCTTACTAGAATTCTAGAACTTTGACCTTATATTTAAAACACTGACTAAGAATTGTAGAACTCTGAATGCTTTATTTAAAACGACTGACTATCAATCTCTAATACTTCTGTTCTTTACTTTAATAAGAAACACTTGACATAGAATTCTAACGACAACTCTATATACTTTAATTTAAAACACACTAGTTAACTAGAATTCCTAGAACTTCTGACTTTTAAAACACTGATTAGAAGATATTAAGAACTTCTGCGACTTTATAAAGAAGTTTAAACTGAGAAATGACATAGTGCTAGAATTCTACTAGAATATCTGAACTATAATTTACACAAAACTCTAGAATTCTAAATTACTAGCAAAACTGAGACTTTAAAATTTTATAACTCTGACTTGAATTTAAAATTGACCTAAGACTTACTTACTGATCTATTAGAATTTAAACACTGTGACTAGAATTGACTAAGAACTCTTGAGACTTTAAAACTCTGACTAGAATTCTAGAACTCTGACTTTAAATTCAATCACTGACTAGAATTCTAGAACTCTGACCTCAAATTTAAAAGTCTGACTAGAATTCTAGAACTTTGACCTTATATTTAAAACACTGACTAGAATTGTAGAACTCTGATCTTTAATTTAAAACACTGACTATAATTCTAGAACTCTGTCTTTAATTTTAAAACACTGACTAGAATTCTAGAACTCTGACTTTAAATTTAAAAATGTGACTAGAATTCTAGAACTCTGATTTCTAAAACTCTGACTAGAATTCTAGAACTCTGACTTTAAATTCAAAACACTGACTAGAATTCTAGAACTCTGACTTTAAATTTAAAACACTGACTAGAATTCTAGAACTCTGACTTTAAATTCAAAACACTGACTAGAATTCTAGAACTCTGACTTTAAATTTAAAACACTGACTAGAATTCTAGAAACTCTGACTCAAATTTAAAACTCTGACTAGAATTCTAGAACTCTGACTTTAAATTCAAAACACTGATAGAATTAGAACTTACTCTGACGTTAAATTAAAATACTGACTAGAATTCTAGAACTCTGACCTCAAATTTAAAACTCTGATTAGAATTCTAGAACTCTGACCTCGAATTTAAAACACTGACTATAATTCTAGAACTCTGACTTTAATTTTAAAACACTGACTAGAATTCTAGAACTCTGAACTTTAAACCTCTGACTAGAATTCTAGAACTCTGACTTTAATTTTAAAACACTGACTAGAATTCTGGAACTTTGACTTTAAATTTAAAACACTGACTAGAATTCTAGAACTCTGACTTTAATTTTAAAACACTGACTAGAATTCTAGAACTCTGAACTTTTAAACCTCTGACTAAGGAATTCTAGAACTCTGACTTTAATTTTAAAACACTGACTAGAATTCTAGAACTCTGACTTTATAACACTGACTAGAATTCTAGAACTGACTTTAAATTTAAACCTCTGACTAGAATTCTAGAACTCTGACCTTTATAACTCTGACTAGAATTCTAGAACTCTGACTTTAAATTTAAATCTCTGACTAGAATTCTAGAACTCTGACTTTAAATTTAAAAATGTGACTAGAATTCTAGAACTCTGACTTTAAATTAAAACACTGACTAGAATTCTAGAACACTGACTTTAAATTTAAAACACTGACTAGAATTCTAGAACTCTGACTTTAAATTTAAAACTCTGACTAGAATTCTAGAACTCTGACTTTAAATTCAAAACACTGACTAGAATTCTAGAACTTTGACTCTTGACTTTAAATTAAAAACACTGCTAAATTCTAGAACTCTGAACTTTTAAATTTTAAAACACTGATTCTAGAATTCTAGAACTCATGCTAGAACCTTAAATTTAAACGTCTGACTAGAATTCTAGAACTTTGATTAAGAGAAAAGATAAAAGAAGAGATTAAAGAAAGAAAAAGAAAAGAAGAGGAAAAAAAAGAATAAAAAGACTGTCATTATTCAATTTGTATTGAGCAAGATTTCATACAAAATCTAAACTGAACCCATTTCAAATATTGACTTACTTGTCCTAATAAACAACAGACACACAGGTAAAGTGAAGTATTCCTAAGGTGTCAGTCTTTTATTCATGTACATTAAACATTTTTTTGCAAAATTTAATGTCTCGGTTTTTTTTTTTGCATTTGGCTAAAACTTTTACTATCTGATTACCATAAGAAACACAAGGATGTTTCTGGCAGGGAAAGGGAGAGTGGGCAGGGATTTTTGCATCAGACACTCTTAAGGCACCTCAGATTGGTACTGATTAAATAAAATGTGTATTGTGAAAAATGTCATATTGAATTCTGAGACGATTATTGAACGGTTCACTTTTATATTGAATATTGCTGCGTCCCTTGCAGGGAGACACGTGGGGTGAGATCTTCAGTGGTCTTGTATGTTGTAATATTCTTCACACCAAGCTGATTATCTGTTGCAGATTCAGTCTTCCCAGCTTGGTGCAGCTCTTTAGTCTTGACCGTGGTGGAGTTTGAGGCTGTGGACAGGTGTCTTTTATATAGATAACGAGTTCAAACAGGTGCCATTAATACAGGTAACGAGGGGAGGACAGAAGATCCTCAAACAGAAGAAGCTTCAGGTCTGTGAAAGATTGCTTGTTTGTAGGTGACCAAATACTTATTTTCCACCATAATTTGCAAATAAATTCTTTAAAAATCAGGCCATGTGATTTTCTGGATTTTTTTTTCTCTCATTTTGTCTCTCATAATTAAGATATACATACTTAAGATAAAAATTACAGATCTCTCTCATCTTTTTAAATGGGATAACTTTCACAATTGGTGGCTTAATAGACTTTTATGCCACACTGTATTTGTACTAATGTAGTGTATTGTACTACATTCATTTCATGACACACTGAATTGATTAAATGTGAAATTTGTCAAAAAAAATTTTGGTCAACTGAATGAATGAAGTGTGTTTTGGTGCTAATATACTGTCCTTTTAAACTTAAAGATCTAAAAATCAGCTCAACTGGGTTTTTTATGACTGATGATCCCAAAGATTATTTAGTGCACACAATACAAAATACTTGTTCAAGATTCGATAGGCTAAAATGATAATCCTGTTGCATCATCAAGACCAAGTTGCTGGATTAGCATAAATGATGAAACAATGCTGATGCTGATGACAAGAAACACAGGAAGCATAAGAAAACCCCCAAGGTTTTTTTTTTTCTATTTGTCTTAGTCATGTGTTTTCAGATAATTTTTGGTTTTTTTTTTTTTTTTTTTTACTGTAACTGAATCCAAAACACTTGAGAATTAATTAATAAAATTAAAGTTCGGGGGATGGACTTGATTAAGATTTTCTGGAATATAGGATATGGAATAAGGATAAAATATGGATTTTTAGCTGTTTTTTTATCAGAAGGGAGTCAAGTATTTGCTTTTTTGGGGATTTTCTTTTCCTGTTTCTACGATAATGTCAATCCTTCCCTTTTGTTTAAACACCAAGTACTTTCTAAAATGTTTTTGTGATTATGCTGCTTGTTTAACCCAAGAGCTTTAGTGCATTTCCTTTTAAAGATGCAGTAATAATATAAACTTTCAAAGTAGGACAAAACTCAATTATATCTATCTTTGGTGCCCATTTCTTATGTGTCCCCTTGAGCCATGACCCAAAACATCCTGTGACCTTTGTCTATGTGACAGGCATGACAGCTAAATCTGCTATAACTACACAATGTTTGAGATGTTGACTCATCCATGTAGTGCTGATGTCTTCGGGGTTACAGCTTTATTTCCTCTGCCTAACGGACTCTAACGGCACACACCAGAAGAGCGGCACAACAGAAAGCACAGATGACTCACATCGGTTTGAGTGAAGAGGAGAAAGAGAAGGAGAAGATGAAAGTGTCGTGTTTTAGATAAGTTGTTCCGGGAAACCTAACCATACGTGCTTCCATTTTTTTCACTGTTCTGCATGACTGTTGGTTTCACTGTGATTAACAAGATTCAAAAAAAAGAAATGGTATAGGGACCATTCAGATCATGAAAAAATGTTTATTTCCACAAAGATATCACAATTTCATACAGAATAAATAGTGCAGGGAAAAAAAGATACTCTGCAGTGGCACAAAACCCACAAGTGAACAACACAAAACATAAACACTTTAATGAGGGTTGAGAAAATCAGAAGCAGGTTCTATGGTAAAAACTGTCATATTTTTTTTCCTATTAATAAAGCCACTTTATGAGCATGAATGAATGAGAAATTTTTTTTTTTTTTATCTGATTGTTGAAGAAACTTACTGATACAGCCTAAAATCAACAACTAAAATAACAGGGTTGTTTTTATTTGACATGCAGAAGCACAGCCTGTCAATTTGACTGAATACTTTCATTTCCCTGCTGCTTCTTTTTTTTTTTTTTTTTTTTTTTTTAAATCCAATGCTGTTACTACAAAGAAATAATCCAGAGAGAGGAACACATGGAGACCGGCAGAGGAGCTGATATTTGCCACAAAAAAAACCAACAGGCCAAAAAACATGACTTCCTTTTCAAAGGAAACTATTTACAACATTTTTTTTCTGATGTAACATGTCAAACACTGATATCTGGCAGTTTAAAGAAAGTGAGTTACTGCAAAAAACGAGGATTTAAGGCTACAAATGTCATTTTCACAAACATTCAAATGATAAATCAGCTAATATGATAACGTCTGAACCCTCACTGGTTCATACAAGCACAGTGGGTGTACAGATTTACTCTTTTGCACCTTCCCTGAGCCTGTTACATAAAGGCTTTTATCGGTCGCGGCAGACAGTCGCATTAATAATCCAACCTCTCCTCATAATCTGTATTAATGCAGTTTGTTTTCCCAACATCATTTTGTGCAACAATATCTTTTATGTTTTGAAATTTTTTTTCCTCTAATATAAGATGCAAATATCTGTTTTTAAAATTAAAAAAATGTAAAAGTTGGATCCTACATGAACCGAAATAGACTGCTCTTTATGAAGCAATTGTGGTTTTAAATTCTATCAATATTTTGTATACTAATAGTTCATAAATGTGCAAAAATATTTGGATTTATAGCTTCACTTAACTTTATATTAAGAAAATAAAACAGCAACAGCTGTGTTAGGCTCTGAAAATTAAACATAGATTTGAACAATTCATTAGATGTGATATCTGGAAAGTTAAAGGTGCTTGAGAAAAAGTCAACCATCTTATATAAATCAAAGCTCTTTATTTTGACTATCCACAGTAAATGTTTGTGGCACCCGTTTAATAAAAAAAAACTTTAAGTTAAATTCTATTATCTAGAAGCTTAGGGTTCTTACTCATAACGTTATCTAAATCACGGATATTTGCGATAAAAATAATTTTAAAAAAGCTTTGAACAGACAGATTTCAGCTAGATTCCCTTTCATAAAGCTCACAAAAATCACAAGTTTACAGAAAAGTGTGCAAAATTTCTTTAGATCGTTTGGAAATGTCTGCTTTTTACATGTTATATTTCATAGTATTTGTCCCGTAAATCTATTTTTGTCTTTTTTTTTCTTCTTTTATTTAGCAGTACTGCATTTGCTACAGTGTATGGCACATAAACACGAAACATGTGCAACGTCAAGTGGGCACTTCAAATACTGAGGTAGCATGGTGGTCACATTGAACATGACTTACGTCGCGTGGCTCTTCCTACTGAAGCCTCAGGTGTTTGGTTGCGAGTGTCAGTTAAGCTGGTGTCCACATACAAAAGCGCACCTTCCTGAATGCTTTGGCACCAACAACGGCCCTGAAGGTGCGCACCGAGGCGTGCGTCCAGAAGGGGGCGGCCTCCGGCTCTTTTGTCCCTGCCTGTGCATGACTGCAGATCTGCAGAGCCACCAGCCCACCTAGTCTTTGATGTCCTTGATAGCGCACAGCTGAGACACGGTTTTCTTCACTCGCAGAGCAGTCAGCCGAGCGGAGGAGTTGGCGTACCAGCATTCTCGCATCAGTTTGCCCATCACTCGCAGAGCCTTGCAAAACAACAGAAGAGGATGGTTGGCACAACTGAGGAAGGTGTTATGGTACATTCAGTGTTAATGGTGAATTTTTTTTTTATTAAATTATCTGGTCGAGTAGCTGAGTAAACAGATAAGAGCTGATGGCTTCTTGTTTGGAGTCCTGTAGTTTTGGACATAAGAGGTGTATATTTGTATAAACCCCTTTTGTATTTGAGGCTAAACTTAATTTAAATCTTAAACACTTTACTTAGAGTGGGTGATGGGGATACAAAAATGAAAAAAGTGACCACATTCAGACCCACTCCAATTAAAGTCACTAGGGATGGGTCCCGAAAAGTAAAAGAATTGTTCTGGTGCAGTCTTGGGATACATCGTGAAACAAATTGTATCGTGAGACATGAGCTGGGCAATAAAACGATAACAATATATATCATGATATAATATTTTCTTGATAGAGGAATGAGTCTATAGCATTAGACTTTTATTTTTAAGGGTCCGAAATGTATTGTTATCGCCCCATTTGAAAAAACTTTATCGTGATATAAAAAAATTCCTATATTGCCCAGCCCTACAGGAGGCAGGTATCGGGATATGTATCGTATCGCCAATAAACACCCCTAGTAAAAACGAACCTAATCACCCAACATATCATAATTGAAACTATTTAAACAATATATATATTTATTTTTTTTTCATCAAAGGGTTTAAAAAACATCTTGAAGAATGTAATGGGTTTACAGCGTTAAAACCTCTTTAAGTTTCTTTTTTTAATTTACACTTTTATCTTCGTGGTCCAAAGATATTTTTTCATTGTCTCAACACAAATAAATGTATTGATCTTGTATGATTTGTAACCAGGTAAGCAATGTCTATTTTCCACACTTTGGCTTGTGTCTGTCTCACCTCACAGCTCTGCCACTGGTTGGGAACGTTGGGTCTGAGTTTCTGGTCACACACCACTTTCCTCATGTCCTCAATGGACGGATCTGAAGGCACCATGTCATAATAAGGCAGCTGGAAGTCTTCATGAAGTCCTGGGAGAAGGGAAAAAAATAAAACATTGTTTATTATTATGCTCCTCCTCACCAGCTCAATTTGAGTGATGAAGTGCGCTGCACCGAGCAGGACGAACATGTAAATCATTACAAATTGGCATGAGTGGGGTGGAAGATGACAAGCTAGGGGAAGTGCTCTAAATTCACCACAGGAGCTGCGTTTGTGCTGTTAAGACCGATTAAAAAACAAGTGACGGTGCATATGTGCGTGTTTTTTTTTCAAAAGATACCTCTTACAGAGCATCTTCTGGCCAGTTCCCAAAACACCAGGCCCAGCGAATAGATATCCGCTCGCTTGAATGACTCAAATGTGTTCATATTGATCGACTCGTCCAGGATCTCTGGAGCCATGTACCTGCGGGGGACAAAATGATTAAAGCTTAATGGCATAAAAGCCCCATGCTGCTTGGGAAATTTGCTTAATCCATTTTGTGTTTGACGTTCAAAACTCAGATACATTTAACCTTTTTCTCCCATCTATGCATTTTTAATAGGAAGCATGCAATAGTTTAAATCGGTTATAAAGAGTGAATTGTTGACAACAACTAAAATTAGTTGGTAGTCTGAACTTTTTTAGAGCAATTTTTATCATCTTTTGCTATTTAAAATGACAAATTCCCTCTAACTGATCAAGAGTTCCTGTATCTGCATCATCCTTTCTTCAACTACTTCTTTTGACCTTAAGTTTTAAAAATCAACCACATGTTCCTCTAAATGTACCTCAGTGTACAAACTGGGTTCTTGCAAACGTTTCCTCTCTGATATCTTCCTTCTCTGTTTTTGCGGATGTTAATTGTGCGTTCTAACCTCTTGGTTCCCACTCTGTGGTTGGATGGTATGTCGATGGTGTTTGTGTTGGAGTCGTGTTTCACAGCCAAACCCAAATCTGCGATGACTGCCGTACCGTTCTTCCTCACGAGGACATTTTTAGACTTTAGGTCTCTGTGTGCGATTGCAGGCTTCCCTGTATTCAAAAGAGGAGAAAAAAAAGAAAAAGAACGTATCTTTAAATCACATTTGTAGTATACAGAGCTAAAAAAAAGCATGTTTCAAATTGGATTTCTAACTATTCCTGCTTATTTATCATAAAGGATGCAAAAGTTGTCAATGAAACACTTTAACAAGTCTATAAAAAGAAAGCCACTAATAATTAAGACCCATTCTGATGAAAATTGTGTTTTCAACATGTTATTGTGGCTTTTTTTCTTTGATGGAGGACATATATAAGTAAAATTCATCTTAAAATAGTATTTTCTGAGTTTTTCTTAATTTCAATTTAAAAAAAAATGCAGTTTGAAATGGAGCTTATTTGTAATATAAAAACAAACTCCCGGTCTGCTCCATTCAGATTCATCCATTTTAAAGATGATCAGATCCGTGTACATCTTTGTTTTCCTCGTCTGAGCTGCCATCTAGCTCAAAACTGTCTGGATAGCTCTAATATGGCTCACCATTTCTGTTGAACCGGTAATGTTAGGTTGGGGGTGTAAAGGACTGTACACTAGTGGGAGTAAATACATAGCTCATTTATGGGTGATGGGAAGGGGGGCGTCAACAGTCCCGCCTATAACTCTTAGGGGAATTTCTAATGAACTACTACTGCTCTGCAGAAACTATGTCCAAGAAACCAACAGAGATGTATTGATTTTGGCTAAAAACGAGATAATCATCATTAAAAATGCTTTTAGAACAGATCCAAAGATGATCCGAGTAAACTTTATTGTTTACCTAAAGCAGGAAAATTGTTTATCTTTGATTAACATTTATTCTTCACACATTTTGCATTTAGACAGTCAGGAACAACCTTACCTTGTGTGCCAATAATTTCCATGTGAAGGTGTGCCAACCCACTTGCTATGGACAAGGCCAGAACAACCATGCCTTCCACTGAGACGGTGTACCTGTTCAGGTAATCGTACAGGGAGCCGTGCTCGTGGTACTCTGAAACCAACCAGAGCTGCGTCCAGGAGCCGTTATCTTGAGAAAACAGATCAACAGGTCATATACTGATATGTTCATCACATTCATTTAGATTTTATTTCCAGAGGTTACTAGTTTTGAAACCTTTGTTATCAGCAGCAATGAATCCCAGGATGTTTTCATGCCTGAGCATGATAGTCTGGTAAATCTCTGCTTCACGGAACCAAGACCTCTCATCCCTGGAGGAGAAGATCTTTACCGCTACATCCTCTCCACGCCACTTCCCGCGCCACACCTCACCATAACGGCCTTTCCCGATGGTCTCCTGTAGGACAATAGTCCGAGCTATGGTTCTCTGGACCAGGAGAGGAAGCCCTGTGAGGTAGACAGCATTTACAGTTAAATAAATGAGACTTTTCCACGGAAGTTTGAAACAGATGCTGGCCTTTCTGTTTACCTGATCCTGAGCCGGAAGTGCTCATGTCATAAATCAGATCTTTCAGACATTTATCAGGAGACATCAACATCTGGTCATCCAGAGGCTCTTCTGGGTCTTGCTTGTGGGTTCGACTGTAGGCACAACGGTGGCCCTGCACGACGCACACGCCGAGCAGGATCCCCACACACAGCAGGCAGCAGGGCACCAGGATCACCACTGTGAGCTGCAACCGGCTCCAGCCAGGCTCTTCCAAAGGCCTCTCTAGAGAAAACAGGTACAAAAAGCCATTAATAATAATAATGGATTAGATTTATCTGCGCTTTTCCAGACGCTCAAAGCGCTTACAATTAATACCCATTATTCTTTCACACCTCATTCATACTTGGTGATGGTAAGCTACTACTTACCACAAGCTGCCCTGGCAGCTACAGAGGCGTGGCTGCCAGTTCGCGCCTACGGCCCCTCTGACCATCACCGGACATTCACACACATTCACACGCCAGTGGAGCCACACTGGAGGCAAGTAGGTTAAGTGCCTTGCCCAAGGACAACAACACATTTTGGCTGGCGGGAGCGAGGATCGAACCGCCTATCCTTCGATCATTGGACGACCTGCTCTACCACCTGAGCCACCGTCGCCCTAATCCATCCATTAATAAGCTCCAGCAATTGATTGGTTCACTGGCATGAATAATCTGTTTTTAAACAAAGAATAGAATGGAAAGGATTTGATGCCTGTAACTGTAGCTCCCTCTGGTGGCTCATGATTATCATGGCAACAGAGCTGCAAACAAAAAGTCATTTTATTTCAATAAAGCCATTAATATTTTCATAGTTGGTTATCAAAAGCGCACTCAAACTCTTTGAGTAAAATCAAAAGAAGAGAAAATATAATCAACCAGAAAACATACCAGTTTTAGGAGGCCTAGACATATTTTGCAAATTAAAAAAAATCATCAATCAAAAAGTCATTTTGCTGATAGTTTCAACTATTAAGAGGAATTCAGTCTTTAAAATTTGCACTGCAGAAAAAAAAAACCTAAATGACTTCATTTATAAAGATGATATTACTGACAAAGAACAGGTGCAATGTGGGACCTTGCAGGAAAATTATGATTCTGGCAACCTTAAAGTAATCTGACGCCTCTCTTTCTGACCTTCATCTGTCTGTGGGTGGACAGAGGGACCTGGGCCCAAACAAAAATAGAGAGACAGGTAGGCACAGAGGAAACCCAAATTTACTGCCGTACGAGGATACCAAACCCCAATGAGCACGGTAAAACTGCAGCATGAGTTTGAAGAAATAAAGTTGCCTTGCCTTTAAAGTCAAATGATTGCATCAGTGCTTCTGTCAGGTGCTTTTTTTTTTAAAAACTTTACATTACTTAGCAAACTCAGAGCTGACAGCCTTTAGTCTTTGAGTCATCTCTAATCCCCAAACTGTGAAATATCCTCACCGGGAGATCCTCAAACATGCAACATCTGCAGACGGTCTAGTGTGCAAAACAGCACTTTATGAACTCAACCACAGTTTCCTAAGACATCTTTAGCCTTTTACCTACATACAGATCCTGCCAGTTGGAGCTACAAGCACAGCTCAGCAGATATGGTGCAAAACAAGGCTTCGCTCTCCCCTCGCCCGGTCAGGATGTGCTCACATGCTGATATTTAGCAGAGCAATGGAACAGATTGATTGTGCTGGCCTCATTGACGATCACCACAGCCTCCGGGTCAGGCTCTCATCCACGCATCGACACACAGCACTATACCATCTGCCGCACTTCAGACACAGGCGTCCAATGTCGTCTGAAACAAGTTGTTTTAGGAATAAACGTTTATATCCTACTTTAGACACAAGTGTATATATATAAAAAAATATTTTTTTGGAGTGCTCAAAATGCAATGTACAAAGTCATAAAATATAATTAAAATATCAACTTTATCAAAATCAGGATTGGAATAGAGTTGAAGATCATTCAAGAGCAAACTTCCATACAGCAGTAAAATAAAGTGCTAAGTTTAAAATAATTAAAAATAATATATGTAACTTTTAAAAAGCATTAAAACACATAGAATACCCTCTACCCCATTCACTAGGGGTGTTTATTGGCAAGGATCTGGCAACACGGTTCGTATCCCAATACATGTTTCACGATACGTATCACGATATATCTCATGACTGTACCAGTTCGCATTTTTATATCATACTGGCAGCAAAATTGCAGAGTTTCAGTTCTGTACCCAACCCAAGGAAAACTCAGTAGTACATGTCTCATAACAACAAAAACCAAAAGGTGACCTGAATGTTTAAAACGTGTCCAAGTCTAGGCCCTGGGGCCAGATCCGGCCCTCTGGGTAATTATATCTGGCCCAACATAATTTTATTTTATTGTCTTTAATGTTATCTTGTGCTTATTTCTAAATTGTATAATTTTGACAAAATATATTTTTTATTGAGAGTAAAATATTGAAAGTTATTTAAGGCTTAAGTTGATTTATCCTGGAATAATATTCCTACATGTATTTTTTACAGTTGTGTTTAAAAATTTAGTTTTAGCGTGTTCAATAAACGGTTATCCTGTTCGGCTATCAACCTAAGGTGTGTTTTGGGTTTTGGCCCTCTGTGCGATTGAGTTTGACACCTCTGATTTAATAGATCGTGTTGTCGTTCTGGTATGATGCAGAGCTGCTCAAAGAGGCTCAGTGTGCTCCACTGCCAACTAGTGGTCGGAGTTTAGATGGAAAACAAAAGTAAGACGTTGAAGAACATTCATAAATAATTAATTGAATATCGTCATGTCAACATTTTAAATCGATACAAATATCGCCAAAATAAAATATTGTGATATATCGTCAAATAGATTTTTCCCTAACACCTCTACTACCGACCCCTCACATCCAGCAAAATGAGACTAAATTACACATGAATAAAACTCGGAGAGTAGATAGAAACTGACATGGAAACCTGGTTGATCATGGCTTATGTTATGTTTTAATATTTAGTAACTATTTTTGATCATAATAAATTACTATGTTAATTTCAACCAAACATCAATTTATACACATTACGTTTCCTGTCTTATTTCTTGGGTTTAATAAATCATATTGTAAGGTGGAGTTTCACATTTTAAACAGGAGGTTACTACATTCTGGTAATATTTTCATATTTTTTTCTATATTTTTCTATTATCTTTTCAGATAATTGATATGTTATCAATGTATTATACTCTGCTTTAAGCTAGTTAATAGCAGACAAAGTGGATTTTGTTAATGAGTCAAACTGCTGAATATGTGCACTAATTCAAAGTTTTAAGTTCTACTGCTTATCAGTTAGTCTTCCCATGAAGTAACATTAGAGAAAAATGCAGCTATCCTGCTCTCAGAAATTCTCTAAGACGATTTGGTGCAAATTTAAACATGTAAAGACGAAGTTTTCCTGTACAAAAATGACAAATTGATAAACCCTTTGCATGGAGATGCAAGAAGATGCAATTTTGCACTATGTGGTCATAGCTAGAAAGCGCCAAACTCAGACCAGCATCCAGTCTGACTCTCACCATCTGCCCACCCGCCCAATCTGACCATTTCAGAACCGACGTTGAACTATGTCCCCCAAAATCACATCAAGAAGCACTTGAACCTGTGGAAGCGTGCAGATGTGAAGCAACGGCTGGCAAAAGCAGCTCTGGACTCTCCTCCCCAGGCAGTTTCACAAGCATTGACGTCTCAAATCATGTGACCAAAAACATGACACCCACTGCAGGAAAAAAAAAAGCCTGAGCGACACACAGGATGGGTGGGTAAGGCCACGGTGGTCAGTGGCAGCGTCAACGGCTTCCCACCCTTCACCCTAGTTTTTAACAACCAACCATAGAAGAACAACTGCTTCTAATTTCAGCTCTTTGTTTTAGGGAAGGGTGTTTACTCTTTGGGTTACTTCTGGGTGACTGAAATCAGTAACATGCAGGTCCTCAGAGTTCAGCGTGGGTTGTTAGGCGTTCAATCATTAACAATGATTTCAGACCTGAACCAAAGAAACCTGCGGGTATATCCACTCCCCTCTCTCAAGTGCTTATTTCCATAGAGCTTCTTTCATACATTTAACAGAATGGCAAAATCTCTCGTCCAAAACACTAAATCATCTGAACTTTACGGATAGTCATTTGGTCACCTGTGACTTTTGAACCTACACAGTCAATTTGTAGCAATTAAAGGTCATATACCTCTTAAAGTACACGACCTGTAATAAATAATGCAATCCTTTCCTGTATGACATCACCATTCTCCTACATTTATGCCATAGAGTTGCTTCATTTGACTTAAATGTATCTGTGGACACATCGCTCACAGGATCCCTTTTGGATACTTCAATCAGACTGATGTCTGGACTTTGAATGGGCCATTGCACTTCATGAAGTATGCATGAAGCAGAGGCTCTGGGGATATGTACTCTGTTACAGGATCCAACTTCCTCTAAGCTGTAGCTGTTCGACAGGTTTGAATGTGTTTGGTAAACACAGGTAAATGCCTGGATGAATGCAAGACACCCTGATGGTGGTCAGTGCTTTAAGAAGTGGTGGTACTCTCTTTTTAAAGAAGTCAAAACATAAAACGCAGAGAATCTAGAATGTATATATTGATCAATTAAAGGAATAAGTCCTTTTTTTTCTATGTGAGGGCGTAGAATAATCTAGATTTTTGCTTAATTTATGTCTTTCTTTTCTTAAAAATATAACAATCGTAAGTAAAGTTTTTCAGAACTGAGTACCGGCAGTACTTCTGTTGTGAAGAAGTGTACGTGTACTGGGTACTGGTGAGTACCGGTCCACTTATTTCAAGCATTGATTGAAGACAATGCAACAAATTCACACAAATGTATCAAATGCATCACAAAAAATATTAAAATGCCTGGATACAAAAAATAAAACAAAGAAAAATGTACATAAATGTAAGAAGAAAATAACTGTCTCATAATCATGTATAGAGATTTTTGCAGTAATGCATACAGTACACACTTAGGACACATTAGATTAGTTTAATATAGTGATTAGTAACTGAAGTCAATTAGAGTTTGATCTTTTACTTGAAAATGAGTGGGAAGAAGCAAATGTATATAATCCCTACTAAATTATTACATTTTATTTTTTTTACATGGTCATCATATTCCAGTTCTGATCAGATCAAGTGAAGATTTTTTGTCAAGTAACAAAATGGAGTATTTATTGGTGATCCTCAGAAAATATTCCTTCATGATTGTAGTAAAGAGTGACATGAATCACACGCCATGTGATAGATTAATCCAGAAATGATACCTGCACATTGCAGATGAAGTTTTCCAGTAACAAAACAGAGTGATTATTGATTATCCTCAGAACACTCCCTTACATCATTCCAGTAAACCTAATATGACTCACACTATATGTAACACATACTGATTATCCTTAGAAAACATTTATCATCGCATTCCAAGTCGTACAAGTTAAATTTTTAGTTGTTTTGAAGATCGACTCCAATAAAAATTGTGTTTTTAACATGTTCTTATGACATTTTTTTCTGATGATGATAGACACATATTAAGAAAATTAAGGTCAAAATTGCATATCTGAGCATTGAAATAGTTGGGAATCATGAATAGACAAAAAATTCCTTTTGAAATGACCTTATTTGTGACAAAAAACATGCTGGGTGGACAGTGAGCTTCCTGCTACGCTCATGTACGTCTTTGTTTTCCTTCACCTGAGCTGACGTCTGGCTCAAAACTGAACGGCTGGACAGCTCCAATCCTGCTCGCTGCTTCTGTTGCACCGCTAATGTTAGGTGGGGGTTGTGAGGGGCTGTAAGCTAGATGAAGACCGTGTAAACAGACGGGTCACGGAATCCGTCACAGGATCTCGTCTACCAATGAATAAGAAACTATAAACTGCAGGGTAACCTTCTTCAAATTCCCCTCCTTGGTGACAGTCTTCTAAGCATATAACTGCAGGTTTTGCCCCGCCTCCTTAGAGCTGTGATTCAAACACCTGAATGCTCCAGACCAGCTGTCAAGTGGCGACAGGAAAACATGCTCCATCTGTACATCTGTGCCTTTCACTTGATCAAATCCTCTCAGCGCAGTACAATCCAATACCTGATAACAACATAGATGCTCACTCTGTTCTGTCCTGATGGTTTTCTATTTGTAAAACAACCTTTTTTTCTCTTCAACTTCTCCAAAATGTTGGTCCTTAAGTTTTAATTTTCTGTTTCATTTTTATAACAGAGGTGGCATTAGTGGTTCTGCCCTGAATGCATCATCAGCCTGTTCAGCAGCAGGATGACAAATATTGTAGGACAACTAGCAAAAACCACACATATCGATAAAGGGAATCGTTGCAACTATTAATGTAAGAAGCACTCCAGAGCAACATTTAACATAAAAGGCCATTTACAGAACAAAACAGATTTTTTTTTGTCTGACGTGTCTTAGTTTTGCAACTGGTATCATAATTTGAAATTTGGAGAAACAGCTGTCGCATAGATGCAGAAAAGCAACTGTCTGCATCCATTTATGGCTAAAGGATGATCTGAAACTAAATAAAGACAAAATATATATTAATATTAAAAAAATGTAAAAGAAAAGAAGGAAGAAATATACTGCACTAGTGAAAAAATTAATACACTTGGCAAAAACTTCCTGCAATAAAGTAATGACACTTTAAGTTTTCTATTAACAGATTTTTTATTTATTTATTTTTTTTGGGAGGGGGGGTATTAAGGTGATTTTAAACCCTTTGATAAAAATCATCAAATAAAATAGTTTAAGATACAAAAATATTAACATGAGTGTTCTGAAAATAAGCACCTCATTTACCCATCGTCTTAAATTGAATCCACTTTGTAAAAATCTGGTTGAATTTTTTTGTAAATAAGAAATTATCAACAAATTTAGCATTTTTTACAACATAGAAAGTAGACATTAAGAAAAATGAATTACAATAAATCAAGTTTTCTCAGCATAAATGTATGAAAATTGTCTATAACTTGTCCCGCCGAAAGTGTTTTTTTAATTTCCGGAAACCGCCATTTTGAAATGAGTAGGAAAGGTCTTTTAGCTGCCCCTAGTGGAATGATGATGAACTACAGGCCAGAGAACGGACCTCGACAATATCCAATGAGTTTTTAGGAAAAGTTTGGATCGTGCTAATGAAATATAATATAATATGATACAAATGGTTAGAAAGGGTTAAAAAAAAAGTTTATAAATTTGCATCTAATAATGTGCAACTTTAGGATTTATAAAATATATTATATTATTTCTATAATGTTCTATAATGTTTTAGAACATTTCAGTCTATCAGGAAATGCAAAATCATGGCATTACCCAGCATGCCGAGCCTGACTGTGACCTCTCAGTGTTTCCACTAATATCCAGATGTGTGAGAAACTCACCCCTACCCATCTGCTTTTACCCACCGAAAGGCCCATGAGAGGCTTTAAGCGCTACATGCCTGATGAGGAATTTATTTATAAATCAGGGGAGGGCCCTTCCATAACCTCTGCCAGATTTGTTATGTCACAGGATCTAGGCGGATCAGCGTCCGCCTCGTCTAGCCGGGACCAGAATGAATGGGAAATCCCTCGCAGATTGGATTGGTGTTTTTGTTGACAGAACAACACTGAAACTGCTTTGCACTGCCACATTAAAGTTCTGTGAAAACCTGGGAAAGACTTCTTTTTTTTTTTTTTAATGCACAAACACACACCTGGGTAAATGTGTAGAGTCTCGTTGTTGCAGAAGTCGGTGAAGCAACAGTTCCTCTTGGAGACGTTTCTGGAGCTGTAGCAGAACACCTGGCCCTTCATCTCGGAGGGCGACAGGCAGGATTTGACCGCCTCCTCCTTCCCGTCGATCAGCATGACGGAGTTCCAGCAGGCGCCGTCTGCGGCCGTCTCGCAGGTGTGGTTGGCACAGAGCAGGCACACACACTTCAGACCTGAAACACACAAGTGAGGATGCTGAAATCACGCAGAAACGGACAAACAATTTCAGTCTCAGACCAAACAGGCCAGTATTCTTTAACTCTGCAGAAGCAGGATGCTGGTGTTACATAAGCAGGTTCATGCTCTTAAATGGCTGGAAGTGGAGGAACAAGAGTAATACCTCTTAGTTTAACACCCACATAATCTTGTGTTCTACTCTGAGCTGTCATCCTTTATTTGATAAGCTGCTGCCTGATTGACAAGCTGGGCTGCATCGCCGGTGCACAAAAGGGTGAAAAAAATGAAAATTATTTTGTAATTTAAGACTCGGTCTGATCAGAAAAAAGCCCACCTGCTTCTGAAGTGTGAACGCGACAGAAACAAAGAATTCTCAGAATCTGCATTTGAATTCCACTGCACAGATTACAGAGTTAAAAA
Source organism: Oryzias javanicus (assembly GCA_003999625.1). Classification (NCBI taxonomy): domain Eukaryota; kingdom Metazoa; phylum Chordata; class Actinopteri; order Beloniformes; family Adrianichthyidae; genus Oryzias; species Oryzias javanicus. The sequence continues at coordinate 13,248,540 of CM012457.1, read as the reverse complement.
TGTTTTTCTAAATAAGCTCATTATGTTTGAAATCTGCTCTGCCCTTTTGAGGGTTTTAGCATTTTAGCAACTAGAAACCATCATCAAACGCAGAGCAGTGGATTAAAGCAATAGATAAAAAAGTTACAAAACATTTTTTTAGGAGTTTCAGAACCACAAAAAAAAATTGTTTGTCCAAGGTCTCCCAAAATGCAAAAATGCATTTAGAAATATTTTCAATAGCAATACAGTTGTCTTGGTAACGATGGACACAGCCTAAAAAGTGGAATGTGTTGGATTTATCACTGAAAAGGTAGAATTACTTTGAATGTGGTTGGCATGTTTGAGGGGATTTTAATTATTCTAAATATCTTCTTTTTTAATGCAAAATTTATAATTAATATTTTTGAAAAATGTGGTAAACTGAGAATAGATAGATAGATAGATAGATACAGATAGATAGATAGATAGATAGATAGATAGATAGATAGATAGATAGATAGATAGATAGATAGATAGATAGATAGATAGAAATAGATAGATAGATAGATAGATCAGTCATAACTAAGAAAAATTAGATTTTAAAAAGAGTTTACACAACAAAGCAATAAATATAAACTCCAATTATCTTTTGCATTTTTTTTTAACCTTAAAACTAAAAACCAGATTCTTTACAGGAGAACCTGATGAACCTAAAATTGAAAAAAGGGAAGATTTTGCTGGATATGAAAATTATTTATAGTCATTTCAAGATGGGTAAAAAAAAGAGAAAAATGTAGCCTCTTGATATTTTCTATAATCTTTATCTCTTCTTAACTTGATGTTTTCTGGAAATCCTGTTTTACTCCACCAACTACAAGATGGTACACGGCGCTCTTACATCACTTGAATATAAACAGCTTAAGGCACAATATTTAAAAAAATCATTTGAATATATTAGGATTTAACAAATTCTTAGAATTACATGTTTATATTTTTGCTCTCAAAAACACAAACTCTTGATTTTCCCTTGTAAACAAAATTACGAAAGCATTTTACGTCATTTCTTTTAAGTCCATTTCTTAAAATGATTAGTTAAAAAAGCAACTAGTTATGCATAAATGTTGTTGGTATTTTTATTGTTGTTAGTGATTTTTCTTTTAGTAAAATAACATGATTGCCCTTAAAATTGTCTGGATTCCTGGTATCACTGGAAAACAAATCTTACACTTTTACATTATTAACAATGTTTATTTTTTTATTTTTAAAAATCATAGATTTGCCTAAATCAAAGAGGATAGAATGGTGATTTCACTGCTTATCAAAAGTACAAAAAACATGCATACATACTTTTAATCTATATGATTCGTTTCCAATTGATGTTTTAACACAGTTACCAAATACATTTCTGTTTAAAATGACTAATTGAAATTATATAATAAAGAATTTATCATTTTAAAATCAGACATCCCAAAAGATCATTGTCAGTCCCTTTAGTTTTCACTTATGTCTTTATTTATGTTTGTATTTGTTCATTTAATATTCCATTAGTTCTTTATTTTTTTCTTTATTTATGTATTTATTTATTTTCTGGTGTCTTCATATGACCACAGAGAAACATTAACAAAAAATTGAAAGAAAAAAAAAAGAACTAAAAGGTTAAACAATTCAAACTAAAATCGTATAACATGAGCATCATGTGTTAGATGAAGAAAACTTTCCAACCACTGGAGCTGAACACAGACTGATTTGAGACAAGAAGGATATATTACTGGACTCCTTCAAAAAAAAATACTTCAAAAGTTTAGACGTATGCAGGATCCATCACACTTGTCATAAATTGGCCTGTCTTGTTGTGTGGTTAGTGTACTTTTAATAAGTAAGTAATAAAGTGTGATTGCACAATAAAGCTTTAAGAGGGTATGTACGCCGTTTATAACATTTACAAGGAGTTTTACAAAAAAATGCAATATTTTCTTAAATTCCTTCTAAAACATTTTCCTCACCTTGATGTCAAATGAAGAAAGAAGTCACAAAAACAGATTTTCATCAACATTCTTTTTTTTTTTTTTTTTACATTTTGCATCTCCAAGTAGTCAGAGTTCGGTGACATGCTGCCTCTCTGCCAGCTAGTTAAAATTTTTATTTGTTCAGTTATGTTAATTGAGAAAAATATATCTTTTATAATGATGAGCTGATCATAAAGCTGCACAACCAAGTTATTTGACTGCAGTAAAGCTCCTTCAGCAGGACTCTTCACAGGACAGGTTAGAACAGCAAAAGAGCAATCCATCACTCCGACATTATCTGAGCTCTGCAGCATTCGACTGTCTGAATGACATTCATGTTGTCAAAGCTGGCCTTCAGAGTCAATGTGAGGTCTGCACACAGATTTCTTGGACCATTCAGTCTAACACTCCCACATCAACCTCTTGTTCTGCCAGCCGTACCCACAAAGCAGTCTGGATCCAGACTGTTGTGGTTCCACAACAGCGGAACAAGCCACTGGATGCCACCACAGCAGGATTCTGAATATAAGTTTTCTGAGAAAAACTTCTAGCGATTTCAAATACTTATTTCTGCTTTGATCCTCTATAGTTTTTAGGTTATTTTCTTGGTTAGTTAAATAAAATTAAAATGCCTGGCAAAATTGGGCATTGATTAAGGCAGACGTGTAAAAATCTTGACTGAACCAAACACCAACAGTAAAAAAATCAATAAGCAATAATACAACACCCTTCTTTTAAATGTATGTGCAAAACATATTTCTTGCAGCCAAGAGTTAAATCCTGAATCTTCAATATTTCCTCCAAAAATATTTGAATTGAATCCATAAAATGGTATATTAGGTTAAAAAGAACAACTGAATGGCACAATAACCAGCAGGTATTGGCAAAAGAGGATTGTTGTTGTTTACATGAACTCCTTATGAGTCCTTATACAGTAGTATTAATGTGATGATGCTTCAAACATTCAAAAAAGTTAGTTTTGAGTGAAAAAATATGTAATTTCTATTAAGCTAAATAGGAAAAAATGTAATCATGTAGCGTCACTGTATAATTAAAAAACTCTTTCATTAAGTTTGTTTGCAGAAATATTAAAAATATGTTATTTTGCATGTAATAAATCCTCGTTTAGACTCTTCCAAAAGTACAGTGATCTAAAAACTTGTTTGGAGAAGTTAGAAAATTGCAGTACTGTAATTCCATTCCATATATGAAGCACTAAGCTGTTATTATAAAAACTACCACTTATGTGTCATTTCTTAAGACAGAGTCAGTCTGCCAAACTTTTGCTTCCTCTATGGTCAACCCACCAAACTTTTTACTCTGTGAAAAAATAAAGTTTTCATCTCTTCTCAAAACAAATCTACAGCCATGTTGATGAAGTTCTGAGCTTCAATGACTAATTCAGGTCTTCTAAACATTTTTTCTCTCTTTTCTCAGTATGGCAGATGTGTTCTTTTAGTAATTTTGGTTGCCTCTATTTACTAATGAGGTGCAAATTAAGGTTGGGGATTATTTGAACATCAATTAGTTTAATGATTATGCTTTGAGAGGATCAGATTAATTGCTTGATCTTTGGAAAAAGCGGATTTTTAATTTAAAAGTCTTTTAAAACAATAAAATATGTACTTTTTATATCAGTTTTTGGTGTTTTTGATGAATAACTGAATGGAATTTCTAGCTACAATAACCTCATTGATGATGACATAACTGATATTTTGTTCAGAGCTGTCAGAGAGCTACTTTTACGCATCTCTAACCAGACAAAAGTTCCAAACTTGGCTTTTCTGAATGAACGCATGATGCACACTGAGGCGGGTTACCTGCAGTCAGCTGCACGACATACAAGAAGATCAGCGCCGCCTGAAAGCTGTGCTTCCTGGAACCGCTCATGGCCAGAGGCGCATCCGCTCCCTCTCTGACCGCAGCGTTTTTACGCAGGCAGCTGCCCCGGGAAGAAGCCAAAAACACGCATCGCGCCGAACCGTCCGTGCGCTCCTCGCAGCCCGCCACAACAGATCCCTGTCACACGGGGGGGAAACTGCAAAGCGCAGCTCGCTCCGCCTCTGTTGACCGGGATTTCAGAGGATTATCGGCGCAGACCTCTGATAAAGACATGTGAACGAGGGCTGGAGTGAGAGTGCGGCGCACATCCATTTAAGCGAGGCAGGTGGGGTTAAACGCCACCTCCAGACTGTCTGCTGCTGAATATGGAGATAAACTCTGCGCTCTGGTCACAGAGAGGGTGATGGGTAAATGTTGTTGTGGAGCAAAACACCCTCTGAAATACGCAGTATTGCAAGCACTGATCAACAAGATCCCTGAGCTTCTTACTGAGCGGAACAGGCGCATTTGGTATCAAAGTCTAAGTTGATAAGATGTATAGTTCTGCAATATCATGTGAATATAATTAAGTTTTTGCATATCAGAAAGTGTACTTACTAACATAAATATTAGAGGTGGAACACAATCACTTGTAAAACTTCAAATAAAACTTGTGACCAGAAAATGTCCTTTTGGTAGTAAAGTGGCACAAATGTACGGAGTACCTGTGCACACGCACCAAAAACTAGAGGTAAAAAAACAAACTGTAGGTTACTGCATGGTGCTCACCTAAAACTATCAAGTGGCACAATAAACTAACTGATGCGCATATGAAACTATCTGGTGTGCATTAGAAAATAACAGGTGGCCAGCTGAAACTATCTAATACGAGCCAGAAAATACATATTAAAAAAAAATATATACAATCATGGTGCACACCTGAATCTTACTGGTGCACAGAAGAAACTATGTGATGTGCACCAGAACTGAACACCTGAAACTATCTGGTGTGCACTTGTAACTAACTAGTGGTGCACAAATGAAACCATGTGGTGCACACCAGGAATTAAAATGAGCAAAATATAGCACTGGTGCATGGTGCACACCGGAAACTTTTAAGGTGCGCACTGCAACCGAAGTGGTGCGCACCTGAAACTATCTAGTGTGCACTTGAAACTAACTAGTGGTGGACACCTGAAACTACGTGGTGCACACAAAAAATAAAAAAAAATACAGCACTGTATATGGTGCACACCTGAAACTATCTAGTGCGGACCTGAAACTAACTTGTGTACACGTAAAACTATCTTGTGTGCACTTGAAACTAACTGATGCACACCTGAAACCATGTGATGTGCAGTAAAAAAACTGATGTACACTTGAAACTATCTGGTACACACTAGAAACAAACAGGTGCGCACTTGATGCTATCTGGTGTGCTCCTGAATCTAACTGGTGTGCACCAGAAACTGGAAATAAATTTTTTTTTACCCACCTCTATTTCAATTTAGGGGCTCTATAATAATGTCATTCCTGTGGATCAATTTCAGTAGAATGAACTAATCAAGGCCCAAATAAACATAAGAGGCAATAATGCCAGATCAATAAATGAAAAGTCATGGTTAAGTTCCTCTAATTCCATCTGTTGATCATTCACAGCAGTTTTTATAAAAACAGTCAAGATAATCAGGCCATGTTGGAACATATTGGATTTTCATAGTCTTCAATTATTTTGTGTAATTCAGATTGTAAAACCATAGTATGCATGTTTTAGATGGTTTTGTTACATTTCAAGAAGATAACTTCAGCTATAAACTGAGAAAATCACAATTTGATTCAATGGAATGACTCAATGATTCAAGAAAAGAAAAAAGTTTACAAAATAATATTTTTGATTTTATTGTGTTTTTACATCGTATTTTCTTCATTGTTACTGTTCAAAACCACTATAATGTCCTAAACATTTGTGCTTTTTAGCACAAGTTTTTGTGCTAAAATGCAGCAAAAAGACACACATTTCTGACAATAATAAGCTAAAGAGAAATGCATTTTTGTAAAAAATAATTTCTCAAAAGCTTTTGTCGTGTTTTCTCCTTTATTGTATCATCCCATCCATACGTTGTTTCTGGTTTGCATGGAGTCCCAACAGATTTTCTTGGTTGCTTTTTGTGGAACGAGTTCTCTGAAATGTTTTCGTGCTTGCAGCTTTGGTGTTCAACTTTATTGTTGTGGTGTCAGAAATAATGTTAGCACATCCGAGCCAGAATGGTTGCGAGTATAAAAGCCAACGGCCCGTCTTGCGCCACTGTGGTTGTTGCAATCCCTCCCCTGGGATGTGAGCAGTGAGGGACAGTAGGAGCAAAATGTCAAAACAATCTCTGGTAAAGAAAGAAAGAAAAAAAATAAAAATAAAATCGCTGAATGCGTCTACTGTACAATCACTGGTGCGCAGAGCCTCGCTCGGCTGCATGGAAAAAGTTATTTACAGCAGGTCGCATATAACCACAGTCGTGCTTCTGTTGCCCAGGCTCCATGGCAACAATAGGTGGCAAACCGAAAGAGCGCACCAAGACAATACCAGCATAAAAAAGTGTTTTCTATTTCTGCAGAGAAAAAAAAAAAAAACAGACCATCTTTGAGGCGCTTGGAGCAGACGGCCGTTCATACACTAAATCCAGGACCTTTGGTTTTATTGGGCGCAGCAGACGGCACTAAAGCGACCTCTGCTATCAGCGCACCGCATTAAAGTCTGAGAGGAGGCAGACGTGTAAGGAAATGTTCAACAACAGATAACATCTTCAAGAACATATCGCATGAGCCGTATAGTTGACATACTAAATCATCTCTTCTCGTCTTCACAGCATGGGAGAAGCTGCTGAAATAAGCAACTATTTAAAGGGGGGAAACAGAAGAGAAGAAATTTTAACATGTGATGTTTAGTGGATTTCATGGAAACAGAATGGAGTGCACACGCCTCTGCCATAGGACGGCTCAAATGACAATGAATGTGAAGGTTGTCTCATCGTAGTTAAACATACATGGGCTTGTGTTTCCATCATTTAGCTTATTACTTCACTCATTAGTGCAAAAATGTTTGACATTTTTTGTCCTTTATCATTTGGGTTCAGAAAACAAGCAAACAAAATGATAAATTTTGCTCTTTTTTTGTTTCCTAAAACAAACTACTCTCCACAAGTCAAAATCTCCAAAAAAGTGCAACTTCATTCAAATAATTTATATTTCATGTAATCCTTTGAATGCAATTAGATCCATTAAAGCTTAGCATTCATTTAAAATTTCTTATTTAAGATTTTTAATAAGTTTTTGTTCACAATATACAAAAAAGTGACTCACAAATGGAATTTATCTGTTTTTCAGGGATCAATTTTTTTCAATTCCAGAACTCTCAGGCACAAAAGAGTCATAAGAAATGGAATTTCTGAGTTAGTAACTGACAAAAACTGGATTGATTTTGAAAAACTGTGATTGATATTTGAAAAATACATTATTTTAAATAAAAAAAGGAAATGGAGCTGCATCAGAAGCAGAGAGCAGGACACTTGTTGGTGCAGCCGGGAGAGCACGAATGGATTTCAGATTCGACGGTCCAAGTATTCAGTCAATGGAAGCCTTGAGCTTGAAAAGGCAGTTTTGGGGACAGCGAAAGCAGATTTAAGCTTCTGCACAAAGAACCTTGAACTCAAATAGAAAAAAATGGAAAGGAATTGAATTAAAAACATCAAATTTCTGTGTTGTTTTTTTTATTTTTTAAAGGAAAGTTCTTACAGAAAAGAAAAAGTGATGTGCAAAATGTATTTAATGCTTAATAATATTGGCATGTAGCTGCAAATGTAGAAAAAATGATGCCAAAACTGGTAAATAAAAAAAAAAAAAAAAAAAGAAGCTTCATATTTGTATAAAAATATATTCAAAAAGTTGCTTTTGATGGCCAAGAAAAAAACATAAATGTTGAAATTCCTTTAAAAGGAGGATTTCTAAAATAAATCCAAACCTGTAGTAATAGACGTTGACCAACTGCTGCTTTGCACACAGCTTCAGAACAAATGAGACAGATGCAGTTTTATTTTGTTTCTATTTAATAATTACATTTCTCTAATTGATATAAAATGTTAAAGAAATAGAAAAGGCTGAAGTTTGACTTCGCTTACTTGACAATGCACGCATTAAGACATATTTGCACGCGTTAAGACAGTATATAGGCTCTTACAGGCCACTGGAGGAATAAAGTTCAGCATTGTGTAGCGCATATTTTATTTGATCTTGTAGCATTCGACTGTAAAAATGAAATCAAAGATAAAATAAAATGAGTGGAGGCGATAGATAATAAAAGTTCTTCTTAGCTGGAAGATGCATCAGGAAACACACTGTGCAACTGGTGTAAACCTTCAGAACAAATGATATCCCAACAAACTTGTTCTGACAGCTTTGTAAACCGTGGAACATCACGATCACCGCGAAAGAGATTTAACCCGGCTGGTTTAATTTCACCAGGTGAATCCACCAGGATGCAGGTGGAGTCAGTCAAATCAAAAACGTACTGAAACCGTTATATTCCAACAGAAAAATGTGTCAAACTAAAGCTGCGCTGATGAGAAAAACAACCCGACTCAAATGCCCAGGTAACGTTTTCTTCCTTGAAGAATCGATTTAACAGTCCGGCTCCAATGCTTTAAGAAGTTCCGTTTTTTCCTCATTTCCAAGATCAGTGGGCAGTTTCAAAAATGCCCGATAAACCATCTTTGGATGCCAAAAACTGTCCCACAAAGTGTCTGAAATAAATACAGGTTTGTGCCACTATAAGGGCGTTTTAACCCAGTAAGTCCTTTTGTCTCGCGAGATTTCTCTGCGAGGATCTTCGAAGGCCTCTTCTGCTTCAGCACAGCTCAAATGTCTGTTTTGATCTTATCCAGAGAGTTGTCGATCTTCGTGAGAGTTTTTTTGATGCGGAGAGCTGTTAGTCTGGCTGATGGGTTCTGGTACCAGCACTCCTTCATCAGTTTAGCCATAGATGTTAAAGTCTGAAACAAACATAAGGCAAACATCAGTGAGAGCATATTTAGATTAGAAAATGATAAAAGTTCATTAAAGGACTGACCAGGTCTGAAAACCATCTGTTTGGGATGTTGGGCCTCTGCTGATCCACACACACGACCTTTTTCATATCCTCAAAGCTGGGATCACTCGGAACCACATCATGAAAAGGTGGTTTGTAGTCCTCCACAATCCCTTCAAAATAACGTTAAAGTACTTCAGTTTATTTATGACATTATAGCATCATCTTAAAGGCCCACTCTGATGAAAATCATGTTTTTTACATGTTGTTCTGGCATTTTTCTCATAATAAAGGGCAAATATAAACAAAAAACTAGCTTAAATTTGCATTTTCCCATTTTTTCCATTTTTCCACTACTTAAGAGTTCTTTCAGCATATTTATGATATTTGTACCTGTTCTCATTATTTGACTTAATTCTTTAACCTTTTTCTAATGTATATTCTTTATATTCTTTTTTTTTTTGTGCTTCGTAGTGTTTAATCTTTGTGCTTTGACTGAATTTGTTCTGTTAAATTGCATTTTGTTGAGCGGGAAAAGTTGAGAGCTGTGTATGAGTGTGTGAATGTGGATTTGTATATTGGTTATATACTTTATATGTTTTGTAATTGTATTTTTGTTTGTTGATTACACTGTACTCCGTCCTTATTTAAGTTATCTGTTTTATGGAGGAACCCCTCGAAAACGAGATGCGACCTCTCAAGGGGCTGATCCTCTTATTGTTTTTTTTTTAATGTTAAATAAATAAAATAAATACATGTCTGAGTATTTCTTTTATTCAAATTATTGTGAATCAGGAGCAGACAAAAAACTTAAAAAAAACAAAAAAAAAAAAAAGACCTTATTTGTGAGGTAGAAAATGTATTAAGTGGGCCACAAGCTCTCAGCAACAGGAAAGGGGTAAGGGGTTGCCCCATGGTTGCTTGATGTTGACTAAACTCTACAGCTCAGCTCGAGTGCTTGAAGGTGTAGTTGAGAGAATCCGGTTATTTTTCAAAATAAGAGATTGTTGAGACTTAGACTTTAGCGGTGACTGAGGATCACTGAACAGATCAAGACAGGCTTAACTAACTTTTTTTTCCCCTTTGGCTAAAGATGGCATAATTAAAATTAAAACACCAATGGGGATGCTTTTAAAATAGATGAAAGAATGATGAACAAGACAAGATTTACGAACAACTGTTGCAGTAAATAAAAAATATTTTTTACCCCAATAGAAATTGTGCAAAGAGTGCAAACGAATGTGTATTTGGTTGGGGAGTGTTTACACCTGTAGATTGGCTCCATGACAGAAATAGTTAGCAGGAAAATCAAGATAAATACCAGAAGCTTATCTCGGTCCACTACTGAAAATATATGAGCACGGTTCTGACTAAAACTGAAAGTGTTGTTATACAATAAAACATTAACTGGAGTTAAGGTTCCAGGTTGTTTTGTACGTACAGAGCTTAGACGGAGGTGCTGTTCTACAGAACTATAGCAACTCAGAACAAAGCAGATTTTGAAGGATTTTGAGCTTTTTTTTTATTTGCCATAAAGTTTAATATCTTATCTGCTCATTTATTGGTTGGAGATCAGAAAGCTACAACAAACAAGACTGAATGAACTATAGAGCTCTACACTAGCTAATGCAGAGCTAAATGGAACATTGCTGGCGCTTGTGTTATTCTTCTCTCTGCTGTTGCATCAATTCCCAGGCCAGAAGAAGGCCCGGGAGCTGTTTTCAAACCCCAAACTGACCGTTGCTGACCGTCCTCCTGGCGATCTCCCACAGCACCAGGCCCAGCGCCCAGATGTCCACTCTCTTGTAGGACTCAAAGCTGTCCATCTGGATGGAGTCATCGAGCACCTCAGGAGCCATGTACCGCTTGGTGCCCACTTTCGGGTTGTTGCCCACATCCAACTCATTGGTGTCTTGAAAATGCATGACCGCGAGTCCTGCAAATAATACGCAAAGAAGATTTGACTTTCCTGGACGTCAAAAGGAAAACTTCCTGCTTAGAAAGAGGCAGCCGGGCGGCGAGGTCAGATTTATATTTGCACAGAACATCTTATCTGAAAGGTAACAATATAGCAGACATGCATTTGAGACACAGTCTTCCTGTTTTAAATCGATGCATTAAGGACAACACACTGGACTCAATCGAGCGACTTAAATGGAGAAACACTACTTGTAGAACAAACAGCCGTGTTCTAACGTACAGGATGTTCTCCGACATAACAGCACCCCGAAGAGACAAACAAGAGCTGCAGTGTTTGTCAGCACAGCATAATGCCTCAGCTGGAGCAGAGTTTATTACCCCGAGCCCAGACACAGTCAAGCCTGTCACCAGGTTATGGCTTCTAACTGAATTAGGTCTTATTCCGGTTTCTGCAAATGGAACCTTGGTGCTTTGGATAAAGTGGTACAAGCTCTCGTAAATGCGTTTTTGGTTAAGCGTTAAGAACATGACAGGGCAAAACAGAATAACTAAACTGCACATTCCAACTGTTGGGCAAATGAATACGCAATAACGTTCAGCTATTGGCCTTAATAGATCAAAAGCTTCGCTGAACAAGTTTTTAAGTGCTTTTACCGACTCTATTTAAACACTCCAGTGAATGACAAATCGATATTTTTATTAGCTTTCTCAGCACTTTGTGAACCTCAAATGTGATCTGACATATTAGTATTTTGAATCCTCTTGGATATCGTCCCAGCAACAGTTTTGAGCAGCATTTACACAAACCTATGCTTACCAAGGTCGGCGATGCAGCACTGTCCATTCTTTTTCACCAGGATGTTTTTGCTCTTTAGGTCCCGATGGGCGATGGCGGGCTTGCCCTGCGTGCCGAAAATCTCTACGTGTAAATGAGCGAGGCCGCTGGCGATAGAAAGAGCCATGCGGAGGCATCCAGGGGCGTCCAGGGTGCTGAGCTGAAGGTAGTCGTACAGGGAGCCCATTTCATGGAAGTGAGTGATGAGCCACAACTGAGTACTGGAGTTCCTTGAAGTCATATCGGAGGCAATGAAGCCTGCATCGAGAAACATGTTCAAATAACCAAATATTTCCACTTTTTGCACAACTAATGAGTCATTTCACTGTGATAAACAGTAATAAAAAGGTACTTAAGCATCTTTATGTTACCTATATGGTTTGGCTAGTTTACATTTTTGTAAATCATTACATCTCTGTTTTATTGAACTACATTCAACATTTGCGATTCATTTAACTCAAATATAAAAACATACCGAGGATGTTCTCGTGTCTCAGCAGTACGGTGTTGTAGATCTCCGTCTCTCTGAACCAAGATTTCTCATCTCTGGAGGAGAAGATTTTGACAGCGACACTCTCCCCCTGCCACTGACCCCTCCACACCTCACCGTAGCGACCCTTTCCTGTCAAAAAATAAAAGCATGGAGTGTTTGACATGAAACAATCACTTTCATGTTTTAGTCTCTGACTCCTAAACAAAGGCAAAGCAAGGGAGTAAAAGTTTCATTTAAATTCAAATTTATAAATCACAGCCGACAATTAAGCACTTTTGTTGCTTAATTAAAAAAAAAAAATACTGTTTTTGTACTCTGGAACATTTAGCTCGTCGAGTTACTGCAAAATTTGACAGATATAATTAGATGGAGGCAGATGATTTGCTGTGACGAAAAGCAGCCAAAAGGCAAAGAAGAAGAAATTACTGCAACTGTATTTTTAGGAAGGATTTCTCTATCAAAGAAAAGGGTTAATAGAAAGAGAAATAATGTATAAATTGTGGTCAAAGCATGAGTAAAGGGCCAACAATTTGCCTGTGACATAAAAAAAATCCAACTATGATTTTTCTGCAAACGTTTGTGTTTGTTGCTGCCCCCTAGTGGCCACAAAACAGATTTCAACATGGTTTGCTTTTCACCACCAGTTGTTAAGTTCCTTAGACTTTTGTGGAGAATATTTTGCTGCTGGTGGTATGTTAATTGGCATTTAAAAAGCCATAAACAGTATCTTAACTAAAAGTTGAAATGTTGAAGTCTTTCCTGCAGGCCTCTTATTAAAATGTCACCAGAAACTCAAACTTTTGTTTCTTTTTGTCTTTTTATCCCAGATTACTAAATGTGTACAATTGAAAGTTTTTTTTTTTTTTTTTTACTTTTTGAAAACGAGTGAAAAATAGATCAGAGAATCAAATGAAAGAGTCATTCATGCCAACATATTAGGTTAGAATTTAGTCACTATTGTGCAACGGCTAAAACAAAATACAGATTTAGCTTATTGTGAGGCTGATACTGAGGGAAAGAACCATAGCCGGACATGAAAACATCCTGATTGCTTCATTTAAATGATACAGGTGCTTGTTGTGTATATGCGTGTGTGTGTAGTGGGTGTTTTCTTTTAATAAGAAAATAGTTCAAATGTGCACTGATTGCCGACCAATTAGGCTGTGGCATAGCAAGAGCGCTACAGGAGGCTGATTGCTGGCTGTCCCTGGTCTCACTTGTTAACTACTATCTAGTAGTGTTAAAATATTGGCTAATCGCAATTAATTGATTAATTACATTTTATCATGTTATTTTTTTATCCCTTTAATCTCCTGAAGGGCATTATACCACTCATACCAATGGATTTTTACCAAAAAATATGTAAATTTAAATCAATTTTTATAACTTCAATTCCGTTATATTTTTAAGTTTAAATCTTTTTTTCACAAAAGGCAGATCATTTAAAACATGATGTGTCGTGTTGTCACCGTAACAGCTCCTGCCCGCACTTTGCTCTTGCTTCCAGTGATTGTCAGGAAAAGTTAAACAAAGCATCATCTCACGGGGAAAGTTCACCTCTTGGAGCTGGTTTTTGTCCAGATGATGAAGCTAAAGTTTATTTTAAAGAATCAAAGTCAAAACAGTTAAAGTCCTCTGGTGTGAGAGGTTCATTTCCTCCTCCTTAGATTCTCTTCTACTTCATCCCAATCACCAAACAGGTTAAAGAAATCTATAAAATCACTCGTGTCTTTTCAACTCCCTTGCTGTTGTGATAAACTGTGGAAAAAAATATATATTATGGTATTATTATTTTTTTTTTCCTTAATTGTTTGAGATAGAAAAAAAATCCCCCTTGATGGTGCAAAAGTAAAGGTTGGAAGTTTGTTACAATAAAAACGTCATAAAGTCACTTTTTAGTTATATTTACTGTGCCAGAATGTCACAAATTTACATTAAAACACCTCAAAATGAGGCTTTTACAACAATTATTAGGTTAAAAATATTTGCTATAAAAATATATTATTTTAAATTAATTAATCGTATTAAGAAAATTAATCGCATGACAGCTCTAGTATTATCCTGTTTTGGAGTTCAAAGCCCGGTTCTGTGACAGCCCGGCGACAGCACCAGAGTATCGGAGTTAACAAAATAACCAAAGTTTGGTGCCAGCTGGATTCTGGCACAGCCCGACTGTTGTGCTGTGAGTGGACCCTAAATCAGCACTTACCCACACACTCGTTTAGTGTAATTTGTCGAGCGACGGTTCTCTGAACGAGGAAGGGGAGCCCTGAGCCGCTTCCTGAAGTGCAAGAATGATCCAGCAGATCCTGGGGGAGCAAAGTGACAACAAGGTAAACGATTGCATATCTGTGTGTACATCTGTGGATCCACTCGCCAGAAAGCTGTCTGAATGAAAACCACGCCAGAAGAATGTTGTGGCTAAGGCCTGAAAACGATGAAAAACGGAGCATCTGGGACTCAGATGGAGATTATTACAAGCAAGCCGTCTTTGATGTGCCACCCACGCGGGGGGACCAGTTTTCTGCGTGCGTGTCTGCAAAGATAATGTATTTGTGTGTCTGTGCTGGAGGTGCAGAAAAGCCCCCCGCTGAGTAAACAACAGAGGAGCCACCTCCTTCCCCAGCGACTGGCGTGTGCGCTGGAGATTTTATCTAATCCAGGACCAGACTCCAAAAGAGGCACAATGTTGTTAAGCCTTTTATTTTTATCTCTCAGCAAGACGTGCAGCGTCTTGAGGCCGACACAGGAGGGCAGTGCGCAGTAACGGAGTTGGCAGCTGCCTCGCAAAAACTGAATTGAGAGGAGGAGGGGGGGAGAGTTGAAAATAGAGGAGTTGTTCCTGGGATAAACAGATGCATAATGCAAGAGCTGCCAGGGAGACAATTTGGAATTACAACATAAGAACGAAAGACAGAGGCAATAAAATGAATGATGGTTTCTCTGAGGAGGGTTCAAATCCCTCTCTGTGCCGTTTGTGAGGGGAATATGTACTCTGACTGGACCATAAAGCAGCAGAATGCAATCGTGTGCAATAACACGCTAATCAGATATGATGCTTGTGGAACAGGTCGCCTGCGTTTCAGTCCTAATAACCTCTCTCACGACGCTGCCAAGCCCTTTTTTTTTTAATTATGCTGAAGCACACAGATGCTGGTTCAATATCTGGAACCCTTTGCTGCTAAGTTTACTGATGAACTTTAGAAAAAGTTAGTGCGTCTCTGCAACACACATCCTTTGGCGGCTGGGTGGGGGGAGGAGGGGGTTTCCATTTCAATAGCTGAAAATTCAATTCATGAACCAGATCTTAAAGAGGTTAGATTTGCTTAGAAATGCCATCAAAAGGCTTTATGTGAGAAGAATAACCAAACGCACGGAAACAACCTCCAACTTTTCTCAAGGGCTCGACTGAATCCCGCCCGCTGCAGCTCCTACAGAGGCTAAGTGAGTGTGCGGGGTTTCCTTTCAGACCAAACGCTAACCACAGGGCCCCACCCATGCTCTGGATCAGTTTAGCAGGCCTCAAAGCACAAACCACTACAGAAAACCTATATTCCATGGCTGGGTGCAGAGAAAATAAATATCAGGGACATTCCTCTCACACAGACTGCAGTGCAGAATGACTGAACAAATCTCTGCAAATTTTTTTTTGAGTTGGGAAAAAAAATTCTTGAGGTTTTGAAGAAAATGTCAGTAAAGATACTAAAAAATGGAGACGCGAGGATACCAAAAACTCCATAAAATCATGTCGATTTCTTTTGGGGATGGCTTTGTACAAAAATTATAACAAACCCTTGAAGTACGATGAGGCCAGAATACTTCCTTGATCAGCCTGAAGGCCCTTTATAATGCCATCATGCTTCTATTGTCTCAAAAAAAGGAGCACATGTGCAAAGAACGTGCAGAGCTAGCGCCCTAATCCAAATGTGTTTAATGGTGCAGCCGTTCCCCTCAAATACACAATTATGGCAGGGATTTGCTTCTTTGTTGTGACTGCACATGTTTGTTTCACACACAAGAGGGCTTAATTTGTACTTTTTTTTTCCTGTTCAAATCTTTTCAAATCAGTCATGTGTGATCATTTTAACAGGATGATTCAGGCTGATGTTTTTAGGGCAACCGAAACATATTTTTTCTTTCATCTCCTAACAATTTCTTTAAAAAAAAACAGATATCAGCCCCTTTGAGGACAAATAATTTGGTGAGCTTCCCCCGGATTTGGCAGCATGAAAGACTCACCGCCAGCGTGCTCACAGTTAGAAGCAAGAGTCGTCGAGTCCGTCTGCATCCCGTTGTGTTCAGTCTCTCCATTGTGATTGCGATGGAGTCTAAACACGATTTGATTGCAATGGATGAAAAGAAACTTCTGAAACACGAAGACGGCCACAGCGGAGAAGAAGATGAGGGCAATGATTGGTGCTACAATAACAGTAACCAGGGTGGTCACGCTGTAGGTTGAAAGCCCATTATCTGCAAACAAAGAGAAACCGGCGTCTTAAATTAGATGTACACGATCATCCCACGATTCTATCAGGTGAAATTAAGGTTTCATCTATAGGGATTTCAACAAAAAAAAAAGTGTTTTTCTTTATTGCGAGTTTTCTCTGTTTGCAATCTACAAAAGATAAGAGAGTCCATGAGACATGAACCTTAAATTCTTTGCCATGGTTTCTTCCATCGAAATAGTCTACAGATGTGAAGATAAACCATATCGGAGAACCTCAGCAAAAAACAGATGTGGGTGTGTGCGGGAAAAACAAGAGCTTTGAGTCTTCAGCGCATTGACATAAACTCTCTTCTATGAACCGACTCCATCTACACTTTCTGAACTTCGTTTGGCAAGAACCTGAAGCTCGCTTCTGCTTTTGAGCTTGTATTAAAACACTGAAATTTCAGGATAAAATGTTTAAGAATTTGAACTTTTAAACTGTTCAAATTTGAGAAAAACATCAGAAGAAACTGAACATTAAATACCTTTAAAATACCATGCTGCACAGTTATAAGTAGGGCTGAGAATCTCAGGGTTACATGATACACGGCTCACGATATCAATGTATCTCGATATGGCAATAATCTTTACATCACCTTGGTAATCTATGATATACAAAATATTTTTATTTACTGCAAAACATTTTTTTAACAATTTAAAACACTATGTTAAATTCAACGCCACTTTCCAACATTAGAATGAAAATAAAAAAATAATATGAGTGTTTCTTTACAATAATAACATATATTTTAAGGGGAACATTTTTTTTTTAAAAGCTCCCGTTAAGAGTGTACCCCTAGGATACTCACTATATGATTAGTCAATAATGACGTTAGAACGTGTAATTCTGGTTATTCGTTCAGACGCTGCGACTCTCGCAGGAATTTGATGCATTTTAGCGCAGTGTTGGGACAGCTTTTTTTTTTTTTAATGTTTCTTAAAACCCAAAATGCTTCCAAAAGTCACTTCAAGTTCATTCTAATTATTACTTAATATACAACATTGTCATATAACAATGATTCTGACTCAATTTTCCTTCCTTGTTGCCTCCACCACCTGCAAAAACAATGACTGATAAGAAGATTTTATAACAAACAGGATTTTACCAAAAGGAACAGACCAAAAAATAAAATAAAAATTAGGATAATGTTTAGCAAGTTTTAAAAATGTGTATTTATTCTATAAATATATATTTAACATTTAAATAAAAGGTAGAACATTTCTCAAATTCAAAATAAAGTACATTCGATGGAATATAGTTTAATATAAGCTCTTTCAGCATATCTAATATTCTCATGTCTAATATTAAGCATGCTTTTTTTTAACCTTTAATTATCCAGGCAGGACAGATTAAGAACAGTATTCTTATTTTCAACTGTGGCCTGGGATGCTAAATAGTGTAGTTTGCAGGAACTTGTTTTTTTGTGCATGTGTGATTGATCAGAAAAGTAAAATGGGTGAAAACATGAATGGCTGACATTTTTTACCATATCAATTTTTATTAGTTTTTTTGTTTATTTGTTTTTGCTACTTTAACACTAACCTTACCAGCTTTTTTTTTCTCAATTCTAAACTCTTGGTGACTTTAGAATTATTTGATATAGAAATCAATCATTTTAAAAAAGTGACAGTCCTGGAGAGTTTTTGCAGTTGTGAATGCATTGTGGGTAGTTCTGTGCTGTACCTTTGGGAGGCAGCTGAACAGTGATGTTCATGTTACACAGGTGTCCTTGGCAACACTCAACAATCTGATCTCTGGAGGGTGGGGTCTTGCAGGTTAGCGTGCTCTGCTCGTAGACCTTAAAGCAGCCTTTCTGGGACACCATGGTTCCGGCGCTGTCCGTCAGGGAGGAGAAACACTGGTGGCCCCTGCAGCGGTTCCCCGTTACACACGAGCTGCCCTCGCACACACACTCATGCTCCTCTTTGGTGACGGGCTTCAAAACCTCCTCTGTAAAAGGAGGGAAAACATTAAACTCTTATCACAATCATGGCCATTTATCATGAAAGTTTTTAACAGTTTAACTCTAAGTGGAGTTTTTGTATGATCTCTAGAGCCATAGGACACAAAAGTGTACGGTTACCTTTTCCGGGGGGGTGCACAGTGACGTTCATGTTACACAGGTGGCCCTGGCAGCACTTGACAGCGTACAATGGCGAGGGCGGCGTGGCACAGACGGCTCTGCCCTCCTCGTCGTCCCTCAGGCAGCCCTTCTGTTGGGCGGCCGCCCCGTCAATCACCTTCAGAGAGGAGAAACAATGCTGCCCTACGCAGCGCCGCTCCTGCTCGCACACTCCGCCCTCGCACACGCACTCCTGGTCTCTGAGGACCGGTCTGTCGGCAGACGGTTCAACATCTGATAAGAGGAGAGAGAGATAGGAGAAAAACCATTAAAGCAATACCATTGATAACCCATTCAATTACATGGCATTCACTGGCGAGCAGCATGCGTGCGGGTTGAAGCATCTCTGTGCTGAGCTTTCACTCCAAAGCCGCACAAATGAGTTTATTTTGCAGCATGAAATCCAACACCTGCTGGAATAAAATGGATTTCCTGCCAACACGGCTATCACTCATTCAAAAATGAATACAAGCTGAAATGTTATCATGTTCCTGTTTCACAGGCCACAACTACTGAGATGAAAATGAGCAGCTCACAAATATGAACAATGCCTCAGTCGATTGAAAATCCATGTAAATGGTTTACGCTTTAACTTAGTACACTGCAACAGATTAGCTGGTTAAACTACTTTAGCTGTGGTAAATATTTGTAACACTGGATACTCTGTTAAGAAGGCTGTTAACTCAACTGTCAAGCAAACCTCAACATCTTATAACTAATACTCTAATTTATTTATTATTTTGATTGATGAGCAAAAAAAAAAAAAAAACTGTTTCCTGGTTTATCTTTACATGGAATGGATCTGAAAACAGTCTAAAGAGCAAAAAAAAAAAAATTCAATTTCCATACAATGTTTTGTGTGTGGCTTTTATGTGTTTCTAAAGTGGATGTTTGTAAATGAGTCACCTTTCACAGGAGGCACCAGGGAGATGTTCATATTGCACAGATGTCCAAAGCAGCACTCCACCACCAGCTCGGGAGCAGGAGACTTTCCGCAGCGCAGAGCCTCTTCTTCTTTAGAAACAATGCATCCCTTCTGGAAGACCGGCTTCCCGCTCAGAAGAGACAGCGACGTGAAACACAGCTGGCTGAAGCAGGAGCTCCCGCCGCAGGACGGTTCATCACACAAACAGGCGCTCGTCGAACCGCTTGTGCCTGGAAACGAAAACACTTTGGATTACACCTCAGTTTTAACAATTAGACATGTACTGCAGTGAAGGAGCATTCTTTTAGGAAAGCTGTTTACTTATAGAGGGTACAATACTAATTATCTAAAATGTTTGAAATGTTAAGTTGCTTTACCGATAAAGGTAAGGCCACACCCCTTCTACTGAAAGTGGGGTCGGGAGAATCTGTTGATCAAACGTTTTAGCGTGGGGGTCAGTGGGCGTCTGAATGACCAGTTTATAACTTGAAATAAAGAAAAATTATTGAGGAAGAAACAGCAAGAACTCTTATCGAGCAAGAATGTTTATTCTAACAAATAGACGAGTAATGGCTGTTTATCTCTCAATAGAAGTCTATGGGATTTTTTTCTTGGAACGGGTACTTCATTTTTAAATTCCAGCTTAAACAGATGTTTGTTTCTTTAGATGCGGGGCTCCTTTAAGACATCCCCCGGTGGGGCACAGTCGTGCAGACGCAGAGTGTATTTTAAAGGCGGGGCTACTAAAGGCAGATATATGGCGTTTCCATCCATCTTTGAAAAAATTTGCATGTTGCATTTTTTTCGTACAGAGAAACAAAGACACAAAGCCAGCTGTAGGATGACGTCATGAAATGGGCAGCACCCTCACACAGCGGCAGGTGGAGCCTCAGGAATCGAGTCGTTTTGTTTCCTGGTAGGAAAAAACTCACGAAAATAACTAAAATAATGTGTTTTTAGAGTTCCAAAGGCAATATATGATCATTTAAATTGATCAAATTTAAGGCTTAAGAAACTCATGGTATGGCCCCTTTGAGACTTTTTAAGACCCTGCAGGAACCCTGAATAAGCATAACTTTTTTATAAGTTACAAGAGTTTCTATTAGAATTATAAAGAAAATAATTCATAATGTTATCCTTTCTAAACCTTTTCACCTTAAAGTACCAGTATTAAATCAACTTAATGTTTCTTTTACTACATTTTAAAATGACAAAACAAGTTTTGCAAGACGACCTTAAATTTGTGCTGTAATTCTGACCATTGACCTTCACTGCTGCATTCTCCTCATCTACACAAAGTCCATAAGTTTTTGTTTTTTTTCATTTACTAACTGTCCTGAAGATTGCTGGCGAGTTCAGACAGAGGAGTGTACAAAAAAGCAAACCTATTTCTTTGGTCTTTGTGCTGTCAAATCCTGCACTCATTTATGTGTTGAATCGTTTAAGCGAGTAACATGCAGGAATATGCGTCATTTGGGGAAATGTCAGTGGTGTGATTAAAACCGCAGTCCCTTGAAATTTGTTTTGGGTGCCTTGGATACCACGGGCTTCCAATCCTATTTAACCCCCTCTCCCAGGTATGGTGAATACGGCTTGCCTATTTAACAGGATCTTTCTATTCAATCCACTGGAGCTGTCTAAAATAACGCCGCCAGACAGCAGATAAGAAGGAGACAGACTGAGCAGAGGGAGGTGAGAGACGAAAAAAAGTGTGATTTTTTTGGTCTACGTAAGCAGGAGGGTGGGGGGGGTGCAGAGGCTGCGACAGGGTTGCAGATGTCTGGCGCGCACCTTTTTTAGTGACATTGTGGAGGCTGCTGTAATCTTGGTTATTGCAGTGATGAGATGAGGCCTCTGCAGCATAACCCGTGCTTGGAGATAGCATAGGATGTTAAGTAATGTGCTCTATGTGGGCTCCCAAAAGCAATGCAACCCTCTGCTGCAACTTTAAATGAGCTTCACCGTGAAAGGGTGGGCTGTGTGAGACAAATGCTTACCATCCGAGCTGGAACATGGGCTGGCCAAGGAGAGCAAAACCGAGAAAAGGGCCACACTCCTCATTGTAGATCTAAAAGAAAAATGCAGAAAAAAGAGGAGTTATTTCACGATAGAAGTTATAAGTTCGAAAGTTACTTTCAGAACTCTATTTGGTGAAGCAGCATGAACTTTTAGTCCCCCCTCAAAGTCTTGGAGGGCACAATTTAACAGAAGGAGACCTTTTCTAGTTTTCAGAGAAGAAAAAAAAAGTCAACACCAAGTTTAAAATGCTTCAGTAAAGTGGGTCTCATGCCTTCCTGTTGTCCTGGAAACAAGGCATTGAGTGGTAAGCAATAGGGAGACTGGTGCTCTCCTATTGGCTGCATCGGTGCATGAGTGTGTGTGTATGTGTGTGTCTTGATTTCTGTGCATGTTGGAGGGACAGGCTGCTTGGCAGAGAGTGAAGAGGAGCAGACAGACATAAGAAGAGGAGGAAGAAGGAAAGAAAAGGGGGAGAAAGGTTGTCCAAATACTATCTTTTACTTGGGACAGTGTAATCTTTCAACCCTATTGAATCTAAAGGAACGTAGGATTAACTGTTTGTGGCATTCTAATATCCAATACACAAATTTATTTAATAATAACCCCAATATTTAAAAAAAATACTGCTCAAGTTTCGCTAAAGCCTGGAACATGCCCTGTTCATGCTGCGCTAAGCACGGGGAACGCTATCCAGGCGGCATGACTGTCTGAGTGTATCTGTGCCACCGATAAACACCCAAACACCACCTACCTCCACCCCCTCCAAGCCTTTGTGCCCATCTCCCAGACATAAATGATTAAGCACGTAATGTTAGCATTACCCCAACGGCGGCGTCTGCACAGGCCGCTCACACACAGACCACATGCTGCTCCTTTAATCAGAGCACAAAACAGACGCTGCCACACAGAGATAATCGGGAGCTCTGTCTGCTCCCCTTGGACCAGAGGAGGGAAGAAGCACCAATGGGGGCAGAGAGAAGGCAGGGAGGCAAAAGGAGGTGCAGCCTGAGGGAACGTCGGAGACATCGGGTCGAAAAGTAGGGCAAGTCCGTAAAAGACACGTGGACAGAAGCGGACCGCAATGATTAAGGGGCAGTGGCTGTCTCATATCAGTGACTGGGGGTACTGTGTGGAGAAGGGCACCACCTGTGGGGTGAAGGAGGGTGGGAGTCAGCTTGTCTGTCAGGGGCAGAGAGATAAGTACTGTATATCTTCCAATAGTAGCCCGGTGTTTTTTCCAAATACTCTGGTAGCCAGCACAGCGTTTATAAGACAAAAGCATCTATTGGAGAGCGCTGGTTATTCCATCCCAGACAGAATTGTGAGGGCTAATGGCTTCATTTTGTAGTTAAATTCAGTCATGAAATGCAGACAACACCACCAGATGAAGCATCAGCTTTGCCTTCATGCAAATTATCTTCCTGGAGACATCTTTCCGTCTTTGCTCAATAATCCATGTTCAAACCAGTCGGACTAATTGGTCGCATGCTTTCTTTGAACCTCAACCAAGAAATCAGTTTGCTTATTACTCCTTTTTCTGCCGTCGTCTTCCCGATATCACCCATCTGCTTGCGCCATTCTCGGATGCGTTTAGGAAATAGAGATAGACGGTTAGGGCGGAGTCGCTGTTGCCATCCACTGATTAAGAGAAAGTGATGACGACATTAGAAAGGGCCAATATAGCGCTAAGCTCGCCATTCACTTTTCCTCAAAGCAGGAAAAAGGCGAGTTGCTGGATGACCTCCACTTTTGTTGCTTTTCTTGTCGTTGCACGACAGTGCCATGAAAACAAACCGCTCAGTGGGAGTTTAAGTGAGTGGAAACGCTCACCAGAATTAACTGGACCATACTGCACCACTCCTTGCCGGTGTTCTGTAAATCTATCCTATCCATGATTCTGTCCTGCCTACACCTACTGCGCATGCGCAAATCGAAAATACGTCATCTTTTTCGGTCTTAGCGGACCACCCATAAATCTGTGCTACCCCTCGATCTTGTGATCAGGATATGCTGCCTTGAGGTAAAACTGCTCCGCCGGAGCCCCGTGAAGCCGCACTGCCTCCCGGTTAAACTGTGACGCCCCTTGAGGCTCCGCTGTTTCTCCATGAGGCTGTTCAAAGCCCTCTCCCCTCGTACTCTGCCCATAATCTTGTCCTACCCTCCCCGTAATTCTGTTCTACTCCGCCTATAATTCTCTCCTACCCTGCTGTCTTTACGACCAACCATTAAAACTGTATATTTGTTAATTTACAGTGGGTAGGATTATCTGATGATAAGGTAGGACATTTGGATAGCTATCAGTTTGTGCTAAAGGTAGGAAAATCTCACCAGGTAGGACAGATCGTAAGAACACCGGACCAGACCGCTCAGTGGAAACAAGGCTTTAGGGGCCGGCTTCTGACAGTAATGAGCACCTGTTAGACTTGACGGCTATTGGAAACTGGCATCAATTAGAGACATGCCACAATTGGAAAATATAGGGTAGTAGAGTTGATGGCCATCTGGCTGATGTTTTTTGTTGTTTATCACAAGATTATCTTCACTGGTCTGTTAAGCCAGTCTTCTCTCAATAATAGGGCTGTAACGAGTATCCGGGTGCTCAGGTACTCACGATTTGCTCCTGAAAATCCGAATACAAATATTCTTGACGTCCAAGATCGCTAATTTGTGATTAAATTGTAGTAAAATATGATCAAAATATCATCTGGGGATGAGGTATTTTTGCTCCGAAGTGCAGATTAGTGTTGGATTTTAAGTTTACAAACTAAAACAAAGCAGAAAGAGCCACGGTAGTCACCGGAAGTGAACACATCTTCGTGGCGAGGAAGCTTCCGGTTTTCAAAGTAAAACTAGCGAGAGCTTTTTTCCGTTCGAAGACTGAGACTGAAATTCTGTTCACTTCTGAAAAAATGAGTTAGCTTTAACACTGGAGCTTTAGCCCCAGTGTTTATATTCTTTTGGTTATGGTAACTCTTCATCGGTTGACGCAATTAACGAAATTCCAGCTTATTCTGAAGAAACGCAGCCTCGCGCTGCTGAAAAGCAGATGTAATTAACGTGAATCAGATTATTCTGCCTGCAGAAAAAAATTAAGATTTTCTTACACGGGCTCTGCACCGTAAAATATTGAAGAACTTTGAAGATCAAAAAACTGTGGAAAGAATTTTAAAGTTTTGTTGTTAAATGATACAAAAAAAAAAACTGTGATTTGTATCCTTTTCATGTTGTTTATGTTACTGCTGAACTTAACCAGAAGGTTGACCAAAAAAAAAAGTTTAAAATGTCAAACAAAATTTCTATCTGAATCTTTGTGGGGGGTTTTATCAGTTTTGTTGATTCTGATCTCCTGTTCTAAATAAAAGGTATAAGTGTTGGTGATTTAATACAAATAATTTCAATTTTCATCCATCTAGTAAATATACACATAGCAATAAACATTATATTAAAAAGTAAGAATCGTGGTTCGATTCGTGAATTGTTGAGCTTGATTCGTGAATCGAATCGCCACCTTAGCAACGATCCACAACCCTACTCAATAACAACAAAACTCTTGGAATAGCAATAAAACTTCATCAGAGTTTCCATCCCTCTTGTTTTCTTCCTATTTATTCATAACTATCTGTCAAAAGACAACAACCGCAGCCTCAACGATCCATCTGACACTTCTGTGCATATTTACCACTAAATGACCTACAGGGGGACAATAAAACCACTGGTCCATCTCTCTCAACGAGACCATTAATCTCAAATATGCTGCAGGGAGTTATCCTGCCAAACACATGGTCTGGTGTTCATAACTTCGCAGGGAAAAAAAAAAAAATTGGTCTGTTCATTTTACCCAGAGGGCTTTTGAGGCACTTCACAAAACAAAACGAATAAAAATCTTAGTATCTGAAGTGCCGTCAGCCTCAGACTGTACGCACAATCGAAGTGTTCTCTTACAGTATTTAGTTTGCTCGAGCACGGTGAACATAGTGAGTGACAGGATGCATGACATACGATGCTGGCTAAGGGTTTTGCTTGACAAACAGGCAGTCAGGACGAGTCCTGATATTGGAAACCGCTGAAGGGATTCTTGGGAAGGAGAGAAGCAGGGCGAGCATCTGCAGAAGCGATTGTGATCTTAGCACACAGTTTTGTGGTGCATTTTCTGTGTGCAGCCCTCAGCTCCTGCATACTGAATTCTTTGCTAGTCTTGTGTAGTGTGTGTTAAGAGAGCTGGCACTCAGCCAAGGGTGTGCCGACAACCCCCTGTCCTCAGATGAGGTGTTGTATTAGGGAACTAGTTTAAATTCCACAAGACACAATGTCGATTTTTATTCTTAGCATTTATATTTACAGATAAGTGCTCAATTTGACAAAACATGTAAAATAAAAATTAAAAAAAATCAGAAAAAATGTTTTTTTTTAATATAATACTCAAAATATTTATATTGGCTGCAGTTTGTCTTGTAAATCACTTGAGCTTTTCGTAATACATGAGTGTTTACATTTTATTGAATCTGACATTTAGCCTGAACATAGGATTAATAAGCCAAACTAACCGTTTTGTCTCACTGAGAAAGAGAAAAAAAAAACAAATCTTTTTCTCCCTGCATAAGGGTTTCCTACAATGAATTGAAGAACCTGAGATATGCCAAGTGTTGACCATTTGGACAAACCACAATGTAAACTAGACTCGTTTTACTGAAAGGTATGCTATAGTACACTGAGAAAGTTGAAAGTGAACCCAGAGATCTTTTCTGCCATTCCTTGACGCCACATTTTCCTTTCCAAACTCTTCCCTGGCATTCCACTTTGCAGAGCTGAGCACATGCACATTACACTGACAGTGATTTTAAGAGATAATTACATAAATGTCTCACTTTAATACAAGTTAAAACACAAACAGTTGAGATGTCATAAAAATTGTTTTATGAATAGTTATTTACAATTGATTTACCCACTATTAACTCAAAGAGATTGCTGAACTGGCTTTTTACTGCTATTAAAAACACATCAAAGCAGTTGGATGCTTTTTTATTTTGGACCACTTTGTATTCAGGTCAGCTATAAGAGAGAATGACAGAACACTACTTTGTCTGATGAGCATGGCGTATCACTGAGGTCGAGGAGGAAAAAAGCTGAAGCCCTGCAGGAGCTGCTGAGTCATCATGCTGGCAAGGAGCGAGACGTGAGGTGGAATCTGTGTCTGAGCTTGCAGGCTGGCACAGTTACCATGGCTCAAATAGCCCGGACAGCGAGAAAACTGCAGCAAACTGCGGGGAGGCAAGTGAAAGAAACAGGCTGAGAGGGGGGCAATGCAGAGCCTGCTGTTTGTGTCCCAGTCATTGTCCTCGACCTGCACCCCAGCACAGCCAAAGAGCCGGCGTATCATCAGGGACACGCAGATGGTTGGTTCTTGGGTGGATGTGGGTGTACTGCGACTTGAGAACGAAAGCTGTCCTCTTCACAGTAGCAGCAGCCTACATTTAGATACACACCACTACCTTACAGACAATTTGCCAACCTTCTTTTTTCCATTAAAGTGAGGGTGACATGCTTTGAACAACTTTGTCAAATAAAAAAGCCTTTTAAACGCTGATTCTATTGATACCAATAGTTAGCCTCAAAAAAAATCCGAAGCATATGAATAATTGACATCTTTCGAAGGAATCAGAGTTTTTTTTTCCGCTGACTGGAAGTGACCTCGATATGACCTGTGACGTCACGAAAGGCATTGATTTTCGCAGTTCCGCTTCGGACAGAATGTAAACAGAACAGGTTGCCTAGTCTTCGATTCTCTCATGTTTAAATCTGTTAATTATCATGCCAAGTCGTTGTGTGGCAGCTGGATGTAGCAATACATCTAGTGAAAGTGTATCTGTGTATAAATTCCCAAAACAAGAAACGCTGCTGAAACAATGGACAAAACAAGTGCAGCGAACGAGGCGAATTGGGTGCCAACTGCGTCGTCAACTTTATGCAGCGAACACTTTGAGGCAGGCTGTTTTGAAGAAACACCACAGCTCATGAAAGACATGGGAATGCATGTAAGATATAAAAAAAGTATTGAAACCGAACGCCATCCCACTATTTTCAAGAGATCGCTAGTGGAAACGACCGAAACAGAAACGCCAGTACCAGCACTGGCAGCAGCCAGTACAAAAAGAGAAAATCTGTGAGAGAAAGAGGACGCTTTTGCCAAAACACACCACCACGAAGCATAAAGCAGCAAGATGGGCAAACAGAAAATAAGTGATAGAAAATAAACCTGCTTAGCTGCTCGTGAATGGCTGGATTTACATCAGAAAACAACCGAGAACATTCTACCCCGGGTCACCAGCAGCTGCTGCTCCAGCTATGATCGCTCTCGTCCGCCCAGATCCAGGTAAAGATCTGAGCGGTGAAAAGTCTAAATCACCTGTGGTCTCTCTGTGATTCTATCCAGCTGCAGACTCACACAGTGTCCTGCTAACTAAACGAAGACGTTATTGTCTCATTCATTTAACTGCAGCTAGCGGTTAGCCGCTATGCTAGCGCCAGCTTTCACTCAGAACTTACTTGATTTTGCTGATCCTGGATCAGATGAAGTTGGTTGTTGTCGAGTCTCTGTCAGGAATCCTTTAATCCTCATGTTCTGCTGAAGGTAAACCGCTTGTTGTTGACGATTTTCACTTTTATGCTAGAAATAAAAACGCCGGCAAACAGGCACACTGCTTTGAAGAGGAGGGCGGAACTAAGTTTTTCTGCAATTCGATTGGTTGGACTGTCAGATCAATCCAAAGGGCTCTAATTTTGATTGGATGTTAGACCGACACTATACACGGAAGTAAACCGAAGTAAACAAGCGCGGACAGAGAGACCGCGGCGCGCAGCTTTCACCTGTCCTACATATATACTGTTAGGAATCACTGAAAACATTTCACCATTATTAGATCGACTTTTTAATTCTGCTGCGTGTACTTTTACAGATGTATACACTAGGCCTAGTCTACGTAGATTCCAAATCTCGAAAGGCAACTTACCATGCCGTGTTCTGGAGTCTAGCCGAATCTTCATGCTGGCTATCGTCATCGGCATCACTACTACTTTCTGCTACATCCTCCTCACTTTCGCAAAAGGGTTCGAATCGATACGGTTGCACAAGTGACTCATCATCTCCGCAACTTTCCTCTTCATCTTTCTGTTCATCTGATGAGAAATCGCTAATAGAGATGGTAGCATCACTCTCTGCTAAGCTATCGGTGCTAGCCATGTTGTCTGCCTTTCGTTACGTCACAAACATGGCGGCGCGACATCGGCAGAATGCGCGAGCCGGCGGCCGTCATCGTTGTTTATATCGCGTTTTTCGCTATTTATTATTTTTCGAAAAATATTAAAAACAATCGCAACATGAAATAGAGACCATTTACTATATTTTGGTTTATTAAAATAGGCCATGTCACCCACACTTTAAATTCAACCCATGAGATAAGAAAACCTCCGATAATGCACAACATCTGATGAAACAAGAACAATAGTAAAAAATAAGCATACTAGGAGTCATGACAGGGAAAGACTACAGAGGAGCTTAAGCAAAGGACTACAGAGGTTGTGGAAAACTTTCCAAGACCACATAAATGCAGGTGATGGTTTGTTCTATGCAATTATTCTCTGGGAGGATAAATCATACCCACAAAGAGTCACTTTTACAATACGCAAACCAGCTTTAGACAGATATGATGAGTACTGCGACCAAAAATGCCTGACATTTCGAGTAAGGTATGCACCCTTGCTGCTATTGACTGAAGGCCCTAGAAACTGTAAACAAACATGGGCAGTCAACATGCTTCTTCTGAACAGTCCTAGCTTAGTCAGCATTTCAGCATCATAACTACACAGACAGCAGCATTTCTTCATATGTGGGTCAACCTACTCAAATGATTTAGGACAATAACTATCATGGCAACCTTTAAATTGAAGAGCACTTAAAACCACAAATTTCACCATGCAAATTGAGTTATGACAACAAATGCATGAACTCAACCGCCATTACTGATATTTTGGTGTGTATTCCTTTCTTATAAGATAACTCATTCAACCACAAGATAATTTATTTATTGTATCTTAACTTCTGGAATGTTCCCATTTCTTTCTCTCCTTACATCTATACTTTTAATTTTTCCAATCTGTCACTCTGCATGCTATTGGTTTCTGAAATGTAATTTCTTCAGAAAACTTACAAAGTAGTACTTATTTACAATACTATTAGTTTTAAATTCAAATTCAAATTGATTTTATTTATAGAGCACTTTCCACATAAACAAATACATTTCAAAGTGCTGTACATAAAACAAACAACACAATAAAAATACCCTCTTGTTAAAGATAAAAATCAACCCCTAATCCCATGTATAAGAACAAGTGCACCAACAGACAAATAAAACAAATGATAAAATATGAATACATAGGAACCCTCACGTTACGTCACGTTTACTAGTGTATCAGGTTATAGTCTGCTTGTTTATTTCTATATACAGGATCATTTGCAAAGATCTACAAAGAGTATAGTAAATACTTTTTCTAAAAATTAGTTGGTTGTTTAGCCATATTTCACACCAATGTAAATGAAAAGGAGTCATATCAACAAAAAAATTGCATATTTATAACATTTGTGTATAATCTTTGGGTCATGTTTTAAAACAGAATCAGCAATGTGGCATTTAGAGCTGTTTTGTCCTTAAACATTTGAAAATAAGCATTTGTTTGTTTGCACTTTTAAAACTTGAGAAGCTTGCTAGGTATACTTATTTTGGACTAGGAGTGTGAATACCATCTGTGCACTACATCTTATTGATTGCAGAGGGCCTTCTTAAAACAATTCCAACGTAATTATACCATTACTTACTTGCCTTTGGCCTAAAGACAAACCCTTTGCTTTTCCTGTAGTCAATATCCCACTTACAGCTAATTTTTAAAGCTAATTTCAAGATGCATCGTGAAAGAAAATGGCTAACTAAATTTAATTTATTAAGAAACAATAGTTGGCCAAAGTAGATGCTAATTAATGCAATTTTTTTAAAGCTTCAAGGTTAGTGAGTTTAGCCATAACATGAATGCATAACATGAAAAAATATAGCAGACCAAAGAAAAAAATATAAACGCAGAACTATAAAAATCTTAAAGTTCAAGTATTAAAGTAAAAAAAGATATGGATCCAAAACTTCTCAGCACAGACTTGATGTAGTTCCAAACTGAGCTTTGTTGTCCTGTTACATAAAACGCTCCTATGTGACAGATGAAACCTTTTGAAAAACTACTTCCCTGGCCATGGGCCTCTTCAAACAGAAGATAAAAAGGGATGCTTCTGGACTCTTCTGGGGTTACAGGAAACTACAGTATCTCAGCAGTAACCTCTTTTCCCAAAGAAAGGAATTTGATCAAAAGCAAATGACTCCTCCGTGCTTGCAATTGTCACTAGGACATTAATTGTAGTTGGCAGGAGAAAAGCTGGCTTTTGCTTCTTAGATACACTCTCAACAAGAGGTAAAGGATCCCACGTTTACACTGGGGC
The DNA here is from genome assembly GCA_003999625.1 of Oryzias javanicus. Taxonomy (NCBI): domain Eukaryota; kingdom Metazoa; phylum Chordata; class Actinopteri; order Beloniformes; family Adrianichthyidae; genus Oryzias; species Oryzias javanicus. The sequence goes on along the minus strand of CM012457.1, from coordinate 13,217,339 downwards.
AAAAAAAGTGTTTGGCAGCCACCAATTGGAATAGTAACCTTTGTTACTGTCCTCCTCAGGACATTGACCAGTTCACCTATCTAGTTCTAAACAGTTTCCTCCCTGTCCTTAAGATCATTTATCTCACATGTAGTTTCTGAGGAGAGGAGAGATCTTGCATGGAGTTTCTAATAATTGCTCCAATAGTTAATTATGTTTTGTGTTATCATAGATTTGTTCATCTCAGTCTTTAAAAGGTTCAATCTTGTCTTGTGTTGTTCTTAGAGAGTTCAAACGGTTGTCATTATTAAAGGTAACCAGTAGAGGATTTCTTAAGAAACAGTAACAGGTCCGTGAGAGACAGCATTCTTACTTGTTTGTAAGAGCTTAGTATTAATTTGTGCAAATGTATACACGTATTCTGAATTCTATAGTTGAAGTTTACCTATGATGAACATTACAGACCTTTCTCGTTTGTGTGAGTGGGACAACTGGCAAATTGTTGATTGTCAAACTCTTTTTAGCCCCACTGTAGAATAGGTGAATGATAAAAGTTTCTTACTGTCAACTGTGCAATGTACTGTTTCCATGACCACTAAAAACTAAATAGACGATGTCTATTATATTTCATCAAACTAAAAGTACCATTTGTTTGTGGGTAAACAAATGTAAAATCCCACCACAAAAGATAATAGGAGTGCAAGATATCAAGAGTTAGCAAACTTATCAAACATTTTGCTTCTGTAAATTATACCAGAGCCATATTTATAAGATGTTTTGTAAGATAGTTCTGCACACAACTATGAGAATATCATTAAAAGCCTATTGCGCAATGGTCACCATGGCAATTAAGGCATTCTTTTTCACACAAAGCATTCAATTAATCTGAAAAAAAAAAAAAAACCACAAATCAAACACCAACTTCTGTGGCAGTCTGCCATGTCTGCCAACAGAGGAATGCACAAACACTCTTCCCTCTAAATAACCATTTCAGTAAGTTCACAGGCCCAGGGGCAATCTTTACTCAAAGGACATTTGGATTTGTATCAAGGTACACTTTTTAAACACATTTCCCACTGTGTGAAGCCATTCATACAGAGAAACAGACTAAAAAAGTCACAGACTGCAAATACTCAAAAGAAATATTTAGTCTGCTGTCATGTCCCGGCTTGCACAGGCCAAGTGATATACATCAGAGGTCTAACATGATGACCCACAATGTAATGACTCACACAAAGTAGATAGTTTCCAACAGCTTCATGAATACAACACTGCTCCACAGTGGAACTGATCTTGGCTATGACATCCTGCTGCTAACACAACCTTTATGGCTTTAGGTTTTCTGATCTCAGAACGAAAAACAATACTCGCGATTCGAAGCAGCAGTAAATGTTTTTAAAGACTTTTTAACACATGCACTGCACTACCCAAATTGTAAAGGCAAAGCTTTATGTGGGGAACAAAGTATTTGGATCACTTGTGCCAGATCGGCTTTTAATATAAAGCTATAATAGCATTTAAATTAGTCGTCAACGTAAAAGACTGTTTATTCATTTTTAAATCCTTTGATTTTACTTAATATTGGTAATTTAGAGAACCAATGTTACTTTTGGTGTTTTTAACATGTTCCTTTGGATTTTTTTTCATGATGGAAGACATATTTGAAAAAAATTAAATTAACACATAGTTTCTGAGTATTTATTTATGGTAAATTGGGGAAAAATGCATAAAATCCAGTTGGAAAAAGCTTGTAGCAGCTATTACACAGAAGCTACAATCGGCACACCACGTGCTTACTGCTCCACTCCATTCCAATCCTCTTGCAGTTGATTAGATCCATGAACGTCTTTGTTTTCTGCATCCGAGCTGGCATCTGACTCAAACCTGAACAGGTAAATACCTCCAATGTAGCTCATCATTTTTGTTGAACTGGTTATGTTAGGTTGGGGTTGAGGGGCTGTAAACCAGCAGGAGAGAGTGTAAACAGATGGATGATGGGAAACGGGGGTGGGTTCAGCGCCAACTTAGAGGCGAATTTCCAATCAACTATATTGCCGCTCTGCAGAAACCATGCGCTGGACAACAAAGGTATATTTTTTATTAAAGGTATAGTATTATTATTATTTTGTATATTCTTTTTTTTTTTTAAATCACTGGAAATGCATTTACAATAGATCAAAAGATGATTGGAGTGGAACTTTAATAAATGGACCCAGTTAGTAATACAGAATTCACGCCACAGTATGTTGCAAAGCCGGATGATTAATGGGTTTCTAAAGCGTGGTGTCATTCGGCTTTTTTCTGGTCCGATTTGATTAAATAAAAAGTAGCCATTTGGGATTTCTTGAAATTAAATGTTTTAAATAGGAAAAAGTGTATTTCAACATGAGAACAAATTGAACCTTAGAAATTTGTAATAAAAAGTACTCAGCATCAAAAGTGTGAAAAATATATTTTGCTAGTGCAATTCAATGTATGACTAAAACATCATAAATGCCCCATTTGGCTCGAGTATGGGGACTTACCCCAGCAGGCTTCATACACAGAGACAGCATACGGATGGCATGACAGAAATACATCAGCATTTGACCTCATTATGCACAAAATGAAATATTACTATTAAACTGTAGACAAAACGCCCACACCAAACAGTACTTAGGCCTGGAAATGAGATCACAAAGATGGAAAAACAACTTTCCCTCTCGATACAACTGAGCAATAAGACGAGAGCACTAAAGCGGCTAAAGGGCTCATAAAAAGTGCATTGCAGACTGTCTCCAGTGCAGTCTAGGGGAAGTGTGGAGAGCAGAGGAGCCACGGGTGCTGCTGATCCATGCTTCTGTGCAGACAGTAGCGTCTCGTCTCCCTGCTCACTGTCTCCACCGGTCGTCATCCACAGTTGAACACAGAATAAGGGGAATCAATATGTCTGTGCAGAGCCACCACATGAAGAGGAGGGTGAGCTCCCACACAGCGAGCAGTGGAACAAGGCAGAAATCTGGCAGAAACACAAGCAAGCCTTTTTATTCGGTTCTTGTTCTCCTTCAAACTTCCTGTGTCCTGCTGAGACTGCAGAGCTTGAAGGCCCCAGACAGATCTTCTTATCCTGATTTGTTTTGACTATGCAGGGATTATGATTTTTCAAGGGATGAAAGATTTATTCCTAAAAATAACAAAGATCCTCATATTTATGGCAATTTAAAGCTAGATTTATTGCCAAACTTTATCAAACAAGCAGTGCATAAAGTAAAGAAAGTGATCACACAATTAAAGACAAACCCCACCTTTTTCTTTTAAGTTTCAGCCTACACCCCCACCTGCCTTAACATGCAGTTTTATACCAAAACAACACATTCAAAGGCAGTCTCTGCTCCCTCTCTTTTATTCCCCCTCCAACGTGAAAGCCACCTACATGAAAGAGCGATGAGCCGCAGACTCTTGCTCAGACTTGAAGCAGTTTATCCTCGTCTTATAACTGCAGCTCCCCCTGTTAATGACAGACTGTGTAACCTGATTCCACGCATATATGCACACACCCCCTCCACACAAACATACACCTCCGCAATTGTCTCAGAAGTTTCTCCAGCTTGACCTTTGCAGCAACTTCATATTGTTATAGTCCAAACAGCCAGCTGTGCGTGACAGATTACTGGCCACACACAGAAATATCATAACTATCCAAGTTCCCCTCCAACCACAACAACAAGAAAAAAAAAACATTTTCTGAAATATGGGACCTCTGTGGGAAATTTACAAACTGCATTTCAGAGATCTGAAGGGGTCTAGTCAGTCTCTGGACCTCAATCCAATAAAGAATTTGCAAAACGGAAATAAAAGTCTGTGTTTCTCAGCAACAAAACCAAAACATCACAGCTCTTGAGAAGATCTGCGGAGAAGAATGGGCCAAAATACCATCTAGAGCAGGGGTTTGTAACCTGCGGCTCCAGAGCCACATGTGGATCTTTTATCTCTCCATGGTGGCTCCTCTCCATAAAATAAGTCAGGGAGACTGCGGACTCGTTTGTGTGAACCATCAGAGTCAGCAGCTCCCTCCTAATGGCTGTCTAACCCAAACTACCTAAAGAAAACAAATAAACAAAGCCCACGAACTAAGACTACCAAAATCCAACCGCAAACTAAAATAACTAAATCTAGCAGTGTAAGACTGCTAAGGAAAAAGAGAGGGAATAAGAACACAAAATAAATAAATAAAGATTACTTAATTTGCATTTGTTTAATTCAGATTAGTTACATTTATAAATTGATGGCTGAGGTGCACATGGATGATAAACTATGTAGGTTTTATATTACTGTTGATGTCTTGTTTGCTCAATGCTACCTCCAGAATGAACAGATTTTATATATAAAGCGAAACTTTGGTAAAAAGTTTGATCTTTTATGAGTTAAAACATATTATCTTAACCACACCAGCAGAACACTGATTATATATAAAAATCACATTCTGAGATATGCTAGGTTCTTATATTTTTTCTTTGGTTTGTGCCAAAACAAAATAGACATAATACATATTTATTATCAAAAACTTAATTAATGCAAATCGAAATTTTTTCTAAAAAATGTCCTGGGAACCCCTTGGGGTCCCCCCAGAGGAGCTGGAAGAAGTGGCCGGGGAAAGGGAAGTCTGGGTATCTTTGCTTAGACTGCTGCCCCCGTGACCCGGTCCTGGATGAGTGGAAGAAGATGGATGGATGGTAATTTTCGGAGTATTTTTTTTAACATTCTGTCTCCTATAGTTTAACTGCACCTATAATAAACATTGAAGATTTTGCTCATCGTTTGAAGAGGAAAAACTTGCAGAATTGGTGACTGCCTATTGTAACTCCACTGATCATTGATTAAGAATAAAAATGTTTGTATTGTTCCAGGAACAAACTCATTTTCACAAAGAATAAACAGGATCAAAACAAACTAAACATAATTAGATTTTATTTCTGTAATACATTGCTGGCAAGTAGGGATATTGTGGGGGAAAAGCATGTGTCAAAATGACTCTTTTTTTCTTTTGCTTGAATGTAATTAAATTTGGAGACTAATTTGGAGACAAGATTCCAGACACTTTAGCCAAAACCATGAACGGCTGAAGAACTAGTTAATGTCTCAAATGAAAATAACGAAATAAAAACTAGATCCTACATCTATGAGATGAAGGAGTAAACTCAGCCTGTTTACGCTCTCTCTCCCACTAGCTTACAGCCCCTCACAACCCTAATCTAACATTAGCAGTGCAACAAAAATAGCAAGAGGTATTGGAGCTTTCCAGTCAAACAGTATTGACCCAAATGCCAGCTCGGACGGGGAAGACTAAGACGTACATGTATCAGAATGTGGATCAGAATGGAGTGGAGAACGGAGCATGTCGTAGTAGTTTCTACGTCAAATCTACAATCTTTTTTTTGACTGTATTTTTTGTCTGCTCCTGATTCACAACAATTTGAATAAAGAAATACTCAAAAATGCTATTTTAAACAATTTCTTTTCTTTTATATTTACATTTCCATCCTGAAAATTATACCACAAGAATGTGTTTAAAAAAAAAACACACACACACGCAATTTTCATCCGAGTTGGTCTTGAAGTCTGTAAAAAATAATAATTATACAATGAAGAAATGACATGAAAAACTGATTGTGTTTCCATGCAAGGATACTCTGGCAGACTTGGCTGATTGTGTAGGGAATGCTTCAAAAAACTCACACCTTCATTTTATTTTGATTTGCTTTCCCACTGAGCAGACCAAACTGCCTGGAAATAATGCTCAGTTACAACAGCTGCTCTTTTGAAGGCAGCACTGTCTGAAACAAGCACTGGCCAAAAAGGAAAAAATAATAAATCACAAAGTATATAAGTATCTAAGATAGACCTTCCTAGTTGCAGGTCTGTAATTTGTTTTTACCTTGTCACTAAATCATGTTTACTGACGAGACATCTTCAAACTCGCCTATGTAGGTTTGCACTGTGATTTTTATTTCAAATGTTGCATTTCTTTGGTCTATCTGCATTCTTTGTTCTGCTAGATAGTCTTTCTGCATTCATACTGCTGGTACACAACAACAGGATTAACATGCGAGTAGAAACCCTAATTTTCAACGATGACTGTACTTTGATTGCTTGGTCCGACGCGGTGGTTAGAGGAGCTTTCACACATGGTGCATGAAAAATATTGTCTGAGGAAACAAACTTTGCCTCTGATGCTAACGCTGTATTTGAGGTCTTTTGAGCCCAAAGTAAATTCATTTGTGACAAAGCAAGATTTGAGAGGTGAGCAAATGATGTGATCCCTGGTACTATTCCCTAACAAAGCATCAACTATGCAACACCCTGTGTAAAATGTTATTTGCTCAAAATGGCTCTGTGACACACAGTAAAATGGTAAAACGTGGATACTTACATAGTCCTTTTACCACCCTGATTAATGCCTATAGCTCTTTACAGTTGCAGTCCCTTTCACCCATCTACAAACACATTCACACATTGATGGCAGATGCTGTTCAAGGCGCCAACGTTTAACCACCAAGAATACTGTATGGTTCAGTGTCTCGCCCAAGGACACTTCCGACACATGGGCAGGCAACCTTCAACCTTCTGATCAGAGGTCAACCACTAGTACTTCTGCACCACAGCCATGCCACAGTGTAAACTAAACCACAGATAATATTTTACTGAACAGATATCTGCCCAAAAATGTAAATATACACAATTGCTTTTTTTCCATAATATTTATTAGTTGATTTTAAAAAGCTAAAATAGTCCATTGCACCACCGATAGTATAGTGTGTGTCATACAAGTGAAAACTGGCCATGGCGCTCAAATTGAAAGTTACCGAGTAGGTATCAGGGCTGCCACGATTAGTCGACTAATCGACGACTATTAGACTATTATTATAGTCAACAAATAATCTAATAGTCGATTAGTCACTACTTTATATTATATAGAGTCATTGTAGTAAAGTTGAAAGTTACAATGGAATTCTGCTGGCTTTTTTTGGACTATTTTACCTTATTTTTCAGCCACATGTTAGCTATTTTGGAGTTACGGTAATATTTCTGCTGCATGCCAGCTATTTTGGCTAATTAAGCTTTATTTTTTTTTGTTTTTTAGGCTGATTTGGCAATTAACTAATATTTTAGCTAGCTATCAGCCTCAGTGTTTTCAGCTATCGCCTCCAGCTTTGTTAGATATCAACTTTAGCGTTTTCAGCTAACAATTTCAGCATTTTTAGCTATAAATTTCAGAATCTTCAGCTATCAGCACTTGCATCTTCAGCAGCCAAATTCAGCTTACAATATTCACACTAGCATCATCGCAGGTAATGCTATATATCTAGTTTTTTGTTAGTTAAAAGCTAATGGTGGTTAAGATGTGAGCTTTATATGCAGTTTCCCATGACCCGATTAGTCGACTAATCGGAAAAAATAATCAGTGATTAGTCGACTATTAAAATAAGCGTTTGCGGCAGCCCTAGAAGGTATGCATTGTCTGGAGAAAATACTGAAACTAAGTTTTCTGACTTCATTATAAAATAATTATCAATGTGATAATTACCAACACTTTTTCCTACCATTGATATAAAAATCAGCTGCACAAATATTTGCCCAACTGGGAGAATATACTTTTTGTTGATAATTACATTAAGGCTCACAGTCTACAGTACCTTCATACAATCTGAGAACTGGTGAAAAGCTGATATCCAAAACTCCTACCCAATGACTTGCTTTATAAAAAAGTTGTTACAGTTGTAACAATCGTGTGTGTTCTTGAAGTTTTTAACACGGCTTGTGCCACTGGATATATTCCAATATTCAGATCAAATTTCTTGGGACGATTTGAAATTTCGGATACCAGAATTACCTCCGAAGATGAAACTGATGGATACCAGAGAGAACCCGAGTAATTGATTCTTCTTTTGTTTGATATTATCAATTATATTGGAATTTCTATGTTTTTTTTATAAGGAATAAAAGCTAAAAATAAGTTTTAAAAATGTCAATTAACTGTAAATATTTATGTATGTTTGAGTAAAAAAATATTTTATGGAAATGCAGATTCATCTCTGCAAAAAGGATTAAACTGTTAAAAAAAAGCTAAGATGTGTTTTATTTTTTACTCAATATTTAAAAAAAATTTAAAAAGAATTATACAGGTAGTGGTTTCACCAATTGGTGCTTGTGGCACAAATAATATAGGAGAAAACCCACTAGATCTAGCTATAGAGTAACAAAGTTTAGTTAGGGTGTTTGTTTGGGTTTTTAAGGTAGTAATTACAGCTAATGATGCAAAGTGGAGTAAATCTTACTGACACCATCAGTCATGCAACATTTCAAAGACCCTCATTATGCAACAACACAATCCAACAACCCCATTAAGTTGCTGGGAATCCCCTGTTACTTCACATGTGCTGTTTGAGACTTTGACCCTGGACAGGTCGGTAACATCATCACTGACTTCAAATCGTTAGGAAGAGGAGAAAACCAAGCACGGTGGGCCTCCAAAAGCCCAAAGGGGCATCTGGACTTGATACATATACAAACCAAGACTATCTGATCTGACCGTTATCTGCCAAACTCCACAACAAAGGTCTCTCGAGAATCCCAGGCCTCCGTGGAAGCCGGAGCTCAGTAACTGGTCCACTCTATGGTTACATTCTCCGGATTGCATAAACACGCCAAGTGCCATTCAATATTACAGCTGAGCAGAAATCTGTCTGACCCTGTCACAGCACCTCCTCACACTTCCAAGACCGCCATACCTCAAGTGCCACAAGTTTAATGTGATAGGCAGGATGTGACTGCATCTCAGTAAAGCTGTTTACTTTTTTTATTCTTTAAAAGCTAACATGCATCTGGAGCATGAGTGAAGAACTAACTGCTCACTAGCTGCATGTTCATGGGAAAATATATTTAATCTTATCAAAGATCAGATTAGAATTCAACAGTTTTTACATGAATGGGCCCCAAAAACATATTCAATTATGACAAATGTTTACTTTGGTCACATGTTGAATAAATCATTAGACATTCGCAGAACTAACTAAATACGAGAAACTGCCTTAGTAGAAGTTGTATCTGAGTTCTGTTGTAAACAAATACGGCAGCAGCTAATATGGAGCGAGACGATCTACTGAGCGTTTTTTTTTTTTTAAAGTGACTACTGTATTTGCACATACTTTTTGTTGGCCACACTGACTCAAAAGAAGGGTTAGGGTTATTTTAATACGTCCGACGCACCCTCCTCGAGCTTGCAGGCACAGAGCTCCAGAGTCCAGTTGATCGCAGAAAAGCTAGTAACTAAGTACCCTCCACTGCTCAGAGACACGGAGCTCAGGCGTCCGCCAGCCATTCCCGTTAGTGTTCTGAAGTCTCCTCTGGAACATGCACCGCCTAGGCATGATGTAAAAGCCACCGTACTTATGACCCACGATCACAATAAGTGTTAACACGCACCACAACAGGATCAACAATCGATATAACCCGCTCATCTCAATCGGAAGGATTTTTTGATCTGAATGAGTGATCAGGTTGAATATTCTGAATGGCGCGTTAACATGAAGTATTTTTGTTCTAATCAGGCTTTTAATACAATTACTTATGTCCATGTAATCACAGCTACTGTTTACACCAGAGTTTTCAAACTCAATTTAGCTCGGGGTCACAGGAGGCAGAGTCTGGGCTGTATGGGGTTCCATTTGTACCAAAAAAATGTGTTTTTGCGTCCACTCTATACATCTCTGGTCCATTGTCTACTGAACAAGTTCATTAAATATTTGATCATGTCTATGTGCTACTAAGCAATAACTTCTGTGTGTCTTGTGAAACGACAACAATGCTAGCAACTGTTGCTGAGGACTTTTCTGACAACCAGTTTGAGACCACAATCAGATCAACAATCGGCATAACCCACTCACCTCTATCAGAGGGAAAATTTTGATCTGAGTGGGTCTGATCGGGTCGAATATTCTGAATGGCACGTTAACATGAAGCCTTTTCGTTCTTATCAGGTTTATAATCCGATTTACTTGTGTCCATTTAAACACAGCAACTGTTTACATGCACCACAATCGGATCAACAATCGGCACGACCACTCATCTCAATCGGAAGGAAATTTTGATCCGAATCTGTGTGATCGGGTCAGTATACAGAATGGTGTGTTTACATGAGCCTTTTTTTTCTGATCAGGCATTTAATCCGATTACTTGTGTCCATGTAAACCCAGATACTGAGTGAAGATGTAATTTGGAAAAAAAGGGGGTAGGGAGTTGATGGTGACTACTTCAGTGTGATTCACACGTTTTCCAATTCAATCAGCATACCTATCTCTTCGAGCTTTAGCACCTTAGTAATGACGTCTACGCCCTCGCTGCATCTGATTGCCCCTGGGCTTCTACAATGTGACCCTCTCACACTTGTAAAACCGTACAAACAGTATTTGATCACACCCGTTTTCCCTCCAAACTACAGCACAACACTGCTGCAAGTCAACTGTGTCTCCGGCTCACCCACCTGGCTGCGGGGGCCGCGATCGGGGAGGGGGGACGTGAATATTTCTGCATGCGAGGCTGAGACACACGATCGAACCCGAAAGACCCTCCTATAATGTCCGTTTGCATGACAAAAACCTCCAACAAAGTCACAACTAGTTGCAAAGATTTGGCGCCTGGTGTTACTGCCGAGCAGAAATGACGATCGGCCTCAGTAGTTGTGAAAGCGAACACTCATTTGAATTCTTTTGACCTGGAGCTCATCACCTTTTTTTGTGTTAAAACACCAAATAACGTCCTCTTGAGACGGCCACTTTGGGCTGGACGCTACACGCAGCTGTTCACAACCCCACAACACGTTAAATCCGACATTTTTGATAGGTAAACACACAAAGAAGGACCGGCTTTACGAGGCAAAGCTTGAACACAGTAGAGGTTTCTTTCGAGAAACTTTTCCATGTCGCATTCCCAACACACACACACGCAGAAAGAATATAAGCCAGCTTTAAGGATATGTTGTGATTTGACTTACCTTTATCAAAGTGCTTCAAGAGGGCTCGGGGACCAACGCATGTAGAACTTACGCTGTCGTCTCCCGCAAATTGACTGACAATACCCTATTTGTTTGCCGAAGTCTGAAAAGCAGAGCCTTCATGACGCCAACATAATCGTCCATCGGTCGCTCCGTGGCCAAAAGCGGTGACAAACTCACTCGCTGTTCGTACTTGGAAAAAGCCAAAATTGGGCTACATTTTGTGGCGGTGTCTGTCTTTACGCAATTGAAAGAGAGAGGGGAAACCGTCTGGCTTCAGTATTTGCACCCCGGCGGCGCCGTTTCCAAGGCAAAAAGCCAGGATTGGTGGAGGAAGTTACCTTGCGGCGACTTACTACTGTAATGAAGTTAGCGGAAGTGAGGGGGGGTTCCTGCACTCACTTCCGGCCAGAACTGCCAAAATAAAACCAAATTCATAGTTCTTGTTCCCATACATAGAGCAAACACGTTCAGCAAATACACAGGGACGTACACATAAATACATTTATGAATAAATGCAAATAAATTCAAAAAAAAAAAAAAAATCCCGAAACAGGGTGGTTTAATTACTATTAATAAATATTTACCCATATGATTATCCAAGTTCATTTTTAAAATACCCAACACTCATTTTATGCATGAGAGATACACATTTTCCACTTTTATCTATCAAAAATAAAAGATAAAATAATATCACACTAAACAGCAAATATAGACTGAGTATTTATGGTATTAAAATATATCCCGTTTCTGGAATTTTCTTTAGTTTTTTTTTTTTTTTTTTTATGGAAAATGTAATAATAACTTATTTAAATTATTGTTTTATCCTTATATTAATTCTGAAACATTTAAATTGATTATTTAAATATTTTATACTTTAAATCGGAGTTTCATAGTAATTAATCATTTAATTAATTTCGACCCATATGCTAAGAGATTTATCATGAGCATCTTGTGTTTTTCTTCTTTTTAAGAATTAAAAATATTCTAGATTTTTTTAAATTTTTTATTATTAGTTGATGAAAAACACCTCCATCAAACTAAAACAATCATTGCTTTTTGAAAAATTATCATGCCCTTGAATTTAAGTGAAAATTTGTTTGATTTTGTTCAGTATACCTACAAATTTAGGACACAACAAACTTTTAGCAGTTCAAAAATAAGTTAGAAAAGTTCTTGCAAGATTTAGTCAATATTTTTCCTTTTGATATTTTATGCTGTAATACAGATTAACATTTCCTGTCTTGTTTATTGTTGTTGTTAAACTTGACAGGCTGTTTTTTGAAGGACTTGGTTGTTTCTTGGCACTGCTCACCTTGTCAGCAGGCAAGATTGTTGCGGAACATGAAGCAAACTAATGGTATTTAACACTAATGATATTTTTGAATGGTTTAAAATACATACTTATTTTTAATGTTTTAACAAACTAACAGTTTTCCCAAATAAATGACTGATTTGTATGTTTTATGACTCGTCTGATTAGAATATTTTTCTATTTTTAAATTGTTTTCAGGCTGATTTTAATTAATTGATAAAAAACACAAGAAATAACGTTTTATTGCTTAAAATAAAATAATAAATATTAACTATAAAAAGGACAAACACGTAATCTTTAGATGAAATTTTAACTCAAAATAGGAGAGCAATTTACCAACATAAAACTAATTTTTTTGTTTTCATTTTTAATGTTTTTGTTCCCAAATCTGCTTATTTTTCACATTGTTTTAAGAATAAATGCGATCCATTCGAGATTGTCACTCACCGTTAGTTTTAATAAGACTTTTCTTGTTTCACCAAATGGAAAAAGTAGCAGACTTTCCCACCTGAGCAGCAGCTGCTCCCCGTGGTGACCATATGAACCCGTTTCCATGGAGACGAGGACTCAACTGCTACACGGAGCTAGCAAAACAATTTCCCTTGCAGCTGCTCTTCTTCTTCTTCTACTACTACTACTACGATGAATCCCAAGTAAGTTAACAACAAACAGATACATGTTTGGGATAAAGTAGCAGTTTTGGTTGGTGTTAACCAGCTGACGGTACTTTTAAACTAAACTTTGTGAATGTCGTTGATCTGGAACTATTAGCTGCTTCTGCTTTTCACTAGAAACGCGGAGTTTCTCAAGGAAAACGATTTTCAAGCAGTAAAATCTGGCAAGTATAAAGTTTATTTAAAAAAAATACTTGATGTATAATTTGCAATCAAAAATAATATTGTACCTTGCACGGTGAATATTGGGAGAATTCACTAACATAAAGAGTTTATGTTTTTCCCCCCAAAGCCTTAGCAAAAAGTAGTAGCACATGAAGTTTGTTTTAATAAATATGCACATCAGTATTAGTATAGCAAGTTTACCATAGGCCATGTATGTGAAGTGTAACCAAATATTTATTAAGATTAAATTGAAACTTTATAAGTTTACAGAAAGTAAATAAAAAGTAATTTTACTAAAGTACACTTGTAGTACACCAAAATACACTACTTTTTGCTAATGGTATTTTGTTTGTCATAGCATCTGAACCTGAAACCTTCTCTCTTGAAAAGTTTTAACACTCATTCAAGTGTTTGACTAACCTGGGGTGTAACAATTTATTTTAAAATTTCAATTTATTTCATAATTTATGTTTGAGGATCCGATTTGTAGTTATTATTTAAATAATCGGATTTCCTGACCTAAAATCAATCAGGGACATTTTATAGTAAAATAAACATACCATTATGTCTCAATCCAAATTGTATTTTCCCGGTTTGATTATCGATTTATTTCAATTTGAGTGATTCTAGAATGGTATAGGTTGATTTTGATCAGATTCTGCCTCATTCAGATCGATCTGGTTGGATTTTAGGAATAGAAATCAATTCATTGATTCATCGTTGCACCCCTAATACCTAATAATATTTGTATGTTGATCAGTAAGTGTATTGCACCTCTTCAGGAGTCAAAACAGGGTACCTCACTCTGGATGGCCATATCTCCCAGATTCCTGGTTTGTCCCCAACCATCAGGACTGTTCCTGAAGAGAGGGCTCGAGGGAGAAGGGCCGTCGTCCTGGAGAGTGATTCTGCTTATGTCAAGCTCGCAAAACAAGGAGGACATAAAGGTACGATCATGCCACTCATTACTCTGGTTCCTTTTATGTCTTTTACTACTCTTTTTTTCCCCCTTTTTTTGTCATAAAAACAGGACTTTTGTCCCATGAAGAAGCAGTTACTTCTACACCAAATTCATATAAACCTCCAGACTGGTTCTCCTCTGAATCAGGAGACATCAGCCAACAAAGGTGCTTAAAACATTTAATGTTACGATGTAGTTCCACTTTGTAGTCATGTTTTAGCATGTATTTTTATGAATATTTTTCTGACTTATATAGGCGTTCAAATGTATATGTTAATTATTTTTTTATTCTAAATATTCAATTAACAGCAAGGATGAGAAAAGCCCTGGAGCCTTTCAGACATTAGAACCCCCATTTGGGTCTGATAACATGTCCGCCTGGGAAAGGGAAAATGAGGGCTCCCCTGAAAAAGAAAAGGTAAACAGCGAAATGGCGGCTTTTATTTCCATAATTCTACCACTCAGTTTCAACATCCCTATTGTGAGTAACTGTCATTTACTCACAGTAGGAGTTTACCAATAAGTAACCGAAAAGGAAAAATACATATGTATCTTTGACTTTTTATCCTCAGAATGATGAAGGGCTTTACATCTGTACGGAAGAGCTGAAGGCCCAAACTGAGCATCAGGAACCCGGCAAATACAAGAGGATGTAAGTTCTTTTTGTCACTAGGTGGCGGTGTTGCTCTGTTATTGCTCACAGTATAGGAGAAGTCTTGAACAAAAAACTATGTAGTTAACTAGATGAGACATCAGATAGACAGATAGTCTACATTTTTTCTCGTGGAAATGTTATCTGAAACTATGAAAACAGATTTGGTTTTTCACTTTTTTTTCTTACAAAGGTTCTGCAGTTTAATTAAGTTTATGAGGACGATTCTTAGAAATATTTTACGTTTATGTTGATTCAATCGGTTTAGTTTCCATAAAATATTTTAACAATTTGAAACAGAAATGGACGTTATTTGATACGTCCTATTTTCCTAGGATTTCTATCTTGTAACAGATCATTTTCAAATTGTTGCAGACAGATGCAAACTGTTCCAATCTTGTTTTAAGCTCACAGTCTAACCTCTCACTGACTGAATGTGAGGTAGAGTAAATAGAAAGAAAAAGATGTTGATATTGAATGCATTAGTTTTTGGTAAAGTCCCACTCCAACTATATTCTAATCAATTGTAAAATTGTTCCCAGTGATTTTAGAATTATGATGATGCAGCTTTTAGCCCAAATCAAAAAGCTTGTGTCGTTTCGTAGTACATAGTTTCTGCAGGGCAGCAAAAAATAATCAGAAAATCACCTCTTGGTTGTGGGCAGGACTATTGGTGCGGAAGTAATCCCCCACTGATATCCCATCATCCCTTTGTTTACATGCTCTCCCGCTAGCTTTAGCGGTGCAACAAAAATGGCATGAAAAATCAGAGTTATCCAGCCGTACAGTTTTAAGCCAGATGTCAGCTCGGACAAAAAAAAAACAAAGGATCTATTAGTCTGAAAGTGGATGCATTGGAAATGGAGCGGAGCAGAAAGACTGGATCAGCCATTTCAGTTGCTGCGTCACAACTAAGAGCTTTTTAAAATTTTTATTTACTTCTGATCTGTTGTGATTGGAATAAACAAAAGCTCAGAAATGCAGTTTTAGCCATAAATTATTTTATACATCTTCCATTATGAGAGAAATGCTACAAAACCATGTTAAAAACACAACAACACAATTTTCATTGGAGTGAGTCTTTATGGGGAAATAAGCAAACTACATAATCTGATTCGTGAATCCACCCTCATGTATTTTAGAGAAAAAATTGATAAACTTATATCCGGTATGATTATAAGAATAATGTGTGGAAAATTGGATCCAAGCCGTAAAAAACTATTTTATTTTAAGGTGATAATCTCACCTCAACTCTTAAATGGGAGGATGGACAATATATTTTATTGGTTATTTTTATTTGCCAATTTTTTTTTTTTTTTTTTTTTCCAAATTCGCTTAAAAGCATAAGATGAAAATGACCATTTATAGATAATAGTAAGATAAGTTTGTAATCTTTTTCATATGTTCCTGATGCTTTGTGTAATTTTGTTTTTCTTTAGGTTTCTGGCTGATAACAGTTAGAAAGTGTGTTTATGTTTCAGAGCTACATACATCTTATGATGAAAGGGCAGGCAGGCTGCAAGCTCAGGTCAAACCAAACAGAGCAAAGTTTAATGGCCTCCAGAATCATCTGTAAGCCCGACTGTTTGCTTTGGCTCACATCTGATCAGTGCTTTGTGTTCCCCAAACAGTCAGGAGAATGTCAATGACTTGTTAAAGGAGCACACTTTACTGCTGCTGATCATAAATATTGTAGTGTTTTTATAATGCAAGCAAACTAATGAGGCCATTTCAGCATTTTTTTTTGACACAATTACTAGTTCGTGAACCCACTCCTGTGAGTGAAATATGACTTAAAGAGAAGAAAATATGTTACTAAAAGGTTGACAGTGAATATTTCTGTCTGGAGAATGCCACTAAAAGTTACTGATTATGTGTACTTTCATAAAAATCAGTAATGAGTAGCCAGGGTTTATCTAAAAAAAACATTTTGGATTAGTAAAAGGAAGGATTCATGCGTGATGTTTAAACTGTTTTTTGGCTACAATTGTTTTAGCTAATTATTTATATTTTGAAGTTACCCAAACTTTCCACTGATTTAATTTACATTAAAAGCCCAAAGGTGAATTTTTAATATGAAAATGTCTGCTTTTTCAGAGTGTTTGACAAGAAGCCGGCACCTGTTGACATGTCCAAGC
This sequence comes from Oryzias javanicus, assembly GCA_003999625.1. Taxonomy (NCBI): domain Eukaryota; kingdom Metazoa; phylum Chordata; class Actinopteri; order Beloniformes; family Adrianichthyidae; genus Oryzias; species Oryzias javanicus. The sequence goes on along the minus strand of CM012457.1, from coordinate 13,200,426 downwards.
TTCTGAGTTTCGGCTACGCCGAAGCTAACAGCCCAGTCCAATGATGCATTGAAGTAAGAAGCCCTTAATACCCCCAAACACTATCATTTTCTACACATACACACATTACTGAGCAGTATAAACAAATAGCCAATAAAAGGACTATAATTTCAGCTCTCTGAGATTTATAAACCTCTTGATGTAGAGATATTAGTGAATTATGTTGTAAAGGCTAAGTTAATGATTTTTGCTCCGCTTCATTTTATCCCCAACAGTCTGGAGGTCTGCCAGATGTAAAAACCATGTACGGGACGAACGGCTGCCGTCTTCTCCTCTGACATTTATTCACTTTCCTCTTTCTTATTAAGTCCCATCACACACTGTAGCTGCAGTTCTTAGAGGGTAAAGGTCATCGACTGATCAGAAGCCTTTTTTGCTGTTTGTCTTATCTGCTTCCCCTTCTTAGTGAAGATGCTGTCACATTTTTAGCTGGATTTTTCCAATTTGCTGGAAATCTCAAATAAAGTTCTGGAATTTTGTTTTTCTGTGCTTTCATGTGTTTGCTCTCAGTGATCGGTGTGTGCTCGTTCTACATTACACTGTGCGAGCGTGTCAATGTTTTGGAGGATTTGCCAAAGTTCTGCAAGCCCTTGTCTCTCGGTCAGTTATGTCATATCACGTCAGATATTCTCTCGCCTCCTATTGACTGATGTCAGGACATTACGCACTTCACCTAACATGTGTGTAAACTTTAACCTCAGCAGTAGTTATATGGGATGTAGCTTTTCCCGTTTGATGCATTGTGCAAATATTTTATGTTATAGCCCTTGCTCTGTTTGTTTGGAGCCGGTACATTATAATCAGGGCAGGGACTGTTGCTACTCCTCTCTACACGACCAATCAGCTGTTGGGTCAAGAGTCACTGCTATATTAACTCTGCAGTTAAAACTGTCTTTTAATTGAAAGAGACAGGAGCTCGGCGAAAACATTTTTTTTTTAAAACTTTGCTTCAAAGCATCTCCTACTGTCATGGCAATGCTTCTTCTGAAACGCTTGGCGAAAGAGCATGAGGATTACATCAAGTAAGTTAAGGAATTTATAATATTTTTTTCGAATATACTTCTGGGCCTCTATTTATGCAGAGCAATACTTTCAGACAACAAGTCCATGTGAAAAATCCTTATCTTGACTCCATGGAGGAGGACATTCTGTACCACTTCAGCCTGAGTACAAAGACTCACAACCTCCCAGAGATGTTTGGAGATATCAAAGTTTGTAAAAGATTTGAAATCTAAATGTTTGTAAGATTTAACGAGAAACCAGAGTTAAATTGTTCTTTCGTTTCTGTAGTTTGTGTGTGTTGGTGGAAGCGCGAATCGAATGAAGGCTTTCGCCCACTTCATCCACCAAGAGCTAAATGTTCCTGGAAACCCAGACGACATCCAAGACATCTGTGAGGGAACAGACCGCTACTCCATGTACAAAGTGGGGCCAGTGCTTTCTTTAAGCGTAAGTTGCATATCTACTCATCGTTTGAACTGAGAGTTTTGCAGGTTTTGAACTCATTTACCGTGTTTTGACATGTGACAGCACGGCATGGGCGTCCCATCCATCTCAATCATGCTGCATGAGCTCATCAAGCTGCTGCATCATGCTCACTGCCAGGATGTGGTTTTGTTTCGTCTGGGAACATCTGGAGGAGTTGGTATGCCTTTTTTTTTTAAGGGAACCAGAAAATATTTCAGAGTTGTCTATTATAGATGGGTTTGCTAAAAAAAATTGCTCTCTTCTCAAGGGTTAAATCCAGGGACGGTGGTGATAACAGAAAAAGCAGTGGACTACTCTTTCCGCCCCCAGTTTGAGCAAGTGGTTCTGGGTAAGGTCATCACCAGGAGTACAGAGTTGGACGAAGAGGTGGCGAGTGAGCTTCTGCAGTACGCCTCTGAACTCGAGAGCTTTCCAACTGTTATTGGAAACACCATGTGCACCCATGATTTCTATGAAGGTATTCAAAAAATGAGTTTCACATTTGGGAATAAATCTCAAGCCCCCTTGCTAACAAATCCATCTCTGTGGCTGTGCAGGTCAGGGCCGGCTGGACGGAGCTCTCTGCTCTTTCTCTCACGAGGAGAAGCTGGAGTATCTGAAGAAAGCGTATGAAGCTGGAGTGAGGAACATCGAGATGGAATCCACCGTCTTTGCTGCCATGTGCCGCGTCTGTGGCCTCAAAGGTAAAACTCCTGTGCAGTTCTTACTTGTACGGTCGGAATAACATGACAACTGACCTATCGCTGATCCTTTCCCCTCATCCTCAGCTGCTGTGGTCTGTGTTGCGTTACTGAACCGTTTTGAAGGAGATCAGATCACCTCTTCTCATGAGGTTCTGGTGGAGTATCAGCAGAGACCTCAAATCCTGGTAGCTTACTTTATCAAGAAGCGGCTTGGACTTATTCCCTGAAGCCCCGGATATTTAAATAACTGTAAATATGTAACATTTAGACATGTATATATCGATTGGTGATATTTGAAGTAAGCACTTATTTAAGTCTTAAATGATTTATTCAATAAGCCAAATGTATTGGGTTTGTTGGATCTTTTTTTTTTTTTAAATCCTTTGATATTTATGTGAGGAAATAAAAATATTATGTTGAGTTGTTTCTATATTACTGCAAAGGTTGTAAATTGCACACATGACAAATATGAAATAAACTTCATTAAATCCTGAATAAAGTTTATTTACTATGAAAAAGGAAAACCTTCTGTTTAGTAAATGTGTCTCATCTTGCATCTCAAAAACAAATTTAAAAAATTATATACATTTAAGTTGCAGAAACCAAAAAAGCATGCAAAAAAGGTGGTTGCAGAAGTCACTTGTTGTACTCACTTTACCTGCATTTGCACTGCTTTTTTATGACAGATTAACAAAGTTATTTCAGGAGTTATATGTTTATTTTTCTCCCATGCTAAATAACATACTTGTGCAAATATTCAATGCAAGAGCCCAGTCAGATTCAGACTTGACTTAAATAAAAATGATCAAAACTTAAGCGTGGACTTGGTGTCACGTCGAGGCACTTTGAGGGGTTTGATTTCAGACAGAACCTCAGTGGCGTAGTGGCTTTGGTGCAGCCCAGCCTCCCGCAGAGCCTGCTCGACCCGCAGTCTCGGATCAGACACTATCTGTAAAGCAGACATTTGGAAATTCATGATAAATAAATCTTATATTTGCATCAACTTTATAACTTTTTACTTTTGTTTTTATTTATTTATTTTAAAAAGAAAGATTAATCTGCATTTACTGCTAGCGGAGGAGAAAATCCAAAGTTTGACAACCATAAATCACTGCTTGTGTTACATAATGACTAAATAATGACTAATCTTAACATGTTCTGTACATAACGACAGTCAGACAGACTCCAAAGTTTACATACTGATACAATGTCCTTGGGGGTTTTAGTTGAAATAAGTTCTGTTTGACCAGGACAAATCTTACATAATAAGAAGGGGTCAGTCTCACCAAGAGAGAAACGAAACATAAAACACTGACTGACTAAAAAACACATGGGGAGATGATAAACTTAAAACCCTCAAATTAAAGGTGGAATTTTTCTATTCTTTCAAACAAGTAAGGTTGTTTTTTTAACCGTGCCTGTGTGTCGGTGTATGTGTTGAGGCTGTAGAGAGGCTTCTGATACTCTTTATCCAGCACTCGGCTGCTCCAAGCTTTGGTGTTAGCCGTCATCCTCACTGGATCTGCCTCTGCCACCACCTCCACCTAAAATTACATAAACAAAACCCATTATGCGTAGTCAATAACAAAAGTATTTTTACAGTAAGCCATTAGGTGGCACTGATGCCTCTCCTCAGGTAAATCCAATTTTTTTTTCTTGTCACTAATCTTATCTGACAGGAAAACCGGCAGGCTGAAAGTGTAAAGCCCGGCTAATGATTGACCTGCTTTCTGAGAGCTTCCAGACGATTCTGTCTGGCTTGTTCTTCCCTCTGCCGCTCAAGCTCCAGCTCCCCTCTCTCTTCTTGCCGCCGCAGCAACATATCTGCCCGTAACTGCACCCTGAGGGGAGCAGAGAGAGGATGTGGACATCAGACTTGCAAGATGCTTCTCTTCTTTTGCCATGGCCACGGGCAGCATTACCTATCAGTTCCCGCACAGCCTGCCGCCGGCTGTGACGGAGCCAGGGAGAGACTCCTCACTCCATCATCAGTTTTTATCTCCCCCCCAGTTTAACCTCATAGCCAAAACTGTCCCCCATTTAAATGCATTAATGCAAGTCTGAGCATGTTAGCAGAAACAGATGACAGAAGTCAAGTTCAGTGCTTCATGGTCAGGATACTCTACCGAAGGGGGCTAAATTGGTAAGAAATTGGAACATTTTTACTGTTTTTACAGGAATTTTTTTTAAATTTATTTATGCATTCCTAAAATAAAATGATTGTGTTTTGCTAAACATCACAAATCTATGAAAAGACCCAAAACTGATAAAAACTGGTAATGTTTGTGAAGTATTACACACTGCAGCTCATTTCCAGAATTATGAGAGAAACCATCTCCGAACATTTTGTCCTTATGAAAGAAAACACCAAGCAGATGATTCATGAGTGCAGTTTGAAGCTCAACAGGGTGGGAGGAAAACACAGACAAAGGAGAAAAAAAGATTTTAAAAATTATAATATTATAAAACATTATTTATGACCTAAAGTCTAACTCAAATCATCTTTTAATCTATTGCAAAAGCGTTTCCAGTAGTCTTTCAATTATGATGACATCACTTTTAGCCAAAATGTATGAAAATTGTAGTTCTTCTACAACATAGTTTCTGCAGAGCGGCACTAGTTTATCAGAAATTTGTCTTCTTCGAGTTGATAACCATCAATGTGGAGCATCAACGCCCCCCTTCCCATCTCTGTAGCGGCGCAGGGGGCTTGTGACGCGCCCAGCATGTCTTCTACAACACAAATAAACTCCTTTTCAAGCTGGTTTTTTGTCTGCTCCTGTTTCATAACAACTCGAATGACGATATTCTCAGAAATGCAGTTTTGAGCTTAATATATGTCCTCCATTATGAGGAAAACATGTTAAAAACACAACTTTCATCAGAGAGACTCTTTATTTGTGACAATCTATCAAAATAAACAAATACAGATTTTTGCCTGGAAAAAGTAAAAAAAAACTGTATTCATTAGTTATTCTTCTTTTTTTCTGAACTAATTTACACATATTTTACATGATTGGACAATTAATCAAACGTTAACCTGTCCCTTTGTTGGTACAGCTGAGAAGACTTTTTCATTGCAGATATAGAACATATTTTTTCCCTTAAAGTGTCATCATCCATCAGACAACATCACTGTTAGCCCCTTAAAATAATGTAGTTTAGGTGAAATCTTAATTTATAATTTGTTAAAAAGATTTAGGCAATTCACAAAACGGTTTCAAACGCCCAAAAAAATGTGCATTCAGAAATGTTTACAAAAATTCCATGTTGTCAAAGACAAAAAAAAAAGTTTGCACTTTAGTAAAGTGCAGATTCCCACTGAAGCACAGATGATGCTTACAATGTTTGTTTTCCTTTCAAGCTTCAGCAAGTAAATCAAATTTCTGCCACCGTTCACCTGATCTAGCTACAGTTGAATCATGAATCTATCCAATACATTTTTGAGCATTTTAAGTTATATTAAATGTTAGATATTAATGAAAATATAGATAGAAATCAGTAAGATAACTTATCCATTAAGACAAGTCTTTTAGATGTATTTTTTTCTTTATTTTCTTTAAGATAGACTGACATGAGCAAAGTCACGTCGAAACAAGGAGCTCTAACTCCTCTCAGAGGACAAGCAGTGAACCACTTCTCAAAGGGGGAAACAAGGCCAAAAGCCTGGAGGCTGCTGGCCCTAAGACCCAAAAGCATTCCACAGTAAGGATTTCACAGAAGGGAGCAAAGAAAAGAAAGTTATTGTAAAATCATAATAGAACAGTTTCTGGGTCGTATAATGGGTTGTATTTTTACGCACTGAAGGAGTTAGACATTTGAACCAAACTCAGTCCACCTTGATCAGCTAGTAGTCCTTCTCTTTATTAAAACACAGTCACATTCTACACGTATTCTACAGCAGGGTAAAGACACAAAATGTAGTTCAATTTTTTCCAAGAGCGAATACTTGTCTGGCTTAAAAAATAGAGACAATTGGGGAAATGTGGAAAAATGAGTTTGATGTTGACAACAGAAAGACATTTTTTTTAACCAATGGAGTCAGTCTTCAAGTTTTAACCCATGAATTTAAGTTAGAATTTAAAGTCCCACTCCGAAAATCTTTTAAACTATTGTGATTATGCTGCTTTTAGCCAAAATAAAAAAAATCTGTTGTTTTCTATGACATAGTTTCTGCAGTAGTTCATTAAAAATCTGCCTCTGAACTATCGATGAGGAGTCAGCCCGCCCCCACTTCCCGTCATGAACGCACTCTCGTGCTTGCTTACAGCCCCTCACATCCCCAACCTTACATTGGCGGTGCAACAAAAATGGTGGGAAATTTCAAAGCCATACAGTTGTGAGCCAGATGCCAGCTCAGACGAGTACAATGAAGATGTATTTGACTACAAGCGGATGCATCAGAGTGAAATAGAGCAGGGACCCTGTGGCTTTTACGTCACACCTACAAGCTTTTTCCAATCTCCTTTTTGCTGGTCAGGTACTGAATTACCATGATTTGAGTAAAGAAATACACAGAGAGGAAATTTAATACTTATTAATTTTATTCATCTTCTTAGCCGCTTGTCCCTTTCGGGGCTCACGGGGTGCCAGAGCCTAACCCGTCTGCTGATAGACGACGGCGGGGTACACCCCGAACAGGTGGCCAGTCTGTCGCGGGGCCTCAATTTCAAGCTTATTTTTATTTATGCCCTCCATTTTTTTTTCAGAAAAATGCCATGAGAACATGTTAAAACACTAAAAACACAAATTTCCTCAAAGTGGGTCTTTAAGCACTTTGGACTCCCTCCCTCTCTTCATCTCCAGCCTCAAACTTCATCTTTTCAGACTGTTCTACTCTTCATGACTGCAATGCACTTGTCTTATTTAAACTTTTACGCTTAATTTAACCTGTGTCTCATATTTGTGCTTTTATCCCTGGTTAGTGACCTTGAGTTTCTTGAAAGGCGCCAGATAAGTAAAAATTATTATTATTATTATTATTAATAAGCCAAAAGGTTTCAAAAGTAAGTAAACAAAATCAAAAAGCCTTTTTGTTTAGAGCTAGCATTTTGTAGTGCACTATATAGCGCATTCACCATTTTGTAGTGCTGTCTAAATGTACTATTCCAAAATCAAGTGCAGTACAAATTTCCCATAAGTCTTTGCAAAACTGGTGTGCATCGATGCTCACTACATTGGCAAATATAGACCACAATTCATTGCGTTTGTACAATTTTTGCAAAAAAAATTTGTTTAAATGTAATTTTTTAAACAAAAAATCCACATTTTTATCATCAGAACACAGTGGATTCATAAAGACAAAAAATGTTCGTACTGATTCAATTTTCACTTTGTGAAATCAGTGACGTCAAATACACCATTGCTTTTAAAATCCAGGGTACTTTGTGGTCCTGCACTATATAGTAGTTAGGGATTATGGTGGGAATTCGGGCACAGCTATATAAATGTCTTTTCAGGACACCGATGGACCAATCATCAATTAAAAACCTGGATCCAACAGTGCAATACTTACCTAAGCCTGTCCCGCCTCGCCTGCTCCTCCATGACACTCCTCAAAGTGGCAAGTCTCTCCTCCTCCCTCTGCTCCAGCGCCTCCCTCCTCTTTTCCTTTGTCAAATAAAACTGTCTCACCTGAGAAAAACAAAACAAAGATGACACAAAAGTTTCAATGAATAACAGGCACACAATCACTGCCTGGCTGACTCATAAAACTCTGAGGATCATCATGTCCTATTGATTGAGATAGAGCCGAAATCAGATAAATGTAAACAGAGACAATGAGTTATTTCAATGACTCCCAGACTATTGTGCTAAATTATGGAATCCAATGAGGCCTAAATGTCCTCATTAATCAGTGCGTGTCTCAGGTTGCCCATAGTCTCCTAGCAGACCCCCGAGGAGCAAGTTAATTAAACAGCCAGGAATATGATGTTATCACACCTGCGCCTTCAGTAAACGCAGAGAAAAACATCAAAAGCCCCAAATAATTGTAACAGCATGTGCATCCAATTTGACATCGTTCAAATCAATGCAATTTAACCACCAGGTTCTCCACATTTTGATCCCATCGTGTGCATCTTAAGTAAACAGAATGCATGAAAAAAATATGCTTTTTCTCCCGTAAACTACAGCAAAAGAAGCACAGGATTACATCTACCTCCTTGAAATAAATGTTGCTGAATAGTGTGCTCTCTTTTACAGAAATATGTAAACTTGTCTTGTTTTGATCAGATATACTCACAAAAGCTGCTGATTCCAGGTAAAATCCCATTTGTTTGCTGCCCTTTCAGCCGACCTTTAAAGCAGACTTACTTTTTCCTTGTGCTGCAGCCTGACGGCAGCTTCTTTCTCTTTCTCCCTCTTCATCCTCGCCTTCTCTTCCTCTCGTTGTCTCGCTGCTATGGCTGCCTCCAGCTTTGCCACCTCTTCCTGCTGGGCCCGCCACTGCTGCAGCTACAAACACACGAGATTATTGTCAATCCGGCAGCTGCTCTGGAGGAATTACACGCAGACAACTGGCTGACAAAGTGCGGCATGAATTCCAAAAGAGGTGACAGAAGCGCTTTTTTCACTTCATGCTAAATCCCCTTAGGATCCATCAAAGCACTGAAGCACACACATGTGGAGAAGTACTGTATTTCAGGAGAGAAACATATTCTTTTTGAGCATGAAATCCTTATTAATTTGTTCATTTTATACAAGAAATATCAGGACATCGAGAAATTTATTAGATAATGTTGCAAAGCAACATGTGTGGCCAATTCAATGAGTTGAAATGCTTTACCCACACGTTTTTGTACGCATCACCCAAAGCTCGGGAAGGGATGAGCGAAGGGTTAGTTAGGAGAGCAGCTTGTCGCTGGTCTGCTGGGTGTTGAAGTGTGGCATTCCGACTTGAGAGACGGATTTGCAGATCTTTCAGCAGAGAGCTTAGAAACCCCCAAAGGAATAAGATGAAAATTAGCTTGGCCTCACACACATTAGCACCAGTCGTTATCATCAAGTCAATTGCGTTTAATAGTCTTCCCGAAGCAGCAGCAGCTGCTGCGTGTTTGAAAGGGGACTTTAAAAATGATCCACCATCTAATCCTCTCCTACTTAACACCGTTAAACCCCAAGATAAAACATTTTCTCTTTTAAAAATCATAATATTTTCAGATAGTCACATTCAGCAAAATAATTTTTTATGGAATTTATAGCCTTCATATCAGTTCTGAGAAGCCAAGTTGAGAAAAAAAAGAACATGCACTTATTTTCCTTGGAAAGCTAAAATCACTTGTTTTGTTTATCAGTGTGTCTTAGCATGTCAATTACATTTGTTTCACTCGATCTGCTAATTTAAACAAGCACAAAATTGAGTAAATTACATCTGACAATCACTGAGAAACAAACTAGACCTTTAATACACTTGGTAGATTGGAAAACTCATCTTAATGACAATTTTAAACTGCAATAATTTTTGTTTTTAATATTTTTTGATTGTGATTTTTTTCTTACTCTATTCTGTTTTATCAGTAACCCTTTACTTTCTTCTCTCAAAAGGTCTTGCCTTTTGTCAGGAAACAGCTGTAAATAAAAATGTTGTTCTTAATCTGTCCTGCCTGGATAAACAATGTTTAAATGAAAAAAAAATGTATTTGCAAAACGCTAAAAGGCTTTTTAGGCACATCTAGCTCCAATGAAATGTAATTATTAGCACAGTTTCATCTTTTATCTTTATTTATTGTTTTAATTCGAATGAGACAAGTATGAAAAAACAAAAAAACGTTGCAAATTTTTGTCAAACAGCTGTTAAAAAATATTCACATAACATACAAAAAAATCGTTCAGTTATTTAAAATCGAATGTGAGTAAAATAGTAAAAACATTTTATTTTATTTTTTTAAATATGCATTTTTTATTTTTGTTCTTGTGATTGCTTTTAAAGGTGTTTCCAGTGGTCTTTTAAACATGATTATGAAGTTTTTAGTAAACCTGTGTTGTTTTCTATGAAAAAGTTTCTGCAGTTTTCAGTAGTACATTGGAAATTCACCTCTAAGATGTAGGCGGGACTGTTGGAAACCCCACTGAGAGCTGAGAGCTCTCTGGTTACACGTTCTCCCATGGAGCTTACAGCTCACACCCCTAAACTCACATTACAGGTGCAGCAAAATAGCGGAGCTATCCAGCTAAACAGGTCCGGCCCAGATACCAGCTTAGACGTGGACGTACATAAATCTAGTTGTCTACAAGCAGATGCATCATACTGGAGCGGATCAAGAAGCTTGTGGCCCGCTCACTGTATCATATACATGCTCTTGTTCCAACTTTTATTTTTCTTCATCCTCTAATTTTCTTAATATATGTCCTTCATCATCAAAAAAAAAAAAAAAAAAGGCACAAGAAGATTTTAAAAACAGAAAAACACAATTTTCATCGGAGTGGAACACTTTGACATTTGTGAAGCTCCACTAAAGGAGAGTGATGCTTGAAGATTCCATTACTTTTTTTTTTTTTACTGTAGAGAGCATTTGAGTTATCTGCACTCTTTTTGGATGTCCAAACAATTCAATTAAACTTTTTTTTTTTTTTGGATAGGACAAACAATCAAAGCATTCATATTATTTGAATCTAATTAAGATGAAATGTCTCCATCAGACGAACTCAAATGAATACTGGGGCTTTTATTTTAAATATTTGAAACCTTTGATTTGCTATCTTCGTATCTTTAAGTTTTCAGTTAGATTACGTATTAAATATATTTTTACAGTATGAAATTAGATGGGACAACAGTAAAACAGTGTCCGATAAAAACCTATTGAGAGGACATGGTGTGACTTGAAGAAAAGGAATTTTTTGGGAACACAAATAAAAAAAAGGTCATTATAAACAGCATATTTGTCACTGGAATCTCGTTTCCTGGGGAATTTAAATGGAACTTCATCCTTTTTCATGGCAGCAAAAAAAAAAAAAAAAAGGCGTTGGGAGATGTCAGAATGACAAAAGAATGATAGTGTTTTTATCTGGGCGCTGCAGCCCGCTCAAAGCTTTTGTTAGCATCGCTGCACAATTAAATCTCTTCTGTCGGGGGCGTTGCAGCAACTCTGGAACTTTTCTTTCCGCGTGCCACTTCATGACAAGCCTTCACTATACGCATGAAACATAAAGTGTGGAAATATTCAATATAAACTTATGAAAAACCAGCAAGTCATCATCGGAAAATGAAGCATCACTCCTCCACATGTGGGACCGCTAGAGTCGGGCGGCGTTATTACACAAGGCAGGAAAATCTTTATAGGGACAAGAACTAATGTCCATTATGAGAAGACTTAAAAGGAAACCGTGTAATTATAGTCGTAGTTCCACAGCTGGAAGAATCAGAAATTCTCTGTGGTTCTTTACTCTGGAAAGAAGAAAATCTGCACGCATGACTCATTAACTCTTCAGAGAGCTGTCAGCTCTGACCTTGCGTGGCTTACACTGGTATCAAGGCTCTCCCGCCAAAGGAGCTCTGAGGATATGCAGACACGCTGCCCAGAGAGTATCCTTACTACTGAAACACACATTGAATACATTTACATGCACTAACATATATATTTATTTTCCATGTCCACAGTTCAATGTAATAGCTGTCGGAATAAAAAGAAAATCCCTCCCCTTTTTATTGTGCCGTCGCTTGCCCCGCTGGCCCTCTCATCTCCTCAACACCTGAACATGTTGCAACAATCTGTCATCCCTCCAGGCTCGATTCGCTCATGTGGAAAACACAATCACTCATCAAAGACGCCTGGGGGCGAGATATAAGGAGGAGGTAACGCGAAGGCAAAGACAAAATAAAAGCCTGGAATGAACAACAAAATCAAGAACAATACCGGCTAATTAAAGCAGCCAGAATAGCACCAAACAAACGGCTAATGAGTTGAAAAGAAGAGCCTGTCTTTGAGCGATAAAACGCAGCGAGATGAGAAATGTCTCAGGCATGAAATTCAGACTCGATGTTTCAATCGTCCATCTTATTTCATCCCTGCCAATGCGTGACACCTCCTGCTCTTAAACTGTGGATCACAGCTGTCATGTGTCACCCATATCCCCCCACACATGGATCCAGCAGATTCTTTGGTTGTCAAAAAGAAGTCTGGGTGACAAGTCAGAAATAAATCATCTGCTCTTCTTACGCCCTCCCCCCTGAAGAGTGTCACACAGTAACACGCAGTCTGGCTTCTAAACAAAAGGTCTGGATTGACCAAAAATGGTTTTGTGTGCTCTCATTTGAAATATTATAAAATACCAAATGAAGACAGTTGTCTGGGGGGAAAAAAAATGAACCTTTTATAATAGCCCCTCATTTTCCCTGAGTTAAATGCAGCCATTATATGTTGGAAAAGTATTCTTTTACTCAAACCATGGCTATAAGCCACTCTTAAATTGCAGTCCATAAAATATACATTTTCATGCACTTCCCCATCAGTAACCTTTGACCCACACCTCATTGTAATACAGGCAGTGTTTTATACAATATTAACTCATAGCATTGCAGCCAGAGCCGCTTGGTTCAGCTTCAAATGTTGGAGCAGCAGAGGCAAAGGAAAGAAGTATCCAGTTTACTTCTTTAGTACTTTGTCACTCTGCGACAATGAGAGCAGCAGACATAAAAGTGAGCAGATGCAAACACATATCCATCGGAGCGTTCACTATTGACTGTATGTGAGAACTGGACTGAGAGACCACTCCCCCGCTGGCTCCAAGAAACCAAAATTATTTGATTGACAGATTCTCCGTAGCCCACTTTCAGTGAAGGGGTGTGGCCTTCCAATAAGCTCAGTCCTGACTGGTGACAGTGGTTGCCATAGAAAATAGAAATGTGAACTCAGACTGACTTAAACCAAGCAATGCTTACTGACAATCTGTGTTGCCATGGCGATGCCCTTATGGCGGAATAATGGCGACTGAATTGACTTAATTTCATTGGACCCGGAAGAAAGGCATTTTCCATGGGTGACATCACAGGCGCTTTGTCCATCTCTATATACTGTCAATGTCTCATACTATTGCCAGTATATGAGAACTGATCTGAGTGAGCCGCTGGCTCCAAGACATTAAAATCGTTTGACAGATTCTCTCAAGCCCACTTTCAGTGAAGGGGTGTAGCCTTCCAACAAACTCACTCCTAATTGGTGAGAGTGGTTGTGATAGAAATGCTAACTTACAAACCAATCAATGCTTACTAGCGATAAATGTTTCCAATATGGTGACGTCCGAATTGCAGACAAATGGCGACTGAATTGACTTTATTTTGTTGAAACCGGAAGTGAAGAATTTTCTATGGGTGACGTCAAAGGTGCTTTGTCCATCTTTATATTCTGTCAATGCCTCGGACTATTGACTGTATATGAGAATTGCACTGAGTAACCCCTCCTCTCTTGTGCTCAAACAGGAAGTATCCAAAAACCAAAATAATTTGATTGACAGATTAATCCCACTCCACTTTCAGTGGAAAGGGAGTGGCCTTCCAAAAAAAAAAAACTCACTCCTGATTAGTAAGAGTGGTTGTCATAGAAACTTTAACTCAGACCATCTTAAACCAAGCAATGCTTACTGGTGATAAATGGCTCCATGGTGACGTCAGTATCACAAAAAAATGGCAACTAAACTGACTTCATTTTGTTGAAACCAAAAAATAAGTAATTTTCCATGGGAGGCATCACACTCACTCAGTCCAGTTCTCATAAACAGTCAGAGGGATTCATATTGTCTTAAACCAGAATAAATGTTGAAACAGGAGCTTGAATAACCATAACAGATAACAAAATAATTTACAAGGCCACCCTGATTTTCTGAACTGTGTAAAAAGCAACAAAAAAGTATCCAGCTCTTGTATAGTTTGTTATTAACATAGTTGTTTCTGATTCACTAAGAATTCCTAAGCTTTTGTATCCGATATACTTTAGAACCCCATTCATTTTTACCATTCACATAATTCAAGAAGTCTATTTCTGAGGTTGGGAAAATACACTGAACTTCATTCAAAATTCATCAGATGTACATTTTCCTGCACTGCATGCCATAATTTTATCCTCAACACAAGCGGTTCCTCTTACAGAACCAATCCCGTCTTATCATGGCACATTTAAAAGATCCTCTAAGCCCATGGAATTCAGCTCTTTTTTAAAATCAACATTTGGTTTTAGATCAAGCAGTGAGGATTAAAACCCTCAAGGACTCTTACAACAATATGTTATGTTAAAATTTCATGCACGCCGTAGGAGGGTCAAAGATTTTTCGACCGTGGAGGTTTACAAAAACGTTTTTGGCTTGACGATGACAACAGGAAGCATTTATAGGAAAATGAAATCACAGCTTCTTTTGGAGCAAACTGTTCTTCAGTGCTAGCTTTCAGGGTTGACGCTGCTTTTTATAAAAGGCAAAAGGTAATTACCTGTGCTGCAGCAACTTATCAGTGCTCCAAGTCTTATCATATTCTTTTTATTGTACTTTCAATATTCAAAAGGCAAATTAAATTCTAGAAGCACACCTCAGAAGGAGCAAAAAAAATCAATTAAACTGCCTAATTTTCTCTGTGGATCTAATACTTAAACTCTATGTCCAATTAAAGCAAATGCAGGAAAAAATGAATAAATGAACAAAAATAGAAAAAAACTCAATAAATCTTAAACCTTCAACTTTGTACCAACAGAACTACAGGAAAAAACAACAGTGGTTCGAAAGTGTTTTTCTCTTATGGATAGTATTAAAAAAGATGAATATATCCACTTGTACAAAATACAAATTCAATTTGTTTAGCCCTGGTAATCAGCAGATGAATCTGTTATGTCACTGTGAACTACAGCCCTCCTCAGAGACAGAAGAATCATGTTTGCAAAAGCCTCCTTATTAGCTTGTTTGCATTCACAGCCCATCCCAAGTGGCAGCTAAAGCGGGAGCTGCTGCCAGGCAGCTTGGTGGAAAACAGAGCCTCATCAGCAGACGAGGAAGACCCACAGAGCTGCCTGTCTGACCCCAAAACACATCAGATCAGCTGGTAGAGTAAAATGAATGTGCATGAAAGTCAGCTGTGACTGATTTTAAATTAAAAATCAAGAAAGAAAGAAAAAACTAACTTTTTCTTTGAGGTGCCAGCAGATCTCTTGCTGGTGCTGGCGGTCCCTGTGGAGCTGCAGCTCCTCCTGGTGCGCATGTTTTGCCTCCTGTAGGGTGACCAGGGCTCTGGCCAGCAGCTCCTCCAGGTCTCTCTGGCGCTGCTGCGTCACAACTGTCAGCTGTGTCTGGGTGAAGCGCTGCGAGTCCCACAAACGCTCATGCTCCACCTGGATGATGGACAGCAGCAACTTTAGGCAGACTACAAAATATCTCACCACATCAAACACCAGCGTGAAGAGCATTGTGTTTATACAACTAGACTGACAGCAACACATGCTTTATGTAGCAAATCGATGGTGTGTTAAAAGATATTTACAAGCACACCTTTCTGACACGGTCTGTATTAATGCCAGCCGTTCCGTAGGGACACCTCTGTTCCGAATCTAACTTTTGTTGGATAAAATGGTTTTACTTTCCTAGCTGTGAAACATCCTGAAGGAAAACAGTTTCTTTCTGTGTGAAGCTGCCCATAGCTATTCATCATTGTGTCAGCGCTCTCACAGGCTTCACCACTTGGCTGCTTCGTTGGAACAGAGGAAATGATATTCATCTAAGGGCTAATAGCGGCTAACTGACAGTATGAAGGCATTAGACACCTGACTGGTTTTATTGAAAATGAGTGAGCCGACAGACCTGCCGATGTCAGAGAAGCATGTCCTGCTTATTAACACGCAACTTTAGGAACTCGGGGATTCACCCTTCATACTTCACTCTGCCGTGTCCTCACCTTCACCAAACCCCGTGGTCTTTCCTGTGTTACTGTACAGAGGACGTCAGCAGTTCTGGGTACACGTGCTGTTATGTTTGCACATATTGTGCAATGAACTCTGACTGTCGCACACAGTAAGCTTGTGGACATTGGCACAACGTTGTGCACACACAGCTTGTCTCTGTTTGAAGAGTGATGCCTTCATGAGCACAAATTAAAGTAACAAGGTGAGTGAACTGTTCCTGCTTTGGGCTTGCCACATTATGACTAGTGGAAAAAAAATACTGCTGGAACCTTTCCTTACTTTTTTGACACAGATAAATACCCCAACCAGCAGAGGGAGCTCTTGACTTGAGGTAAACAGAGGTAGCAGTCAGCAAACATTTAAACTGGTTCAACTTTAGGTAAAAAAAAAACAATATATAAGTCTACAGGCTGCTACACGCAAGGTTGCTTTGCTAAGACGACAAAACTCCCTTGGATTACACGTGCAATTATTCATTTTACTAGAGGTAAAATAGGGCAAATAAAACAGTATTTAAAGGGAACTTTTGCCTTTACTCCCCATTTTTGGTTATTTCTCTGCAAAGCACAAACATGAAAACAAACTATAAAAACAAATTTAATCAACGCTTTTATTTTCTTATTTTTGCTTCAAACTTCACCTAAACACAGTAATATACAAAGATCCAGAGGAAGAACAGTCATTATTTCAACTTAAATGGCCATTTTGGATGCTAAATAGAACATAAATGTTTATGTGATTTACTTTTATTTACACAGGATAAAATTGTCTGCTAAAAAATTCAAGCTCTACCAGAAAAGCAGGACTTGGGAATCAAATCATTGGGGTTTCAGTTCACCAACCCATAGTTCACGCTGGTTAGCAAGGCAGTTTAATTATGACTAATGGCAGAATTTGGCGGAATCAGAGCTATGCCAGCACTGATTCCATTTCTGTGTGAGTGTGGAGAAAGACATCTGTCCTCCTCGCAGTACCCCCGAGGCTGAACGAGCACGGCTCTAAATGCGGCACCCAGCTGGAACTGAAACGGTTCCTGAATGTGGGTGAGGGAGGAGAGAGGGCCTGGCTGTTGTCATGGCAATACTTAGAGGTGGCGAGCTTGAATTGTCCACAGTGGGCGAAATGGCACATCCTGCAGTGTGCTAAGCAAATCATTGTCCAGGTGTATCTGTCTGCTCTGCTCAGGCAATGACGCTACATTGACCAGGGAGGCTGCGAGTCACACTGCAGGACTGCCTCCTACAAAGGTGGATACTTTTTTTGATTAGAGTGCGTAAACATATATATATATATGTGCATGGAAATGTGGAAATGGGCACTAAGATTTAATAGTAGTAGCTTTTTTCAAGACCCACTCTCATGAAAAATCACATTTTTTGTGTCTTTAGCATGTTCTTTTAGCCTTTTTCTCACGATGGGGGACAAATAATTTAAGAATAAAACTGTTTATGACTATTTCTTTATTCAAATCGTGACAGATGAGGAACAGAAGCTTGAGTTTGTGATGCAGCAACCACCATTGTCTCCTGTTTCCGCTACAATTCGGATGCATCCACTTGCAGACGAATAGATCCATTAATGCTTCTTATTTTTCTCTACTGAGAGGCCACCTGGCTCAGAACTGGATAACTTTGATATTGCTTGCCTTTTTTTTTTTTTTTTTTTTTTTCTTTTTTGCTTTGCTAATGTTGCATAAGTTAGAGGGAAATATTGAAATTATAGGCACGATGGGAAATTAGTGGAGCTAACTTCCAAGCCAACAGTCCCGCTCACAACTCAGAGGTGAGTTTCTATTGAGCTCCTGCTGCTCAACAGAAAATATGTCTTAAAAAACGACACAGGCTTTTTACATTTTTGCTAAAAACTGCATACCACTGGGAGCTATTTTATAATACATAAAAATATAGTTAGAGTGAAAACCCTAAATCAACTTGTTTTGACTGTAGACTTCTAAAAATGGGGCTTTAATAGTACTTTCTGTTGGTCATTGCAACATTTTTGCTAAATAAAAAAAAAAATTGCTTAATTAAGGAAAATATAGTCAAAAACCGTCTTTGTACTGCCTCTAAAAGTTGAATTAAGCTATTACAGTTAAATTTCATGATTGGTCAAACCTTTTAAGTCCAAGTCATTTCAGTAGTCCTAGGTTATGATCTGTAGCTCCAGTAATGACAATAGTCCTGTTTCCCAGCCCCACCCTTCTGACTGGATTTACACATTTCGGTTGAAGGTTGAGTCAGATTTCAACTTTTCCGTTTGGTTAACCTTAAATCTTGTAAGTTTAAGGGAAAAAAGTTGTGACAGTTAAATTACGAGAATAGAGATGTATAATTATGACTTAAAAAATAAGGCTAAATTTATTACTTTTTTTTCAGTAAATGTACGTGTTCCAAAATTGTAAATGTATTACTTCATTCATTTTCTTGGCCGCATTGTTCGTTTCGAGGTTGTGGGGAAGCTGGAGCCTAACCCAGCTACTAATGGGCGAAGGCAGGGTTCACCCTGGACAGGTCACCAGTCTGTCACAGGGCCTCAATCACACCTAGCGGAGATTTAGAGTCACCAATTAACCCATAAGGCATGTTTTTGGATGGTGGGAAGAAGAAAACCAACACGTGCAGGGTAGAACATGCAAACTCCACACAGACAGGTCCTCAGTAGGCATTTCTGTTTGAGATCCCCCAGCTGGGTTTTGAATCGGAGCCTTCTTGCTGTGAGGCAAGACCACTGACCACTGCAGCACCATGCATTATTACTTTAAATCTCATAAATGTACAAGAAAAAAATCATAGATTTATAAGAATAAAAAGTTGTAAATGTACCAGAAAAAGTCCTAAATTATTGTGAAAAAAAACTCCCAAACTTACAATATTTAAAGTTGTAAATGAAAAAAAAATGTAATATTAGTTTTTTTTCTGGTGGTCCTAATCCTCCATCGTAGAAAGAGGGCAACCCAATTAAAAAAAAAAAAAAAAAAAAAAGTATAATTATTAAACATGGTATTAAAAAAAAGCCAGAATTAGCCTAAGGCTAGTTTTCATCAGTAGTTCCCAAAAGCATAAATACATATGCAAACACAGGCTATACAAATAGATAAAAGAAGACATCACAACATGTAATTAAAACAACTTTAATCTACACTAAAAGAACACAACATTTAATCGAAGCCTCAAAAACAGGCTTATCTTTAGTGTGGGCAGCAATAGGAGTAGCCACATTTTTCCTTTTTTTTAGAAAGCCCTTGAATCTTGTTTGCAACTTAACCTGCTCAGGTACTGACTTCCATGCACTGGCACTCCTTACTGACCAGGCCAATGAACCAAAAATGCTGCCGTGCAAAAGAATCCATTTAGTTGATAACAAATTTTTTCAACAGAAATTTTGCTCTTAAACGAGTCACAAAACTGACATGTTTATTGATCTGCGGGATTTCACCTGACATTTTCAGGAAGAGTCAACACCTTCATAAAGAAGTCCACATCACCAGATCAATTAGGGAGACATGTTATTTCACTCTGAAATTCGCTGATATTTTTATGTTTTATTTTCAGCAAAGACTTCTGGGTAAGCATGTCTGTGCACTCATTGATGTTTCAACTTGATAAACTTAAGTTTTATTTAATAAGCCACTGGGGACATGTCATTTTTCCCTCCCACTTACCAGTTCCTGTCTTGTTTTCCCAGGGAACAGCCTCTGCAGCATGTCCATGCAGAGGGCTCTGTGCCTGGGGATGTCCTGTGTGTACATGGACTCCACAAACTGGAAACGATGGTGGTCATCGGAACACCAGCCACAAAACCTAAAATCAATTCAACACAAAATGCACAAGAAAACACAATATAATTTTATTTCTTTATATGAGTGATTTATAATCAAACACACATAAGGAAAGTCTTTTCTAAACCTGCTTTCTTGACAGGAAAGTCACAGTGAATCCATGTTGTAGATCGATATTATTGCGTTTTTATTACTGTGTTTTGCCTTTATAGCTGCCTTCAACTCAAATTATGTATAAACAGAGCAGCCAAAGAGTATTGGCAGAAATGTTATGTTTATTTTATTCTTAAGCCTGCTTTCAGCTTTTCCTATCAGACTGGTATCAAAACACTACATTTAAAGTTGCTATTATATCTATAAGAGCACAAGACTGTCTTAGGATCTCTAATAATGAAAAGGAAAAGCTTCAAATTATTTGAAAAACTGTGCTCTTTAGAAGCTAAATGTTTAGAATACGTAAACTTTCTATCGTAAAAAACTAGACCTCTATTGGCATATTTATTATAATTTTATAATTGCAATTAAACAACATTTTGCAAAAAAAAAAAAAAAAAAAACAAGTATGGAAAAACATAAAAAAGTATGTACACAAGGTGACAAAAAACCCACGTGGGCTTATGTCAGAGCCTCTCCCTAAAAAACGTACATATTATTTACACATAAAAATGGCATAAAATACAATTTTACACTCACATTTACACACTTGGAATCTAGTATTCACCTTAGTAACTTTTATTATCTATTTTAATAGCTTTTAATAGCTTTTCTTTTACAAATGTAACTTTTTTTGGCTTTTCAATTATTAATTAAAAAAAATAATTAAAATTTACTGAGTGAAGGTAGAATTCAGTCACTATGTAAGTACTTTTAGTTGTTTTTGTTGTATTCAGTTGTAGCTTTTACAGTCACTATCATGTATTTGCATTATTTGCTTTCGTCAACTATCAACTATAATAATTTTTTTTTAGCTAACTCAATCAAAAACTAATATCTTGATTTTTCTTCATTATTTAATAATCTTATTTCAGGATTGTAAATGGCTGTTTAAGCTCTTCATGATAATAATAATAATAATAATAATAATAATAATAATAATAATAATAATATAATAATAATATAATAATAATAATAATATAATAATAATAATAATAATAATAATAATACATTGTATTTATATGGCACCTTTCTGGACACCCAGGTTGCCTTACAGATAAAAACAAAACATAATATCCAGCTTAAAAATGACAGTCAAAAAACTTATAAAATGTGGTAAAATTCCATTACTTAGGGTTGATGTGCCAGTCAGAAGAGGTGGGATTTGAGAATGTACCTATCTGTGTTTTGAAGTTGCTCCTGCAAACTCTGCAGCCTACTCCTGTAGCTCTCTGACATGGACTGGAAGGCTTGGATCAGTGACTCCTTCAGCTCTGGGTAAGGGCAGTCTGCATCCAAAACCTCTATGGGAACTTTATCAAAGTTTACCAAAATATCTGAGGAACTAGAAAAATATTTCTGCAAAAAAACAAGAAATCAAAACTCTTTGTAAATAAGGGATCATTTGAAATTTTGTAACATAAGTCGAGCATTTCAGATTTTTTTAAACAATATATGTTTCATTAAGTTTCAGAAACAGTCAGTTAAGAAATATAAACAGTTAAGAAATATTAATTATATCAAAACTTGATATGCAAAGTTTAAAAACATATATCATCCTATATTCAACTGAAAAAATGTAAAATATTTAAAGACAATTCCCTATCTCTAAAACTATCTATTCATTTTATAGTGCATATGATTTTTTTAAGGATTTCATTGTCATTAATGTAAACTTAAATATTCTCTGTCAAACAGAACTAAAATAATAGAAGAGTCCGCATGGCAGCAGACATGTATGGAGCCAAATTGGGCCATAAAGATTTGAAACATCAATAAAACAACTTACAAATTTCAAGCTAAAAATAAGTAAATAAAAAAAGTGTCTGAAACTTTCTGCTATTCCAACATAAACTTAATTATTTTCAGCTTCACATTTTTTGTCTGTTTTTTAACTTTGAAAACTCAAAATTTAAGTTTAATAACTTTTTCACTTTCAACATATTATTATTATTTTTCCCTTTTAACTCTTTTTTTTCTGATTCAAATCTGAAAATTTCCTGTTTTAAACGTTTGGCCCCATAGACATGTTCTGTTGAAATGATACAGAAACTTGAATGCATGATTGAAAACATTACCTCTAAATTAAGGCTCCTGATCTCTTCTTCAGTGTTCTGCTGCTCCTCATGGAGGTTTGTAATTATAACTCCCTGGTGGTCTTTCACAGCCTTTATCTGGTTGATCAATATTACAGTCAGGAAAATATCAATTCATATTTATCAAG
Source organism: Oryzias javanicus (assembly GCA_003999625.1). Lineage (NCBI taxonomy): Eukaryota > Metazoa > Chordata > Actinopteri > Beloniformes > Adrianichthyidae > Oryzias > Oryzias javanicus. Next base: position 13,178,187 of record CM012457.1, on the reverse strand, counting down.
TACTAGACTGAAAATTGCTGTGTTATCCAATAAATGTGTCAGTTGTAAACATTAACAGTATTTTAATTGAGTTTGACATGTTGAATTACAGTAAGAATTAATACAAAAAGTAATAAATAAATCTATTTTCATGAAACAACAAATACAATTTTCAAGATAAGCTACAGTTTAAAAAGAAGAAAAAAGTGAGTTATCTAACTGAAAAAGATTTTTTGACTTTAAGCATCTCAAAAATCCCCAAACCTGTTTTAAAAAGTAGTTCCAACAAGTTATTTTTCCATTTATTTTTTAATATAATTTATGAAATTTTTGCTTTGGAAAACATTTTTATCAGAGCTTTTTAATTACTACTCTGCTTAAAAGAAAAGCAGAAAAGTTGAGAAATAAAGGGACCAAACAAAAGGTTGAAAAACAAATAAGCAGAGGTTCTGGGCCAACAGAAGGAGGTCATGGGAAAGAAACCAGCAACACAAAGCTGACAAAATGTCTAGCAGAAAATTCACTCCAAGCACACCCCCCCCCCCCTTTTTTTTTCTTTTTAAGACCCTGGATAACTCTTTAATCTCACAATTCATCTTTTGAACACAGAGAAACCCTCAGAGAGTCAAAGGCAGAGCTGGTGACTTAGAGACTCTTAATAAACAGAGATCCGTGATGGCAATTAAAGTTCTGAAGAAGATAAGGTCACAGCATAAAAACAAGAGTTTGAACATCTGATTGATGTGTGAGGTTGAACAGCTGGAAATTCTCGTAACTACAATTCACAAGCTTTGACTGAACAGGCAGGATTAAGAAAATGATTATAAAACTATTATTCGAAATGATTCTTCTCTCTTTTACTGTCAGAACAGTTGCACATCAAGTCTGCAAACTTAATTTTATGCGGATAAACTTGTGGACACTTAGCTAAATTTTAAATTTTACATGCATACCTGCTGTTTTACTCCATCCAGGTGTCCTAAATGTTCACCGTGTGGTAGTTGTTGTCCTTCATACAATCTGAGGTGCAGCTCATCTCTCAGCTGCTGAACAGGCTCCATGGTGGCTCTCCTGAAAGCCTCCCGTTCCCTCACAAGAGACAGTCCTGAGCACATTTTTTTAACAACTTTCAAGAACTACATATTTATAAAAAAATAAAATAACGACTTGTTTTACCCGAACTCTACTGGTGTAGTTGACCACATTACCATATTCTTGAAGAGAGAAGAGGCCAGCGTTTGTAGCACTGTTTGGCTCAATCTTCTCCAGAAAATCCTGGAGGGCGTCCTCGGCCTGCTGCCTGTTTTGTGAGAGATAAGGCGCTTCATAAAAACAGAATTATCACTTGGTTCGAATATTTACAAAAAACAAATACTAAGAGCCTTATGGATGTCTACTAGTACTACTCACTTAGTAAAATTTGTATTGGTTCAAGTGTCTCTTGCCACATAATTTTTGAAGCCAGTGCTAAACTTTCTACTTGGCCACAGAAGAAGGGTTAAGGTTAAACCACCAAATGGTTCCTGATTGCAGCTGTGTCTGCAGCTCACCGCTCCCCCAGGGAATGGATCAAATCCAGAAGACACATTTCACGCACCTAGGCGGCGTTACAGCTAATGGGACTTTCTTTAAGCTTAACTTTAAATATGTGGGGCTAACAACAAAATCCAGCCTTGGACGCACTTAAAATACGTGCGGAATGCAGCAGTGTGTATCTTGACTCTATGTATTACGTGTGACCAACATGAATTTCTATCGCTTTTTGTATTGGTCACACATTTATAGGTGTGAATATAATTAGAATACATAAAATGTCAAACCTGGAGGAACAGTTATTCCACAGAAGCCTAATATCTCAATCTAAAACATCTAGGATCACAACAAATCTATGTTAAGAACTCTGCAACTGTATTCCAATGCCAATGTCTCGGTTGTAAAAAAAAAAAACTAAAAAAGTTTTATAAACAATATTAAAAAGGCTCTGTGGATGGGTTTTGTACTGTTTTTGAAATGTAAGATGTAGTTATGTAAAAAATAATTAGATGGTTAAATCCGGTTCAAACAACTTTGGATGATTGGTTTAGAATTGTTCTAGAAATAGTCAGGGTGGAAAATTTGCCTTATCAATTAAGAATAAAAAAAATGACCAAATCTAGCACAAATAATTGTATTTACGACCTCTTTGAGAGCAGATTTTATTTTATATTACTGATATTATTTATACTTTTGCATAAAAACAGCATTGATAACCTCTTTGTGAACTTCATTCCTCCCTCCCTTTTTTCTTTAATGCGTCGCTGGGTACTATAAATGTGATTTTTGTATTCTAGTCCTATTTTAATCAGACGGAAGGACTTCTATTTATGCAGTTTATCTTTCCTTTAGATGTAAAATCTTTCTTTATTGATAATTTTTAAATAAAATACAAAATTCAAAGATAAAAAAAAAATTAAATCAATAGAAAAATTACTCAAAAACGGATGTACAAAGAAGAGTGAAATTATATATCCAATGCTTTAAACAAGGTCTGAGAAACAGGATATGTGAACCTAAGGACCCCTTCCTGCACCGATCACATGTCCTTCAATCTTTCTTTTCAAAAAAGAAACAAGAGGAAAAATGCTTTTATTGTAGGAAGGCTGAAACCAAAAGGGCATGTTGAGGAAGCCACTTTCAGTTGTTTGCTTCTTGTTAACTGGCCCTAGGGTTGTCAAAAAAAGCCAGTAACCATAGAGATAAGTTTGTCTCCTCTCTTATGCGACATTTGGCATCTGAATCCCGAGGCGATTTAAACATATATTTATGTGGGGAGTTGCAAGCGGTGGCACTTTTTTATGACCAGGCTCATTACTGTAGCTTACATTGTGTACATCATTAACCTTGGGTGGCTCAGACAGTCATTACACAGCCAAATAAGCTGCACCCCAGAGCTAGAACTGCCCTTCTCCCTTCAAAGAGGCAAGACTCTGCCATGCCCCGGACCTATGCTTCTGCCTCAAACTCCCGCTTCTGCCAGCTTTCCGCCACTTTTGCGTGTCATGACTGTCAAATTAAAAAAATCAGCTTATATATCTCCCCCCAAAGACATTTTTTTTGGCCCTACTTTCTTTATAAGGGGTGACGGTTCCTGTCTGGATGTAAAAGACGCTTTGGTGGAACGGCTGCATTGTGTTGAAGCTGATTCAGAAAACAGCGGCAAATAATGACAGGCAGTAATAAGGGCTTCTTACTTAGCCTTTTGCAGCCTGGGGCACTCTCTGCTCCACACCTGTCTGTGCTGCCGTAATAAGGAGCTCTCCTTGGTTGCCTTGGCTGCACAGCAGGTTCTCTGAACCTAGTATATGACAAGGTTTAAAGCACAACGGGAATAAATTGTTTCCTTCCAACTGCAATAGGAAAAAGAAATATCAAACAGATGGAGGGCACCTGAGCATGTCTTCAAAGGCTTTGTCTGGACAAAATATTTTAAATAGGAAATATATAGTTTTGCATAGAGATGATATTGAAAATAAAGCAATAAAACTGGTTATCTTTCATTCGGAAAAGTTAAAACAAATATTGAGGTGCACAAGTGAAGGTAAAGGTGACACAGTTTGGTGCTTCTGCTTTGCATTTCTTCAAAGCGCTCTCTTACTGTGTCTTCTATCAGTGTTTTTATCCACAGGCCACTGACTTGGATAATTACACAAAAGAAAATCCCACATAAAAGATCTGATAAACAGATTCAATCAAGCAGAAAATCTAAAGGGAGTAGGATGTTTATTTATGCTCCCAGCATATTTCCTTGCAACAGGTACCTAGTATGTAAGATATATATGTAAACAAACAGATGGATAGATAAATTACCTAGTTTTTATAATTTGCAGTGGGGGAATATATAGGTAGAAGTGCTGTTAGTTTTGCATTTTAGTTTTGAAGAGTGAGTTCAAGTATTCAAGTAAATGCCAAGCAGGAGGAGCATCTCCAGAGATCTTTCAGCTGCCCATCAGTTTGAGGAAGGACACAAGGTTATTTCCAGACAATTACAAACCCATCAATCTAGGGACACAAAGACCATTCAGAAGAGGTAATCAGTCACCATGGGTTCTGATATTGGAGGTCTGAGTGAGCTCTCTCCATGACGAAAGACATATTTAAAAAAAAAAAAAAAACATCTAAAATTAAAAATGCGCATGCCTCGTTTAGCATGTTAAAGACTCAGGTTTTGGTTTTTACAACATGTTTTTGTTGCATTTATCTCATGATGGAGGACATATATCAAGAAAATTAAGCTTAAAATTATATTTCTGAGCGTTTCGTTAATCAAATTGTTGCGGATCAAGAGTGTAGCAGTACCAGAAATGCACCAGTAATGCTAGTTGGGGTTGTGAGGGTCTGTAAGCTAGTGGGAGAGCATATAAACAGATGGATGATGGGAAGTGAGGACAGACTTACTCTGCACCAAGAGTCCCTGCAAAAACTACGTCTTAAAAAATGTTTTTTTTTTATCATTTTGGCTAAACGCTAAATAATCAGAATTAAAAGATCCTGGGAATACTTTTAAAATACAGCAGGAGGAGAAAATACATGAACACTTTGAAATGACTTGCTTTTATGCGTAAACTGGACACACGATTGTGTTCAACAGAAACATGAAACATATTTTGGTGGGATTCAGGCAGACAATGTTTTTCTCCATTTTCCTGCAACCGTAGATCTAAAGATGATTGGGTGGGACTTTAAATGATAAAGATCACCATAGTTCAAAAACACTACATAGAAAAATCCTCTCATTTAAATAATTTAAAAATCAAAGCGGTTTAGGTTGCAAAACTATCTTTTTTAACACTATAAAATCAATACAACAATAAAAAACCAAGAAAAGCAACTAAAAACGTGGTCAGCTTGAACTCAGTAAGCATGTCCATTCGTCTTCTAAAACAAGACTTAGTTCTGCTCAAGTTGCTCCCTTTGACCAAAGCCATTTTAGCCTAAGAAATTGGTTTCTTTGTTGGAGGAAAATTTGGAGACTCGCCCTGAGCTGAAAACACAGCCCGCACTCTCACCATCTCACACTTAAATTGCTTCTTTCATCAACCAATATAATAGAGGCAATCAACAGCTTCAAAGTGACTTAGAATGCATGTAAGGGAAAACTTAGTTTTTCTAAGATGACAATGACTCCTTTAAATAGTGACATTGTAAACAAATGTTGATGCTCTAAGAAAGAAAGTGAACAAAATCACATATAAAACCGACCACATTACTTAGTTAAGAACATATTCCCTGTCTTATAAGGTTTTTGGGGAGCTGATGACGCCAGAAGACTTTCTACCAATTAGAAGAAAACATGTAAAAGCTGACTCATCATCTCTCTCTGTAATAAATGTTTTCTCTGACTCATCCAATAAAGAACATTAAACAGTTTTCTAAACCACAGGGAGATAAATCGATATTTAAAAGTGCTGTTTTGCACGGCAGTAATTGAAATGTTTTATTAAATGAAACAGGAAAGAAAGTACATCGGCTTTGCTGTTTAAGAGCATAGATGACAACAAAACATACCTTTTGTCCCATTAGATCGCACTCCTGGCGCTCTGCATCAATAAGCGCTTGAAGTCTTTTATGCTCAGCAGGTCTGTACCTTGAGCTGCTAAGGCCGTTTTTCATTTGCAGCACCAGTTTTTCTGCAAGGAGAAAAAACACAGGTTAGTTTAGGATAACTGTAATTCCTGTAATGTCAGAGTTTTCAAGTCTGGATCAATTTGTAAATGCAAAATCCCTGTGGAAAAAAATAATCAGTTGCGTATTAATTGTGGAATTAACATACAATCAGACTTATTGTGTTTTTTTTTTTCAGCCTCAACACTGAATTAAAGTGGCAGCTGAGTAAATATGACACTGTTGCCTTTGGCAAAAACGCATCAAAGACATGAGTGGTGAATTCAACAGGGCTTTTGGTCAAAACAGTTCAGTGGACCAAAAGGTCATGCGATATATCAGGCTCATTATTCAGTGACTCACCTGAATCTTCTGCTCTGTAAGATGTTATGAATGTCTGTAAACCCCTGGCAGCCATTACTGAGGAGTAGAAGATCCTGAAAGATTAACAGTCATGCAGCAACACGTTATTTGTCATAAAAACAGCTTTTTCTGAACATGTTGTATGAACACCAGTACTATTATGGTTTGAATATCATATTAGGCATTGACTTTTGCGTATCATGGATGACTTTTGGAACTTATTTTGTGATTGAATTTAGTTTCAAAACCAAAAGACAAACATTTAATAATGTTATTAAAATGCTTCAATATGATTTATATTGTATACTAATATACAACACATGTAAATTTGAAACATAATACATATATAACACGTCTTAACTGAATCCTTGCTTTCCCATCTAAAAATATAAATACATTCAACATATTCAAGTGTGCAATACTTTGTCTCTGTGAGTACATTATGGGGAATGTGGAATTCAATATCCAGCCAAAGGACGTTGTTACACAAGGCTGGAGCTGGAGATCAAACCTTTAGAAAAATGCATAAAGGGCTGGTGTGAAGTATACTTGAATTTATAATTTAATCTGCAGTATGAGTGACAAGAATCTGATTCTGGATCCATTTGCTGGATCAGTGCTCTTTATTGCTCAAGCCTTTGGCGCATATAAATTATTCTTTGTTTAATCTTAGTGTGCTTTTCAGACTTCAATCTCAGCCTTGCCTTGAACTGACATTTTCTTTAGCATTTTGTAGAATAATAACCTGACAACTCAAAACTTTTAGACGGCTTATTCCACTGGAGAAAAGCCACAATTGTGCAAAAAACTTGGGCTTGATGTTGAATTTCAATTAAGTTTGATCATATTCTAAAGATTCGCTTCTGTATCTAATGTTGTGCTTTTCACGTTAGGATAGGAGTAAAGAACTATATAAAAAATACATATAAGCCAATTTCATGATGTTTGTTTATGAAATAGCAAAAAATAGCAGTCAACTACATGCAAATAATTATCTAACAAGATGAACTTCAGCTACTTAACTTAGAAGTTTGTTGCATACATTTATTTATACTACAGAAACTTCAACCCTGTTGACAAGGACACATTTAATTGTTTACTTTTAATGAGCTAAGAAAGTGCACCACAAGATAGGAGTGCTGCTTAACAGAAAGTCACTGAAGAAAAACTGCAGAGCTGCCCTCTTATTTTCACTTCAAGACACACTTTCTTGTTACTTATGAGTCATTAATCTAGTTAAACTTGTAGTTTGTTTCTGCCTCTGGAAGTTTTTGAACTTTGTTTTACGATTCTAACTGAATCTTAATGAGCTTGGAGGGTAGCGGGCCCAACTGCAAAACATGTTGGAACAGGGAAGATTTCTCAAGAAAGATGGCGACTGAAGATGTGCTTTCACTTTTCTTTTTAGATAAAAGAGAACACAACTTATAGTCACATCATCTTTTGAATTTAAAAAGCCTTTCCAGTGGTCTTTTGATTATGGTTATGCCACCTTTAACCACAATTTAAAAAAAAAAAGATTAGAAGAAATTCACCTAAGTTGAGTAGACTGAGGCTTCTCTCATTTCCCATCATCCCTTTGTTCACACTTTGTTCCACTAGCTTACAGCTCCTCACAACCCCGAGCTAACTGTTGCCAGCTCAAACAAGTAAAGCGAAAAACTTCAAAGGATCTATTTGTTTGCAAGTGGATGCATCAGAATCATTTTTTTCTTTCTTTTTTTTTATCTGATCCTAATTCAGTACAATTTGAATAAAGAAATACTCAGCAAAACATTTATAATCTTTGTATTTGTCTTTAATCATGAAAAAAAAAAGTTTCAAATGATAATAAATACAACTTTCATTGAACATAGCTGTACAGTAACTAGATTAAGGTGTGAACCAAATGTAATACAGGGACATTGCCAGATAGTGTGATATAAAACAACACTTAAAAGCGTATATAACTAAAAAGTTGTTCATTTAACATTGTTTTTTTAAAGTTAGAGTTAATATATCACACTTGACTAGTATAAAACACAAAACATTTCATTTCTAAAGTCGCCTAGCTTACCTTTTCACCCCTTGGTACAGCGTATAGGTTTACCAAATGGGTAACCACGGTAACTGGTATCTCACTGATGATTGGTCCATTCAACCTCGCGTACCTCCCTAAAGACACCCCCTTCTCTCCCTCCATCCAATCAGGAGTGTCGATGGGTTTCCCACATTCCCGTTGACGTCATGCACGCTCGCTCTGCCTGGGACTGCTGCTGCTGCAAGCAGGCAAGGGGTCGTCTTCTTCGTTCGGTCATGGACATGAGTTTCGCTCCTCCACATGCATGGAAATAAGCGCCTTGGGACTTTACAGATGAACTTACATGCTCCCATGTCAGCACGACTCGCAGCTAAACGGTCCTCTTAAGGTACGTGAATTTAGTTTTCGGCGTTTTTCTAACTGCAGGAAAATTCTGGGAAAACGAGGGGGAAAAACACATCTGGGGCTGGATGGTATGCACAAACTACAAGAACTCGGAGGCAAAAAAAAAAAAAAGTCGGGGATTTAAGTGTGCGTGCGACACGGGACAATCTTCTTTAGGCTTCTTCACAGCAGGAAACAACCTAATTCTACCCTAATCTGCTTCTTGTGATCGATTCATGGCAGACAATGCTCACCTTTGAGGGAGACTCTTTGCTTTTGGTGGCTGACCGTTGCTACCCAAACTTCACCGATTAGCATAAAGCTACGCGAACTGCCCGCGTGGGGTTTGACTTTTCTGGAGAAAGCGCGTCTTCACCGTAGCTTTTACATACGTTATGATGATGAGCGGTATAAAAGCGAAGCGAGGGCACGGGGCAGGTGAGCTTAGAGTGTGGGAATCTTGGGAATGCGAGGTCGCTGAGGGGCGGGGATCGTAACTGTCCCAACAAGATAGGTTTACCTTTTTTTGTTAATACTCTCACCTTCACTCACTAAAGTAAAAAATTCGCCATTTTTGATCATGCTAATTACCCCCCCCCCCCCAAAATAAATAAATAAATAAATAATAATAATTTCACGAGAAAACATTAAAAAAATATTGCTTTAAATGAGTAAAATTATTATAAATAAATGCATTTTTAATAAAATAAATTCCTCTTTACATTTCTAACATAGCGTATAGAAAGTTTTGAAGTAAATGTTTAAATTTGGATTTAGAGTTCTGTTAATGTGCCAATTATTACTGTTATTTTGTTAATTAATGCTACATTTTATTGCCCAAAAAAAAAATCTTAATGTCATCTTTTGCTACACCTACTGTCAACAAAGTGTCTGTTTTATGCTGCAGTTTTAAATCACATTTACCCAGATAATTGTTTTTAATCCCATGTGTGTAACTCAATTCTTTACTGGGTCATTTTTTTTTATTTTTTCACACACTGCTACAAGTATATATATTTAGGTTTTTACATTTTTATGGTAAGCCAGCAGTTTAAAATTGGGGTATATGTAGTGATGCTTGATGATTTTGCTTTGGCACGTTTATTTACGTTTATTTTAAACCTTTTGGGAATTAAAGACTCTCATTCCAATAAAAATTTTGTTTTTTTGGTGTTTTTAACATGAAATTGTGAAATTTTTCTGACAACTGAGGCATACAGTTGCAAAAGAAAGTATGTGAACCCTTTGGGAGTGCCTCAATATCTGTATAAAATAGACACATGATGTGTTTTTTAAAAATCTCAATCTAAATCATAACAATGGAGAAAACCATCGCCAGCTTAAATCATACCAATTTTAAATACAACCAGTTAATGCATAAAACCAAGTAATTCCAAAGGGTTCACAATCATATTTTCTCCTGCCGCTATATGGTGTATATTTATAGTGGCCTCAGGGTTTATTCCAAAAATTTGGCACCCAGCCCGGCGTTTATAAGAGAAATGCTTCTATTAGAGACCGACGTTTATTCCATCACAGATAGAATGGCGATTGCTAACGGGTTCATTCTGCATTGAAATCTGGTGGATAAATACAGACAACACCAGGCAAACTTTTCAGGATTTATTGAAATGATGAGAACATTGTATTATGTTCTGATTAGCACTAGCTGTAAATGTTTTTTTTTTTTAATTTATCTTTGAAGCATCATCATTTTTCTATCAAAAATCCTCTTTGCTTTCATGCAAATCCTTTTCCTGGAGACATTCACACCTTTCATTCTTTGCTCAATAATCCATGTTGAAACCAGTTCTTCTAATTCTTCGCTCGCTTTCTTTGCACCTCCACCAGGATATTGTTGTTTCTCCTTTTTCTGTAGCCGTCTTGTCAATACCATCAATCAGCTTGTGCCATTCTCGTTTTGAGATCAAGTCCAAAATGTGTGAGCGTTTCTTGCCCATCGCTACACTGGCTCACAACACAAATAGTGCTGACAGCCGGCGTCTGCACAAGTATGCACGGGGGGGAGGTCTTAAAGGAGTCCGGCTAGCATTAGAGACTGGCGTCTGTTCCATTGGAAGATATACTGTATAAAGAAAATTAAACTTAAAATAGCTTAAAACAGCTGTATTTTTGTTGTACCTGTAATGTTAGGTTGGGGTGTGAGGGGCTGTAAGCTAGTGGGAGAGAGTGTAAACTGGTGGATGTTGGGAAGTGGGGCGGGGCTGTTCTGCTTGCAGCTCATAAGCTAATTTCTAATGAACTACTGCTGCACTGAGGAAACCATATTCTAGAAAACAACAGTTTTATAATAGGCATGCATGTAGTGATATTGAGGGGTTTTTCTTATGCTACTACATTTGAATTTAACATTTTAAGAACTAAAGACAAGTGGCACAATACTTTTGTTTTATTTCCAAAAAAAAAAGAAGTGTTTAATTCCATTATTTTTTAAGCAGTGTTCTAGTGCTGCCAATCTTTTTTTTTTTCCACTATTACAATTTCATCAACATGTTTTATTGCTGCCTAAGGTTTATGCATTTCTGTCATGTTCTATAAATTACCTCTGAGCATAAAAGGTGCCAAGCAAATAAACCTGCCTGATTCTGTTTAGAGAGTATTTTCACATAGAGCATGTCATTGAAAAGTTATTTGCTATGCCATTCTGAACAAAATAATACCCTACAAAAAATTTAAGATATAAAACACCTTTACATTCAGCGATGTTTTAAAAACTAATTTGGTATAATTGTATGATACAAAATGATGTTATTACATTTCGCACAGTTTGGTTGTACTTTGAACAACTGTGGTAGTGTTAGACAATTGCTTAAATATTTTATTGTGGACATTTAACAGGAATTGTCCAGAAAATAATTGTCCAAAGTATTATTTAAATAAATAAAAATGAGCATAAATTCACTTAAAAAAATCTACATCTTTTTCATTTTAGTTTCAGCTTGATTTTCTAAGTAATGCAAGCCACAGATATCTAGTTCAGTTGCTCCATTGTAATTGCAATAACCACTTATCACAGGGAACCTATTTCTAATATTTTTCCTGCAGAGTTGGATGAGCAGCTGTTGAAGATATTACTCTGAATCGAAATGAAAAGCCTGAAAACAGCGACTGCCATGGGTACTTTTTTGTTGTTTTGAAGCCAAATGAAAGATCTGGAGCTCAATAAGTTTAAGGCAATTTCTTTTCTGTAAAATGCTAGCAGTCAAAGACCTTAATACCACCAGTCTAAAAATAGTTCACAGAACAGCCCCACTAATCCACTGAAACTGTTGAATTCAGGAAGAAAAGAGCTTCATATTATCCCACACCTTTTTTTAAGGTAGTAGTACTCATTGGATGACCAAAAATTAAGTCCAAAATAAGTTGAGAATCTCTCAGATTTTGTTACTTGGTTGTCAGAATTCTTATGTTCTGTTCAAATTAGCTGTTGTTTTACTTTTCTGGTGTTGCTCAGCATGGATGAACTTCATAGGTTAGTGTCATTTTCGCCATCTGACACTGGAAATTCGCACAGTGTACACACCCGCTTCTCTACAGTACATGGACATCCAGATTCCCGAACGGTGTGGTCGCTCCCCTCGTGATTCACATTACTGCACTAGACGCACACAGCATCCATGCTCACAACTGCTGTTGGAGATTCCCTGTGAAACTGAAACAACTAAAGGATTTGGTTTTCAGAAGTGAAACACATCTTTTTAAGTCTGTTTTTGAATGTTTTTTTTTTTTTTTCCTTTTTGCACCAAGTAGAAAGTAATGTTTTAGCTCACTGAACAGTTGGAGATGCATCAAGCCAGATGTCATGTTAATTTGTCATGCTTCCAGTTGTTTGCACCAAGCTTTTAGTTTGCTTTTCAGACTTCTCAGTAAATTAAAATCTTTTGAAATCTCTTTTATATTTTTTCCATATTTTTGAACAACATCCTAACACAACTGGAGAACTTTAAGGTTTAATGTAAGATTGTTTGACTCACAGAGAGTGTTTCTAACAGACCCTGACAATAGCTGAATAGTTTAGTCCTCTTTAGTGGCAGGCTACTCCCTGTGCTTTTTCACCCCCTAACTCTGGCCCAAACTTCAAGGAATAATCTCTCACCCCCACACTGCGTGTCAGATTTGCTTCTTTCTACACAACCCCTCCTTCTATTTCCAGCTTTAGTAACAAGAAAGAATTTCTAATCTGACTTCAAGCTTATATGTCTAAAGAAATGAAATGTTTGTTTTTCTCTGCATCTGTACTCCTTTATGATGAAAATTAAGTGTTTAACTACAAGCTGTTATGCCTGAGCGAGCAAAGAGAAGGTCACCGCAGTCATGTGTTCTTAACAGATTCAGTCAAAACTGTATGTCTTATTTTCTATGTTCGTAAGAAGTTAAACCTAACACTCAGTTTTTTTTAAATCATGCAGTTTTTAGACAGTTAAAGATGAGCTGGAGAAAAGAATCAAAGAAGATCATTTTCCAGGCTCAGTGGTAGAGTCTCCATCCTGAGACTGGGAGGCTGTGGGTTCAAATCCACAGTAGGGTTTTAACAGTGACTTGGTAAGTTTAATAGCAACAAAAAAACAGGCAAGGGCAAAGACTAGAGCATAGTCTAAAAACCAGGCAGAAGTAAAAAAAATATGGAGCCGGACAGAAAGACGAGGAGACTGGCAAGGGTCAAAAACCAAGAAGGCCAAAGACAAAGTAAATGCTCGTCGTAGCTTGTTAACAAGACAATGCTTTGCACAGAGCAGAGTCCAGACCGGTTATGCTGTATATAGAAGAAGGCTGATGGGAAGCAACTGGAGATGACATGGAGGGGAAAGCATTGACTGATGGGATATGGAGTGAGGAAGTGGCTGAGAAGGTCAATACTCAGGAGAGGGCTCCCTCTGGCGGTCTGAGATGGAACTGGGAGGCAGAGTCCTGACTAGGGTCTTACCAAATACTGTAAAATGGGACCCAATGACTATGTCTGAAATCGTTCCCTACTCACTATATAGTGCATTGTATAGTAGGGCTGGGAGTCACTGGGTACCTCACGATATGATGCGATACGCCATACATGGCTCACGATGTCGATAATATCGCGATACTGCGATAATGCGCTCAGATGAAGTGACTTCTTACCGGCTGCCTCTTCAACAGATGGATGATAATTGGGAACAGGTAGGCATGCGTTACACACGCGCTACCGAGCCTGTATCTCGCTGGTACTTTTTCCTGAATGAAGTGCGTGCGTTGCCATAAAATGTCTGACACAGCGTGCTCAGCTGCTCAACAGTTCCATATCACGTGACTCAAACAGCGCAACAGCCACTTCAAATGAAAATATAAAATCGATAATCAATCTCAGGACTAAATAATGCGATACATCAATATTTTGGCACACCCTTACTGTATAGTGCATTCACCATTTTCTAGTACTGTCTAGATCTACTGTTCCAAAATCGTGTGCACCCCGAATTTTCCGGAAGTCTTTTTGAAAAACTAGTGTGTATCGATGCTCCCTACGTTAGCCAATATAAACCACAATGTATTGCGGTTGAAGAATTTTGGTGAAAAAGACTTGTTAAAAGTTTTTTCTTTTTAAATAAACTAGCCACATTTTCATCATCAGAACACAATAGTCACAAATAGGCATCTGGAAATGTTTGTATTGATTCGTGAAATCTGATGACGTCATATTCGGCGTTTAGCAAAACGAAAGTAAAATAGTGTGCAACATGTTCGAATTGCTTAAAATCAAGGGAACTTGCTAGACTTGGGAAAATGTTACAAGTATGGTCCTTTATTGTAATTACCTAAAAGGGCATTTACAAAACAAAGTGTTGAAATCATGTTGGTTTTAAAGCAAAACTGTATTATGAACTGGAATATCTAGACCCTGACTAATTAGAGAAGCCTTCACTATCTCTATTGATTTAGGTAACAAAATAAGTATGACTCAGAGCTGTAGCTCCAGTGTTTAAATTCAGTGTTTATGCATCTTGATTGTATCCTTCCCTTAAATTTTGTTCAACTTTGAGTCAACAACAGCAAGAACTATTTTTTAACAGTATCATGAACATCTTGGATTGGGTAAAGACTGCTGACTTGGATATTTTTTACTGCAGTTACTGTGAACTCAGACAATTTGCAATACATCAGTCGTTCTCGTAACACTTCACAGCAGGTGAATCTCATTAGAGTAATCCTATAAATGATCAAAGCCTCAACACCGTTGTGCTTTGAGACAGAAACTTTTATTTAACCTCAGAGTAAGTCGTCACAAAGCCAAGTAAATAGCCTGGTGATAAGATTTCTTGACCAGCAAGGATTAGTTCTTTCATCTGTCGAATCAAATGTAATGCCAGACATTTGATTTGTGTCAAAGCTGTTTTTTGGTTGTCTTTTGAAGAGTTTCTTGCTTTTTCCAATAAAGTGAATATGGGTTCATGCACTGCTGTGTACATGGCCCTAGTGCGCGACAGTAAAAAGTATAACTTTACCTGCCAAATGTGAGGCCTATAATAACTCAGTAGTTTGTGCAAGCTCCTCATTTTGTCCTTACTTGCAGACAGTCCTGATTCTGGCCTGTTTGTCTCACCCTATGTTCTTTACTCCCTTGTCTTGCTCTATTGCTGTCAAAATATGTGATACCAAACTCTTTCATATCGGGAGAAAAATCTCATAAGCCTCAACTCTGAAATCAGGAAGAATTAAATATTTCAAAAAAAATAATACATTTTGTGTTCTTTGGATATGTGAAACAACAAAATGTTTTTTTCAGACATTTTTTTTAATGTTCTAAAGTAATCAAGAAATCTAAGATCTTTAGTCATCAAGGCGTTCAGCTAAACTGAAAGGGTGGAGAGAGATTTACTACATTATAAAAGCCGTATATGAGAGCAGACTGTTTGGAACAATCACATTCATTTTTATTGCTTTGATTTCCCTCCTTTGTTGTTACGATCAACTTTGCCTGGTAGGAGTTCATCTTTTTCTCTCTCATGTCGCTTTTCATTTGAAACCGCATGTGGTAAAATGGGGACATTTCCAGAATTGAGTCTTTCTATGCCTCATATTTCTTTTTAAGATGAGATTATGGATAACATTTATGAATATTTGGGGGTCTTACATTAAGAATGTTTTTTTTCCAATCCAAAAGGGAAAAAAAAAAGTTAAACTATTTTAGTTGATAGTGTTCAACGATTGATCAGTGATATAGCTAAATATATGCATTGATGAGCTTTTAATTCAATATGTGCTCAAATTCTTTGGTTTTATTTTGTGGTTGGATCCCATATAGCTACAGATAAGACAAAACAAAAAGCATGTCAGCACTTTCAGAGATTACAAGCACAATAGAATTTTGTCCAGTAAAACAGCCCTCCATTGACTGGACTTGCTGAGTCTGAGAGATGTCTCTTCATTGACAGTGGAAAGAAACGGCCTCACTATTGTTGCCTGCTGTAATTGCAGCTTTACTGCTGGAGTTTTCACTCTAGCTCATATTTTAGACCATCTGACCGTAGAAGTTTCTCAGCAAAACTTCTCTTTATTATTTATGAGTATTACACACATCATCACCCCAGGCAAGAGGTTTATCTTTACTGGTGACTAAAGGAAGGGTTGGACGAAAGTTCATCTTGGTGTTGCATGACATAACACATAAGCACTCATCATCAGAAACATTCAGTAGCTTCTGAAGTCATAAAGACGTGTCACAACAAAGACTAACAGTTATAGTAGAGCAGAAGTGGTAAAGTTAAACACCATACTGTTGTTAAAAATGCAGACTTTGAAGAATTCTGAAGTTATTACAGACATATTAGTTTTTAAGACTAAGGTTGGCACATAGGGTTTGTTATGGTCACTTCACTTTGAATTTGTCTTTAGCCTGATCCACAATAAACAATGCAAAGTGTTGTAATAATTAACTACTTATAAATTATGATTCACACTTAAGAACTTCCACAGACGTGAGTCACATAAGGTGTGTTTATGAGGATGTGTGATCTACATCTGCAGTGCAACTTCAAGTCTGACCAGGTTCAGTGCTGTCTTGTGGGTGTAACACCATCTGATAAAGGTCACTCGTAACTTCTAAATGTTTATAACCGCTAATGTGGCTTTACAATAGTCTTTATCTACACTTTTAGTCAGCCATACCTCTCAAATTCTTAGGGGTTGTAAAGCGATGCACCCAAAGCTTCAAACTCTTTTGCATTAGCACTATACAAAAAGTGACCCGTGGGGCACAGGCCATCTAAGAGCTACTTTCAAGTGACCCAGAAAGCAACCATTTATGCTAGCAAGCAATGTTAATACATACGTTTTAAAAAAGGGTGCAAAAATGTCCACGTTTAGTCCATGAACGCAGCAGATCCGGTAACCTAAAAGGATGTTTAAAGCTCCTTTTCTGCCTTATAGTTTTATTAAAAAAATAAATAAATAATAATCAAACAACTTAAACCAGCACGCACAGGCGAAGTCATTCCACTGGTATGTTTCAATTTTTCCAAAATAAAAGCGCACCTACACTTCTATCAACTTAAAAGCCCAGAATTTTCTTTTTGACAAAGCTTCCTTATGAAAAATCAAGCACAGTTTTCTCTTGTAAAGACTTACAAACATGGATTTCGAGCCATCGGATGTTTTTATACACAATTTTTCTGGAACAAATAAATGTTCCATTACCTTTTTGTGTGTTTTCTTTAAAAGATACAAATATACTTCACACTGTTTAACAGCCAATAAGATTGTATGGCCCAGCAACATTTTGACATTTTAAAGTCTGCCCTAACTAAATGTATAATTGAAAAGCCTTGCCCTACATAATCTGTATTCAGAGGTTTGCATTGTCAGCTTGTTGAGCTCTGAGCTGGGTTAATTAATTTTCAGACAATTGACCTATTTAATTTACTTTTCCTCTCAGTACAAAAGCTACAAACCTAAACTGATGCTTTAATAAAAACAAAAAACGAAGACTTTTTTTTTTTTACTTTAACTTTTGTGACTTAGAGTGTGTACTTAGGCTACAATTAAAGTTAAAGAATTTTAAAGTCCTGCTCCAATGAAAATCATGTTTTTTGAGTTTTTAACATGTATGTGTAGCATTTTTCTTCTGAAAGAGAAAAAATATAATAAGAAATCATTTTATGTTTGCATTTCAGAGTATTTATCCTTCTAAGTCGCTGTCACTCAAAGTCCCCAAGAAAAACTCTGTTTAAATTCCAGAAACTTTTATACGTCACAGTAGCTAGCTAACCCGGATGTAGCTGTAGAGGCCGGAGAATATAATATAACGTCCCACTTCTGTGCTGTAAAGGAGTGTAATTAAGTGAAAGGCCATAGCTTCCCTTATTTTGTGATTGAAAATCATGTCTCGCTATGTCTGGGAGGATAAAGGGCGGGGTTACACAGCCCAGCACCATAAGCCACGCCCACACAGACATATATTTGGAAACAAAGGCTTCAGATTAACAGGAAAAATGACTTTTTAAGACATATATGGTGTGGAAATTTTGTTAAAAACTTCCCAGTCCTAATTAAAACCCCACTGGGAACATTTAAAGAAAATAAAAAAAATTGTTGTAGGGGGACTTTAAAGGATTATTTTGTTCGGCTCATCTATTTACATAGAAGATTTCTTCCTTAAATGTCAAGGCATTTAGGAAGTTGGAGACAAAGTCAAATTACCTTTGAAAAGTGAAGTTGTTGACAGTGAAAATGAACAAATGAATACAGTTCAGGCACATGGCATTTGGAATGACATTTTATAGATTGCTAAGCTTAAGGTTTGGGCTCTAAAGTTGAGAGGCAGATGCTGGATATATAATATCAAAGTGCATACTATATATATTAGTTTAGTCAAGGTCACTTGATAACACTGTGGTTGTATGGTCTGCATGTTGAATGTATTGGTTTCTTTTTGAAGTTTGTAAATTTTGGTGCAAAAGAATGCACTAGAAGAGCTGTATTTCAAAATATGAGAGGAGGAAGGACAGTGGTGATAGAAAATACAAAAACAAGAAGAAGCAAAGGCTGCATTTTTGTGTGCATTACTTATGTTATCAGAAGGTTTTAAAAAGACTTTCACTTATTACTTCCAGCTCTGGGTTGCAAGGTGCAGTACTGTAGTGGCCGTACTCTCACCTCCCAGTATAAAGGCAAATCCCACTTGGGAGCTTTCTGTGTGGAGTCTACATGCTCTCCCCATGCATGCCTTTTGTTTTCTTCAGGCACCAGCTTCCTCCCACAATCCTAAAATATGCATCATAGGGCAATTGGTGACTTTAAATTGACCTCAGGTGTGAATGTGTGTGGTTGTGTGGCCCTGCTATGGTTTGGCAACCCATTCAGGGTGTACTCCACCTTTGCCCAATCGTGGCTGGGATAGGCTCCAGCAACCCCGGGATCTCAAAACGAATTAAGTGAATTAAGATGTATGAATGGATGGGCAGCACTGAACATAACACAGCTATGTTAAAGCCATGAGTAGCATTCATATACAATGGTCTGAGAAGTGCTTTAATTCTCAAAGACTTAAATTTCTTTATAAGTTTTAAAGGTTATTCTGAATTTACCGTTTTTGCTCAATCATGGTTTGTGCTAATTGGACTAATTGGGTCTGCCTCCCCTGCTGATGGAACATGCAACCTCATTGAGCCTCTTAGTCTCACTTCAGATCACCATGATATGTTTCTTTCTCAAGCAATAGTGTTAAAAAAGCTGTCCTCGCTCACATTAACAATTGTAATTAAAATGTACTCCTCTGTGTAACAGTTTGCTTCACCCTTCTAACCTCTTCTCTTTTTTCTGTATTGTGTTAATTGCATCAGGCAGAATGGTAGAACTGTTCTTTCTACTAGCATTACACCTTTATACCAGTTTGTCATGTAACAATAGGGAGAGACAGGGTCAATGAAGGATCTGTAAACAGGTGACAGTGGAGTACTACTATTACTAAGCCTGCTGTCATTCAGCTTATTCTTTGTTTCCAATTGCCTCCAAAGAGAAAAAAATAAGTTTAAATTTTATAGCAGTACTAACAAAAGAGGAAAAAAAGAAAATAGCAATATTCTACTAAAAACAAAACTAATTAAATCTAATATATTTCTTCCCAAAAAAAGTACAACACATTTTATTTTAGGTTACATTTTTGATTTAATCAGGCTTAAGCATAGCAACTTTTTTTTTTATTAAAGTACTTTTTGGGTAGAATTTATGAAAGATGCCCTATATAATTGTTTAAATGTTATGGTTGCTCTTACTCAAACATGAAAACAGATTTAAGCCCTCTTTGAAGGGGATTTTCATACTGTGTATTTCTTGTTACTCTTAAATAAACTTGGAGTAAACAACTGTTTTAAATTTGTACATTCCCTTACAGCCTTTAGTTAAAAATTATTGTAACTTTTATCACTACTTTTTAAAAGCAAATTCAGGCATCTTGTGCCACAATATTCATTATAGATGAGCGGTATTCCGGGGGAATGGACTTTAAAAAAAAAGTCTTCTTCCGCTTCTTGTATATTTTTAATTTTGATTCAACATTTGGTCCAGTAGTTTTGGATTACTCCTGAATTAGACACGGAGTGCTTGTGCGAAAAAGTTTTAGAAAAATTACTATCTTAATATTGGTAACTCGTATAGCAAAAAAAAAGAAACAGATTATTATTATGTGCATGTAAGGTGGTTTATCAGAAATGTGTTGTGTGCATACAGAAATGGTCAACAGTGAATGGAGCATACTTAGTCCACGAAAATCCCCCACTACTCCAATGATACGGCTCTAACTATGTCAAGGCCATGTCAGTCAAACCTGTTTCTACATGTGACGGTCAGATGCTGCAACAGCAGCAGTCTTGTAGATGTCGTAGGAGAAGAAGAGGATAGATGTGTTCATCTGTAAAATCATGTCAAACAGAAGTATCGCCTTTAATGATAGATCTATGAATGCCCGGTGATCACCAGGACACTCTATCACTCCGATTCCTTGTGCTCCTAGTGTTACGTGATTAACATACTCAGTTTGTCACTTTGTTTTTAATCATTTCTCAATCTACCCACGTGCACAAATGATCCTTCCGTGCTTTAAGTACTGCCTCTGGCAACCAATAGGGATAAAAATGACCATTCTGTCATCAAACTAAAGTAACGTTGATCTTTTAGGAGCATAGGAATTTGTTTTCTTACTCGGCTACTCGTACCCACCATAATGCTATAAATCCTTATTGGGCAACATTATTACTACAAAAGCCATGTTGGCATTGCAGTCTTATGCAAAAAGGGTGTTAAATATGTTTGTCTGACGATCTGTGACAGGGTGAAACATGTCTGTCTCACACAAGATCTGGTTCTATTCAGGGGATTTGCATGCGATCAGAATAATTTATGTTCAGTTCTGTCACTATGTATTACTGGAGATGACATATTGGTAGCAGCTGATGAGAGTCTCCCAGCGGAGCCCCTCTGCTTCTCATTATGCGTAGTTTAGTTATAGGGAAATGATTTTGAAGGTGAATAATTTCAGTGGGAATTTATTAATGGAAAGATAGTTCTTTCTTTACCTTGGCACAATGGAATTCTAGATTGTTTAGTTGTGGATTCATCTTTTCCAGCTCTTTGAGTATGTATATTTTGCAAGATTAAGTACACCTTAGGACATGAAGTGTTAATGTGTTGGGTGTTTTTTCTATCATTAATCAGGGACAAGCTCTGCCCTGTGGACACATGCTTACATCGACCTCCGGTTATTGCAACATTTGTAGGGGTGGGGTTCGTTGTGTAAAGAAGGCATGGACGCAGAGATCCCGTGCTTTTGGCTTTTATTTCAAAGGAAATCGTGAAGGAGCCTCATAGATTTCGACTAATTTAATCCTAAATCAACAGAATGACAGGTATGTGTCTGTTTAAAGCCCTCTATATCAATGCTTTTGGCTCAGACAGGGTAATTATTAACAGAGTGATTATGTGTACAAGTGAGGTGTTATCTACTCTAGAAGGGAGACATTCCTTTACCTTTAGTATCAATATTAGCTTTTTCAATTTCAGCAATAGAAAAAGGAAATTATACTTCTAATGTCATAGGGTTTTAATGGCAGTGAGCTCACAGTGTGAATGACTCAAGGAATTGATTTCCTTTATAATTCTAAGTCTCGCGTCTTGATGATAACTTACTATATAGTTCATAGATTTTATAGACTTCTCATGGAAATAAAACATTTTCTCAGAAATTCTGCTTGCACTTCCTATGTGATAAGATTTTATATTTAAGTGGTCCCTTGCATAAAAAGCCTCAAAATTTACATTCCTGATAATAACAAATACTTGAACTTCATATGGTATATTTTAACATCTCAGATTAAATTTGCTGTCTCTTTCAATAAACTCTAATAAGAATTTTTGAAATTTCAAATATTCGTAATAAAGAGAGTTTGTGTCATTATTCCTCTTTTGACTGTTTAGTTTTATTTAAGCTGGAAAGTAGAGTGATGTTGTACTCAACTAAAATATGCTTAGTTTGATATTTTGGACAACAGATTAGAAAAATGAAAACGGAAAATGTGTTTATTGAGGCTCATACTTTGGGTAAAAAAGTATTTGGCATTTGCAAATTCTTCAAGCTGTTCCACTTAAACAGTTAGAGACAGGAAATAAAAAAGAAAGCAGGTAATCACATTTAAGTTTTTTTTTTTTTTTTTTTTCTTTTCTATAATGGTACAGAAAATAAGTATGCAGCTCTAACAAACAAACTTGAATTCTGGCCTTTACAAACTACTTGCTATTTCTTCAATATTCATCTATATGCTCCACTCGTTACTTATATTTGTGGCACCTGTTTGAACTCGTTATCTATGTAAAATACATCTGTCCACATCTTTAAAACAGTCCGAATGAACCATGGCCAAGACCAAAGAACTGTCATACTGTGCTCTCACGGAATGTGATTCCCATGTTGGGGACATCAAGTTTCTATGACAAGTCATAGAAAGGCGAGATGGACTCTGGCCCAGCCCAAGTGGCATAGGGCCTCAGGCTCATTTCTGGAGAAGATAAGAGATAGAACAAGATACTTTAGTGATGCAAAAGAGTTGGTTAAAAATAACACAAAAAAGCACTGCATTAAACAGCTGCATGATAAAAGCTGTGTCACCTTCCACTTCACACATTCATGGCAATTAAGCAAGTTAATGCCTCCATTTCTATCAAAAGGAATTGAGTCAATGAATGGCATTTATCTAACTGAGTGATAAACTAGGCAATGTTCCTACGATAAATATAGTAAAAAGCAGATGTTTAAGCTAGAGCTTATCTTGATTTTTTTTTAAATGTGTAGCTTTTAATTCACATTAGTTGTAAAGTAGGAATGCAGTGCAACTTTAAAAGCCAAATAATAAGACAAACATACATGAGCTTTGCACGGAATAACAGCCCAATGACATTGAAAGTCATGTTAACTGAATTGGCTTAACTAATTCTCAACTGCCCACGCCTACTGCAGCTACTGCTGCAGAGTGATGCTGAAGCCAGGGCACAGTAACTACAAATGCTATGGATGAATGGATGTGATGGTGAGGGGTAGCAGCTCTGCTTATCTCGCCTCTGGTTTTATTAAAGAACAAATACTTTTTAAGAACCATTTTAATAACATAGTAAGATGTAAATTGGTTTAAAATCCATTTCACCACTTTCATCTATCAACTCTTAGTGCAAAAGATTTAAACAATTCTTTGTAGCTTTGCAAGAACGGGCATTCAGCTGATTCCTCTCAAAGATTGTGTGGAATTGATATCCATGTTAATTTCTCAGCACGTCTCTATTTCTGTGCTGTGTGTCAGTGATGTAGTATCCCCTGGCCTCTTGAAGACAAATCTTCCACATCAGGAGATAATGGGCCTAATAGACCTAATAGGTCTGACTCGTCAGACCACTGCTTGTGTGGAATTGAGGGAAATTTGGCTTCTTTTTAAGAAAAGTCAGGAATATAAGACGTGATAAATTATAGAAGATATTTATGTTGTGCTCTGGTATAATTGTGATAATCTTGTGAAACATTACAGATTGCCTTTGTAGGCATGTTTTAACAAGTTATCCAGTCTTCAGTAGTTTCCAAGTAGATTGACAATTTTGATTTATTAATTTGGATTTGTGGTTGTTGAAAAAAGTTATATCAATGTTAAAGTTTGGGTTTGGTATTGCAAATGAGATGCTGTATTTGAAAATAAATAAATAAATAAATAAAGGACCTACCCAGCACATGCTCGTAATGCAATAGGGAATTGATTGCTTGCTGTCACTGGTTCTTCTCAGAAAGGTATATAATAATTGTGCACCATACTTTCAGTTGTGCAGAATCTTGAAGGGTTGTAGGAAGGAGCAGACAGTTCATGACACATCTGAAGGGTATTGTAAATGTCTTGCAGTTCCCCTGAGGCTCATTGAAAATGGAATGGACAATTCTGGTGCATGTGATAAGTGTATTGTGAAGTATCTATATGCTCAGTGTAAGTTGCATGCACTTATGATGTACGAGTATCCTTACCCTACACTGTAGTCGTTGGTTGCACCTGCCCCTAAGGTGCATTCACACCGAACGCAATTCCCACCACAAAATTGTGTGATCCATCCCTCTTTTGTAACGTGACAAATTCGCTGGTTGTTGCCTGTCAAAAATGCGTTCTTGAGTTTGACACCATGGCCGCGTGTGGGAGGAGGTACCAGCTCATGCGTTTAGGATGAGCGTTAAAAGGAACCGTGTTTGTGGATATCTCACTTAGAATGTATGGAAACACAGAAGATTCTGAGAAATCAGGTTTATTTATTGTGAAGAATTCTACAAAAATATTGATAATTATGTCTCCATGTATGAGTTTATGTTGATTATGATTAAAAGTTTCTCCCACTACAAGGGGCTGTGTTTGTATGACGGCCGTTTCCAGTGTGTTTCTGTGTCTCTGTGGCTGAGCTTGAAGGCTCACCGTCTCACTTTAATCCAAAGGGAAAAAAATAAAATAAAGGGACCTTTTTCCATTTCGTTTTAAAAACTTTTGATGAGGCCCGAGCCGACAGCCTCTGCACCTTGCAGCGGCTCTCTGTCTGCTGGCATATTGAGTCAGTGAGCGCCGCTGCGGAAGCAAAAGCCACAGAATACACCACGTGCCTAAAACTGAGTTCCTGATTGGCAGATGCGACATGGCGACCTGTCAAACTTAAGATATTTATATTTTGCATGCCCGCCTTTTTCGCACTATGTCACGCAAATGAAGTTGCTGCCAAACCTTTGCTCCATACCAATCGCTCAAAACGCATCAGAAGATTTCAGATTGCCTCATGTCACATCTGTGCAATTGAAACTGGCCGCCTCTGCCATGCGAATCGCGTTTAGTGTGAATGCACCTTTACAGCTACATATGTTGTCTATAGGCAAAAAATGACCAAAAAGCATTCTCTAATCAAATGAACATTACTTTCCTTATGGTATCTGCAGGATTTGGAGAAGGGGTGGGAAAGGGAAAAAACCTCACCTATTTTATCCTTCTTTTACCCTGAAATGTTAAAAAACAGTGTTTGCTACGACTTGTTGTTAACAGCATGCCCCTCAAAAAATGTGAATGAACATTTTTGCTTTAAACACTTAAGGATCTGTCTACGGCCTTATTGCTTTGTGAAGACCGCCTGTGTTCCCTCCCACAGGTTTGTCCATTTTGTGCTCATAGACAGCTCAACTAGCTGTAAGAGCATTTGCATCTAAGCCATATTATGAACACTGGTTCAGTGGTGACTGTGTTTATATATTCTCTTAGCCAGTGTTTCTTAACCATAGGGCCGCGGCCCAATCTCGGTCCGCGAGCGCCCTCTAGTGGGCCGCGAAAAAAAATCTGTGCTAAACCTGAGGGCCGCGAGGGCGCCGGCGACCTTGAATACAGCTCCTACCACTGGTGGGGTAAGCGTCACGCCCGGGTTCACACTGACCCGAAAGCACTACGAAGCAGAATTGTGCGGCGGCTTCCCCCCGCTGTGGTTTACAGACCAGACGCGCGCATTTTTTCGCGGCGGTCCACAGGGGCTTCAGCGAGAGATTTTGTTGTTCTTTTGCCATCATGCAACTAAAGATATTACGCATGTTTCTGCTAAGAGGAACTCCTCTGCTGCTGTTTACACCCAAATCCGCCCGCCCCACCGCTCGGAGCGGTCACTGTGTGCGCGCGTCCTCTGTCTGTTTTGTTTGTGCGCACGCGCTCGCCATGTGTGTCGTGAGTAGCATTCATATAATAAACCTATTACCATGCCTCTCTGTTCTCTGCCTCTCTGTTGTTGTTTACTCCTGACCCCGCAGCGGAGTCTGCTCACTACGTTGATCTGTATGTGTCTGTGCTCGTGCACGCACGTGCGTGTTGTGATTGTATGTATACAGTTTGTTTAGATATAAAAAACATGATTACTTTGTCAATCGCGGCATTTTATTGTAAAAATTGGTTATATTTTAAAAAGGCTGATGTTTTATTCCCACGTATTTACACGCGACCAGCATAGAAATGATGAAATTCATATTGAACACATGGAATACCTGCAGCCAAGATCTCATTGCTGCATTGTTGCACATATTGTAAGTGTGTTCCAAGGCTGGATGTTTTTGTTGGATGCAAGTATTTAAAATTCAACTTAAAGTTGAATTCCCATTAACTTTCCCGCTCCTATGTGTAAATGTTTCTCCACATTTGACCATCCCCCTGGTGAAGCCGTGAGCTGCAGAGACGCCGGACTCAGGAACAGAACATAATCCTAACCTTAACCTCTTTCCTCTGGGTCTGAGCGACTAAACAAAGTTTAGCACCTGGACGCACGGTTTTCCAAAATTACGTGTGAATACTCTTTCTTTTAAAAATAAACCGTATTTTTCTTGTAACTTTATGCTAACTTTCTGCCAGAATTGATGCAGAACGCTCTGCCCGCTTCGCGCTCAACTACGAGCACCGCCGAAATGATCCGCTGCACGGCGCGAGTCCTCCGCAGAGGACCGCACCGCTCCACCCGCTGGTGTGAACGCGCCATAGGTTAACATGGGCGCCAAATAGAAGCGGCCTCTGTTCTACGTTGTGGCATGAGCCATAGTATGCGGCTATCAGCCCTCATCATATTTCTTATACCGGGCTCTTGCCCTAGTTCATGTTTAGTTTTTTTTTTTTTTTTTTTTTTAAACAGACTGTTGTGACTGTTGTTGTTAATTTGTCACAGATTTGGAGAGAAAATATCTAGTACTAAATTAAAAACTTATAATTTGTAAGTTCATCAGCAGGTTATAAGGTAATCTTTTAATTAGCATTTTATTTAAATGTCATTTACAGTTTGTTTAATTTGAAACTTTATTTGAAGTGTTCTTGCTTTATTACAACACAATTTTATTTATCAAAATGCCTTATAAATATTTTTAGAATTCTAATTTGGGTTGAGGTTGACCACTGTGCTTTACCTGTTCAGTATGAAAATAAATGTCTGATATGATCACATTGTATCATTTTTTTCCCCTACAAGATTTTACTTTAATAAACCATAAAATGACTCGATTTTAATTATCAAATACATCAACAAGATCTGGATTTGTGCTCAATAGACAAAGCTCAACTACTGTAAGAGCATTTGCATCTAACATATTATGACAACGTCAGTGGTGTCAAAAATGTAAGTTATATATTCTCTTAGCTACCTTCTGTTTTGCCAATTGACATACCAGATAAAATCAGCAATCGACACCAGGACATTCTTCGATTGCACTCACAGCAAAAGAATACTATCATGGTGTCTAAGGAAAAGTGCTGTCCCACACCTCTGCAAGCAGGCTAAGTAGATCAGCACAATCAAAGTAATTTAAAATATGTGTGTGGGTATTTAAAAGGTCGTAAAAATATATAAAACTATGCTTTTTCTCTATAGAAATACTAATGTTCGTCTTAACTTTGTTTACGCACATTCCCTTGTAGTCTTTGCAATTTTGATATGGATAGAAAACTGTATAAATGATAAATAAAAACTCATCTGTGAAGCATAAATAAAGTTACAAAATCAACTTTTTTTTTAGACTTCTGTTAATGGACTCATAAAATCAAAATTTGATTTATTTTATTGTATCATGCAATTACTAATAGCACCCATCATTGCAAATCTAATTTCATGTTCAAAAGTGTTTGCCTTACTTTTCCTTTTAATCTTAATTGTCTCTGTAAACTGTAATCTTGTGAACATGTAAATATAGCCATTAACTGATATCAGATTTGCCACGGCAGGGCATTTCATGACAGGGTGGCCAAAGGCTCTGCTGTCTTTCAGGGATTCAGAGCTCTCGTTCATTTCTGTCTCCTGCTGAAGTTAAGGCAGTATGGCATAATCTAAGCTTGCCTTAACAGTTCTGGGTGCTTCCCGGTGTTAGAATGTTTTGTAGGATTTTACACACTGTTGGAACTGTTACACTGCTGCTAAAAAACCTCCTTTTTCCTCACCAGAACCATGTGTTACATTTTGTTTGAAAGACAAGTTTTACACAAGACTTGGTTGTATAAGAAGTTCTGGGGCAGCCAAGTTTGAGGTCAGCAGATCAGATCATGTGATCCGAAAGTTTAGGGTGGGGTCGGTCTTGGATTTTTCTTGGCAAACTTGGAGAAACTGAGAATTGTTTTTGTGTGGAAGGGAAGTCGGGCTTTGATTACAAAGAATGTGTAGTAAAATGTTAACCGGTGAGACAGATGACATCTAATAAAATCTGTTTTGTTTGACCTCTGTTTGTTATCTGGCTGTTTTACTTTATTCTTGTTGCTTAGTCCAGGGAAACGGCTAAAATGGTAATAATTAGATACTTGATTACCTCCTTGTTTTGACTGGAATGAGGTCATATTGACTTTGTGGGGACTGTGCAACACGATCCTTAGACATTAACCTAATCACAGCCTTGAAACTAGCACAGACTGGACTCTTTTTTTTTTTTTTTTTTAGCTTCTTGTCTGCTTCTCAGCTATGTGCTAGCTTGGTAAAGTTGTTGTCTTTCCTTAGATTCTACTGTCAGCTTTTCAGCTGTCTTTTGTACCCTCTGTAAGAGGAGTGACACGAGCATAGAAACATTCAATAAGTGTGTCCTTTGGGACTGTAGCAGGTCCTCAGATGCATTGTTACCTTCAGTCTAACTCACTCAAGTTTCTCAGCATTCAGAAAATCGCACAAAATTATTCTGGTCTGGCTGTAATGGGGAATTTCAGCAGCAAGCCTTGAAGTTTTTCTTTTTTCTTTGCTTAATGGTGCCTGCATAGATAATGTTTCCTTTTGTGTTTGCTTGTTCTTTCCTTGCTACTTTTTATTTCATACATAATACATATACACAACACATTTTGTAAACAGGTTCCATGCACTTTTTTTGTTGCAATAGTTATTGACTATTGACTATTGTTTTAAACGACAGTAAAACATCCAGTAGGAGCACTGTTTTTTATGTATTCATATAGTCAACATTGTTCCTCAAGATGATATCTACGAGTTCAGTTTTCTATTATTTGGTTGGTAGCAGCATTAGGAGTTTCCTCTGTGTCGTTCTTTGACATAGCGGTGGAGCTGTGTCAAATTCACACAGCTTGTGCCGTTTCCTGTTGCTGAGTTTTCTAGGAGAAAGTGCCATGGCCTCTGTCTCAAAGATTGTTGGGAAACGGGGGGACCCTGCGCCGGTGTGTTTTAGGAACTGTGTATGAACCAGAAAGGAAATCTTCAAGACTGGCAGCAGAATTCCTGGAATATTCTGTATGAACTAACTTGGTTGGTGGTAGTAGTATGTTAGTTGTTATTCTAAACCGAGGCTGACACCTGACTGTGGAGCTCAGACACATTGAGCGACTCACACTGTTTCTTTGACATGCTCCTAGAATACCTTAGGGTCACGTTTCCTTAAGTATTTGGGGACTTTTTACGTGCTACACGCACATGCATAGCTTGTTTTCAACAGCATGCACGTGGAAGCCAAGCCATACACCTTCAGTGTTACCAGATACTTTGCAGTCATTGGCAGCTCTGGATTTTGGTACAGTTCCTTTTGATGACCTGTCTTATTAACAGGCAACTTCATGTAAATTTGGGTCCTGTTTAAAAAAGGCTTCTCAGTTTACATACATTCTGTCAGTGAATGGGAGACAAAAGTGACAATTTCACCTGATTTTTCTGTTTAACTGTTAAATAGTAAAAAATTTGAACTTTTCATCAATTCTGTCTTAAGCTGCTTTATGCCCTCAGGTTTTTGACTATTTTTTTAATCAAACCTTCACTTTTTGTTCCTAAATTGACACAAACCTTGAAGTATCAAATGATACAGTTTCAGGCATCACTATGCACATTTTAAGACAGTTTTCTGATTCTACTGACAAAACGCAGGTCAATTAAACACATTGAAAGTTAAACCAGGTCAAACTTTGGTCAATTAGGTATTCAAATTTGGTAGAGTCATATAGATGATGTCCCTTTTAATTAACAAAAGTGCCAACCATTTGAACATTGAAAATGGAGGAGAAATTAATAACTTTTGTTTCTGGAATTGTTTGACACCAATTTTGTCACATAGAAAAGAGCTGCGAAAGGAAAGTTCTGGAGCAAGATTTGCACTGCTTTGACATTTGACAGATTTCTGGCCCCTCGTTGGTCATAAGTCTTATGATCATCCTGCACAATTATCTTTTTAAATTTCCATCTGTTTCTGAATCAGCTGATGCAGCTTCTCTTTCGCTGTAGCTGCACCGTTTTGACGCGCAGCTTCGTCATTAGTCTACACCCCGCATGTGCTTTGATGGTCCAACGCTCAATGGAAACTGACTTGAATTGGTTGGACCAGGAGGGGACTGGTCTGGTTCGTACCGTTCAGTGGAAACGAGGCATTAAATAATCTAAATTGTATTGTGGACAGCAATTTTAGGGCTTTTAGTAAAATTAGCTGATTATTGCTTTTTAGTGCAGATACTTATTATTGTTCAATTTCTATTTAAATTATATCATACTATCAAACACGAATCATTTGTTGCTTGTTGTCTTAAGGCCATATGGCATAAATTTGCACTGTCATAGATCTAAAACATTGACGGTCCTTCTCTCTTGGAGCCATATGGCATGTGTGGGTGTATGTTTGTGCGCTGCCTGCTTGTGTGCTGTGTGAGCACCCAGAGTCACTTCTCTCCGTCACTTGCCAGTGTGTCGTAGGGAGGGGTTGAATCAAGTGTGTATTTATGAAAAATGTGGATTTCCGCAGGCATGCACATATTTCAGTGTGTAAGATATGTTTTTTCTTTTACCCAGGGAATGTGCTGACCAGATCTTTGTGTATTTATATGTGTGTTTGCACAGGAGGAATGCCTGCTCCTGAGCAGAGCCCACTGACGGAGGAAGGGCTTCTGCTGACCATCCACAACTGCTCAACTGGCCGCAAAATGGAGGCTGATAGAACAGCCAATAACATCCTGGCCTCCGTCAAAGAACAGGTAATTTCACTTC
The DNA here is from genome assembly GCA_003999625.1 of Oryzias javanicus. Taxonomy (NCBI): domain Eukaryota; kingdom Metazoa; phylum Chordata; class Actinopteri; order Beloniformes; family Adrianichthyidae; genus Oryzias; species Oryzias javanicus. The sequence continues at coordinate 13,147,301 of CM012457.1, read as the reverse complement.
ATTTAAAGTGCTCACAGTCCCTGTGACTCACGCTGTGTCTCATTACTTCACACTTTTCAAGTTTTTATGAAGCACTTATGGACTGTAGCGTTTATAGAAGTTTTGCTGATGTGACTCACATTAAATGTACATCTTTGTACAGCACGCCGAGTAGGATTTTTGTGGAGGTTTCTTGTTTTCCACTGTTTCTCTGACCCCAAAGAATTAGTGTCAGACAAGGGAAGATGGATAAAGTCCTCTGTTGATTTTTGTGTGGAGGCATAGGGTGTCTGATCAGTCCACAACATATTTAGGCTTCAACACTGGGGGTCTCGACACATAAACAACCAACTTGTTTCCATAATAGTGTGTTTCAGAAAAGCTCAGGATCATCACCCCCACTGCAAAACTCAATTTGTAGTTTTCTGTTCTGCTACAATGGCACTATAGATTAGTTGATGACCAATCCAAACATTTTTTTCTTAAAGCTAAAAAATGTAGAGTTGCTACACTGCAGAAGAGGAGTTTAAAGGACACAATGGTGTGGTGTTTCCTTCATTTTTGAATGAATGAATGAATGAATGTAGTTTTTATTTCTCAAGAAAAGAAGCAAATGTGTTCAGAAAAATGTTGAATAAATCCAATGAAATTCAATGGAAATGCCACAAATGCTTACATTTATTTCCATTTTAAGTTGGTATATCTTAGTTCCTTCTATTTCCCTTCGATTTAGAAGCTATTGTTATAGCTACAGAAAAACCAAGCAGCAATCAGGCAAATGCATAGCTTACCAACTCATGAATTCATGAAGAATCATTAGAAATTGTTATGGTCTTGTGGAGAATTTGATATCCTGGTTGACAGATGCCTGTGGTCACAACTGGCTCAGCCTTTTAAATAACCAGCAACATCAGCAGTAGCAAAAGTTTCAAAGCTTGAGGAGGGAGATGCCCTCTGACTCACCTAATCCCTGCCTTTGTGATTCATCTGCACCCCTTTGGTCACACTTACACATACATCCAAATGCTCTTTTGCATTCTGGCTTCATTGCAATCCTTCATTTCCTTGGAAAGCCAGTACAAGGACAGAACATTGTAATTCTTTTGTATATGTTCCAGCATTTTTTTTTAACTACAGATGAGATTTTTGGATAAAGGTTGTGTTTGCAACAAGTTATCTGGTGTTTATTTATTTTAACTGAGTAGGTTGATTCGCTACTTGAAGGTGTTTACTTGGGGGAGGGACTAAGAGGGAAGTACCTGTCTTATCTCACCTTCGTCATTGAAGTTTTCCTTTGTGGCCCTTCCAGCCAGGGCAGAAATCCGTGCAGGCAAGCAGGAAAAGCAAGTATTTTGCCTGAGCTTGTGATTTAAAAAAAAAAAAAAGACGACTGTTAGGAAGCATTCACATAAGGTATTTAAGCTAATGTTCCGGCTGTTAAATTGTCATTTCTTCTGCTTTTCGGAACTTCAGTTAGACAGGCTAAGAAAAGGGCAAGCAAGAGTGAAAATTCATAGGAAGTTAGAGTGAGTGCTTTTTTTCCGCCCCGTGGTTTGTGTAAGGTTTTCCTGTGATTGTTGAAAACCAGAGCTTCCAGGGATGGTGTTGTTGGTGTAAACATACTAGTCGGCTGTGCCGTGTTGTATCCATGCTCGTGCTGAAGGCTGGGGCTTGGGGCGGCTGCTCGTATGGTGAGTGTTAATCCGTTGCTCAGTTTTGATTTTCAGTTTGTACATTTTTTTTTTCTCCTTTCTTAGTCAGTGACTCACTTAGCTCATCCGTCTTTCTCTCTCCAAACTTCAGCGACAGTCACTGTTGTAGTTACACAGAGTTGCCCAGATGCCCAAACATGGACATAGCTTAACTTTTTCTCTGGTTTTATTCCCCAGTGTTTTTCCTTTCTTGAAGACATGACCCCTCTCCTTTTCTGCATATTTAAGTTCTGCCTTTAAACTGTTTTTCTGTAATTGCATCTAATGCACTAGGGTTTCTTCTTAAACATTAAATCTTCCTTGATTTAATGTTTAAATGCTGGCGTTTATCCCATACACAGTCTTCAGAGAACGTTAAGTATTTATCTTTTTCTGTTTGGTGGATTATCGTTTTATCAGCGCTTCCATCAACCACAGGAGGGTTTCTTGGATAATCAAGCTCACTTATTTCTGCCGGTTTTATTCTAAATTTGATTAAAGTGGGGGCAGACTGAGCCATTTCAGGGATACGTGTCTGGATTCATGTTTCCTACCAGTACAGCTTTCCTAGTGATGATAAAAGCTTTTGAGCTTTTATGTTTTGTTTTGATACACAATAAATTATGTGCAGATGGACTTTAACGTGCATGGCTTTATCATTATGTATATTTTTTTGCTTAAATGTATTTTTTTTCCTTGGCAGTTTAAATTCTGGAGTCTAGTTTAGTTATTACCTCTTGAAATTGAAGATAATTTATGTAGATATCAGATGCCTTTAGCTAAACACTAAATGTTACTGACTATTTGAACGACTCAGCTCATCTGTTTTGTCATTTCATAGTAAGGTGATCACACTGGGATAGTCTGTGTGGATTTTGCACATTTTTGGGATTGAGATTGCTTAAAATGCCCAATTATGGAGCAATTTTTCTTGAAATGTTCCACTAACAATTGCCAAGTTCAAACTTTTCATGTCTTGCTGTTTATCAGAAGACCATGAAAGCTTATCAGACTCAAAAGTCCAGAGTTAATATATTTGTTAACTGACATTTCAATACATCTCCTTTCAATCATGTCTCTCATCCATACCCACTTTTTTGGGTATTTATATCATAAGTTGACACTTTTTAGAGCAATAATGTTTATGATTACTAAATACAGACAATAGTGTTATGATTTATATGGGGAAATATATGATAAGTCATTCAAACCAAAGTGTTAGACATGTTATATAAAATTGCTGTGGATTTGTATTCTAGTTTCCCAGTTATATGTCCTCTTTTCAGAAGAAATTCTTTATTTTATGAGAAAATCAAAAATAAACACAAAATGTAAAATTGGATTTTATAGACTTCAGTGAGTGTGCACCGTGTTCAACAGCCTTCAAGAACGCGCCTGGTTTGGTTTTAAAAGAAGCACGCAGGATTCCTTATTTGGTATTTAGCAAGAGGGTCTGACATCTTTAGTGCGTGCATCATTGCAGAGGTCAGGCGTTACAGAGCATCTCAGTGATGGCTGACCTAATCTATTCTTTCAAAAGCTTCACCCTGGAGAAAAGCAGCTGCTGGAATGGAGAGCCCTTTAGCAGTGACAGCTCTGATATCGTCCACAAAAGGCGCATCTTAATGTTCACACACGTCCTCAGATGCCCAACGTTGTACCTATTTTTAGTCGTGTTAGCCTTTAAGCATCAACAGGCAAAAAAGAAGAGTGATGATAGCTGCTGACAAAGACTGTTCCTTCTTAACAAGTTTTATCTTTATGAATAATAAAACTCCTGTATTTGCTATAAACCCCATTTATTTAAGTTATTTTATTTTTTTTACTATAGGCGTGATATCAGCTGTCAGAGTTATGACAGTTTTGTTGAATATACACAGTACTGGTCTACAATAAACAACAGTTTGTGTTTTTCTAATTAAAAAAGTTGCGTTCAGTATTAAAAATAAAACTAAATTTGTTTTTTTTCCAGCTGGCACTTGGGTTTTGTCGCCCACATACATATAAAACTTTTTATCTGGCCAAATGAGTTTTTTGGAAGAGTTTTTGAACAACTATTACACAATCATTTCTCTTCCTTTTTCTTTCCTACTTTAGACATTTATTTTCATCATATTCTGAGGTTATTTTTGGGTTTTTCCTTTTAGAACTATGTCAGTTGTGCACAAATAAAGGTATATGACTTTATTATATTGGTATTATTATTGAATATTGTAGTGATGAGATAATGGCTATGGTATAATAACATCTGTCTAAAAAAATATGAATTTAATGTTTCATTAACAAGCAAACTAATTAGTTTCTGCAACCTGTGGGGACCCAGCATTACAGTTATGAGGACTTCACCCTGTGGTGTAAGCTCCTTGCAGGAAGCACATATAACCCCCAGCGATTGCTATGCAGATACTTGATAGTGTTAGGCAAGCTATTAAATTGTGGCAAAGCCATAAATTCCTTATAAGGCATTCTCCTTGTGATGTTACGGTAAGCTGTCTTTAGAAAAGTTAGCTGTTATGTACAGACATGTACAGTATACGACTGATGGTCTCTTACGGTGCATTCCGATAAAATGAAGCAGAGGCTTGAAGGCCCATTGATCATAGTTTACTGGCTCAACTAAAACAGCAGGTGGGCAGGACAAAGTAGAATTTGAAGCGCTGATGGGTTCACCCCATAGACATATATTAATCACTGGACAAAGGGAGGGGTTGAAATCACCCGTAGAAAACGTCTTACCTCTGGCCCTCGCCAAATCTGACCAAAGCCGTCACCATGGCTTCCTGATCGCCTTCTGCCATTTAGAAACCCGTCGATGGTGATTGGTCCGAGTCATCTAAGTCACTATTTTTGGGGAACTACTGTCGCCAATCATAAGTGAGCTTGCTCGAAGTCAAACCTCTTCATTGAAAGCGGCTCAAACATTCGAGGCGGGGTCAGCGGGTACCAAATGCTTTTAATGAGGCATCTGATTGGTCAATTTATACTTTAAATATCTTGCAATAAAGAAAAAAATATCTTTAAAAAAATAGGATTAGAAGGAAGATGTTAAGAGGAAGGTATCAGAGCAAGAGCGGTTATTCTGACAAATAAAATGACTGAGAAATAATGATCTATTTCTCAATAGAAGTCTATGGGATTTTGATCTTCATTGAACCAGCAGGTTTTTCCTATTTGGAGCCCGAGAAGAGATTGATGAAGATGTCCAGTGATTCTACAGTCAATGGATCACCCACCTGCCAAATCAAAAGAACACACCTCTTAACATCTGTAACTTCTGATAAAATCTCTGAACACTATAACAAAATTGACCAGATTGAAATGAAACAAGTTTTGTTTTAGATGGTAAAGTTAGATATTTTGACATGAGAGTTGAAAGAGTGGCTGCCCTCTGCATTCCATCAAGTACTTCTATATATGAGAGAAATTCAGGAATGGAATCTTGGAGTAGCTGTGGGTAGAATTTCCCACTTATTAGTTTTCATTATTCACAATATGCACCAATCCATTTCTTCTCCTTATATGCTGAACTTTTTTGAGGCTATTTTCTCTTAAAATCCCACTTAAACAACTGGGTCATGTCTGTAAATTGGGTGTATCAATATAAAAACTATTTTGTCCATAAAGTATAAAAGGAAAAATGTAAATAATAATCTGATATGTATGTTTCAAAAGATAGAAGAAGAAAAAAAGCCCTCAGCCATCATGAATTTAACAGAAAATGAATGTGGGTCATTTTTGACCCATGTTGTGAATTAAAGGGTGTGTGGATATGTTGTGCATCATAGGGTTAAATGAGATAGGTAGACCGATGCAGAGCACAAACCTGACCTTCCACGGGGTGCTGTTCCTGTTAAATGCTTCATGAGCTGGCTGAAATATTACCCTTTTTGTGGTACCTATCCAAACTTTATCCTATTTTAATAAAACCAAAGTCCACTTTGTTAAGTTTTTCCTCTGTTTAATTCACAAGTATAAGTAAAATAAGAGCTTCTGTAAAATTTGACCTATCTTCCTCCTTTTCCTCTTCCAGCCACTGCTGCTGTGACACAGGGACGGAGAAATCTAGAGGCACACTGGCCTCGATTATAGTCATAAAAATGGAAGCCCAGCTCCAAGCAATTACCCCATGGGGGAGCAGAACATGTATAGGAAAGAGAGGGAGGCAGATTCCGAGGTAGAGGATGCAGGTGAAGGAGAGTGCTGAAATATTCCAAAGACGGGCAAAATGCTCGGAGGAAAGGGTGGCAACTGAAGGGAGAAGGACAAAAGTGAGACAGTGACCGTGATGGGGGAGGACAAAGTCAGAAGGGCTGTCACCTGTGAACGGTTCGCTCACTGTGACAGGAGACCGTCAATGCAGTGGAAAACTGAAAAGGGGGAAGAGAGGATAATCTGTTTTCAATGTGACATGATGTCAGTGGGCTGGTGTGTCTAGACTAGCACAGCACTGTCGTTTGAACTCATCCACGGGAGATATCCTTCCAACTAGCCTGCTAATACTCATCACCATCACTGTCATCCTTATTGCTGTAATCACTGCCACAGTCAACAGCACGCAGAGGACACAGCCACCGGTGAGCAGAACGTGTGCTCTGCATACAGCACACCTTCCTACCACTCTCCCATAAACTCTAAAGAGAAGGACAGATGAAAGACTCTGTGATTCTTTAATGAAGTTTGTCCGATTGGTCCAAATGTCCACGGGAGATTCTATAAATGTCTTAGCTGCAGTCCGTGTTCCCTATCAGTCTCTGGACGATCCTCAGATTGCTCATGGCTTTTATTGTGGCCCAAAGCAGTACTGTTTTTCTCTGACACAACAGTATTGATCTCTCCCTGGAATTGTATGTTCAACAGCCTGTATGAATCGCTGTGGCCGACCGATCACACTGCTGCTGTACGGAAGTTTTTTGTTCCAATCTCAAGAGATACAGATTGCCTTTGCACGAAGCCCTGATTTACACAAGAAAACAACTCGCTGTAATCATCAGCTTTTGCAAAGTATGGTGTTCAACCTCAAGAGCTTCTTCCTGCACAAACCAGGGACAAATGTTTCAATGAATAGATCAAGACATATTCTGGATTTGGAATACTTTAGTGGAATTTTTACTCTAAAGGCACAGCTGATGGTCTGTCCAGCAAAACATGGAGATATCTTCCCCTCTTGGTTCAAGATCTGTTTCAAAAGCACTCCTTGTGGTCTTTTAATTGCGATCATGCTTTCAAAAACCTGTGTTTTTTTCAAGGACAAAGATCTATTCTGCACAAACGACAGAGTTTATTAGAAACTTTGCTTTGAGTTTTAACAGACAGGACTGTTGGCACAGAGAGAGTCATCCATCTTTTTGCACTCTCTTCTGCTAGCTTACAGCTCCCCAAACCTATCAATAGTGGTGCAACAAAACGACAAGCAATATTAGGAGCCGTATCCAGCGGTACAGTTTTGAGCCAGATGCCAGCTCAGATGAGGAAAACCAAAGCATACATGGATCTAGTCGTCTACAAGTGGATTCATCAAAAGGGAGTGGAACAGAGAGCTGGTGGTTTGCTGTTGTAGGGTCTTTGTCACACCTACACGCTTTTTAATCAACATTTTTTTGTCTCCTGAATTATATGGATTTGAATAAAGAAATACTCAGAAATGCAATTTGAATCGTAGAGTTCTTTAAATATTTTCTCTATTGTCAGAAAAATGCCACAAGAACACCATTTTTATCAGAGTCTTCAAAGGATCAACTATGGAGGTGATTTCACAGATAAGTGTTGCAAATGCAACATTACTCTTGCTCAAATAAAAAGAATTTAAAGTAGTTTTTTTCTGACCCCTTTTTGTTTGCATTTATGAAACAGATTCAGGAGGTTTCACAACTAATGCATTCTTTCCTGTGACAGCACGCAATGTTGTGCCTGTTGTGCTATAATAGATTTACTGTCTGGCGGGGAAAGAAATCTGCTCTCAGCTGCATGCATGATGCATTTACTTGCCGGATGGCATCTGATTTCTCAGTGACTGATCCGTCTGTCATCAGCTGGTCAAGCGCAAAAATATGGGATTCTGGTCACAGGCTGAACATTCAGCTCATTACTATCAGTTGTTGAGAATATCTGACTTCATCAGCAAGTCTGACCCTTCTGTTGGCGTTTTAGATTTGTAATTCAGGAACGTATTATTTGAGTTGCTTGTAAAAATGTTAAAACTGTCAGATCCAATAAAGGAATTTTGATAAATCATTTTTTGACAGACTCATTGTGGAATTTCTTTTGTACTGTCTTTGACAGTCTTTCCCCTGTTGTCATTCTGTTGAATAGCAAGAATTGGTACCATTTGTCTCCCTTTATACAGCATCTTTTTTCTTCAGTCTCAATATATCTTGTAAATGTCAGAAATTTTTTTTCCCTTTTCTTTTTATTTTTTATGAAATCATAATTTTTTAGCTTTACAGTTCAGGGAATTTTTTTTTTCTTTCATTGCTGGCGGGCAAGAAACTGAGGTTTGGTCAAGTGAATCCATCCAAAATAATCTATAACAAATGCTGGCATTGACAGGTGTTAATGTCACATGTACCCACAAGTGACAATGCCATTGTACATGCAATATTACATGATCTAAGGGAAAACTCAAACAATCATCAAGATGCTGATGTACAGACCAAAATAGAATTTTATGGAGTGATGATTTAAAAGTCCGCCTAAGAGTAAATGGAATTTTTCCCACAAGAAAGCATTAGTTATAAATTTGCTAAACCAGATTTCATGTGACAGCGACTTGTTATGTTTTATTGTGAATTGGTAAAGCGGGTTGAGTTTTATTACTGATAGTTTAATATGTTATAAGAATGAAACAAGTAGAATGGAAAGGAGTGAAGCCACTTGTGTTTATGAATCTCCCTTGAGGAGAGCTGGGAATTATTCTCTAAAAGCAGAGAGAATTTAAATTATTTAGAGCGGTGACTCAGATACTTGCCAGAAAGTCAAATGTTCTTGAATTCCATTATCTACAGTCATGTGGTCGAGTAACCTGAGGTAATCATTTTCCTTGTGATGTTAACAGTTCCTTGTATTGTTTGAGAAACTAAAACCCACTCTTGTTTAAAATGATTGCTAAAGTCTATTGAGTTTTGTAAGCTTTGGTTTTCTTTTCACCAAATATCAAAGTCCTGCCACGGCATCTTCATCTTTAAAAGTCCAAATGTTGACGTGGCAATTTCAGCACATGGATTTTTCTTATCATTTTTTTCTTTGTGCAGGAGGTATCCGTTTGTGCATAGGAGCTGAAGTGCAATGAAGTAAAGTAATTTATCTGATCACTGAGAATATGTGGATTGATGCTGTGACTGTGAGTTTGTACCTGTACAGAAAGAGAGGTGACGCGCTGTATATTTGGATTATAAAGCAGACAGGATTATAGGGCACATTTACTCTTTAACACTAGAAATCTAGCTGGTGAGACCTAAATAACACGCTCTTTGACATACCGTATTTATTCCAGGGGTGTCAAACTACAGGCCTCGAGGGCCTGTCTCCTGTTCGTTTTCCGGAAATCCAGCATTATCTGCTCCTGATTACCTGGATCAGGTGTGTTTAGCCAATAAGGAGCCTTAATACCAGATTAGTTGGAAATCATGTTGGAGACCGACTCTCGAGGCGTTGGGTTTGACACTTTTGGTTTATGCGATCAGTGAGACCCAGCTCATTCTGACACAGAGAAAAGCATCTGCGCCATTGATGTGTTGCATATTGCTGCAAGGCCGATATGAAATAAGGGTGTTCCAAAATATCGATATGGCGATATATCGTGATGTTTAATCCTGCGATTGATTCCGGATAAGTTCTCGCCAAGTTTCAATCTTTTATTTTTTGTTTGAAGAGACTATAAAACTTCATATTTGTCATCCTTTGGTGAGATGTTACTTTGGAGATAGATAGGGGGCACACGTGGCGAGAATGCCTGTTGCAGTCACCATTGTGCCTGGCAGCTACTTGAATTATTACATTTTTGTTCTGTAGTTTGCAACTGTTTTGCACTGTTCATGTTTACCCTTGTTAACAATGAATATTACAGATAATTAAAATTCAATCGTTGTCAATGCTTGTCAGAGACGAAGTATTACTGATTTCAGTAATGTTGCACAAAGTAAATAAAAATAAATAGGGATATATTTTCCTAAATATGTGTTCTTCTATATATTGTGAGTTATTAGTGAAGAGTTTTACCAATTATCGCAGTATCACGAAATCATATATATGAGCCATGTAATGTGTATCACATCATATCGTTAGGTGCACAGTGATTCCCAACCCTATTATGAAAGGGAGTTTTTCTCCCCGGAAGGATCAGCTTTTTTACAGGGATTGAGTAAGCACTTTGTCACTGTAAAGTGTTACATATGAGTGCAGGCTACTTTCTTTCCCCCTTCAGATTTCGCTGGAATTACATTAGTTGCGTAAATGGTTGAAAAATTATGGTAGTCCAAAGCAAGTTTGTACTAAAGGGTTAAGTTATACATAATAGTCAAAACCATATCACTCTGACTAAAGAAGCTTTAATGCTCTGAGAATCCATCAAGCACCGCGTCTGTGTAGTTTAAGTTTACCCACCATAAGGTTTCCTTCATACATTTTTATGGCCGTTCAAACTTATATGTTTTGGAGAACATGGATCCATCGTTCTCCTACTACATGAAAATGACAGTATAAATATTCGAGAAAAAACACTGAGCATCAATCTAACCACTCCAAAGACCACTTATTTACCCATATGCTTAAATTTTGTACAATTGCCTTTTACAGCAGTTACCAAGGACCAAAACATGAACTGGAATTGAGTACTTGTAAAATATGATTGCATGAGAGTAAAAAGCTGAGGTGCATTTTTGACAAAGCAATAAGTTCATTGGTCTTTATGGATTATTCATTTATTTTTATTTTGCACTTAACTTCTTGTGGGAATAAATGTTGTTTATTTTGATTTAAACACATTCTTGCTTTATTTAGCTATTTTTTCCCCAGGTTTTCGGTGTTTTCACCTAATTGTATATAGTTTTAAAAAATTATAGATTTTAAAAATTGGTATCGTTAACATGGTGTAATCAAGCAATCTGATATCTTGGAATGGGCCGATATAATTTTTCCAACCGATACCGATATTTCCCCTGCAACTTTTGCTGATAACTGATATTTGCTTATACCAATATTTACGTGTGTACAGTAACACAAAATTTAGATTTAATTTTTGTTTATGTATAAAAAATACACAACTACTCTTTACTATACAATCACATTATACTTGACCTTTTCAACATACAGCAAGGGATCTTAAAGGAACAAGTATCATTTTAAAACTTAGAAAATATATCTGAAAACATTCAGACCATTTACTTACTATTAGACATAGCTGTAATCATCAGCTTCTCATTGCCAGTGATCTATTAGGAACAACATGTATCCCTATCAAATATAAAATATTCATGAAATCAGTCAGAATAATTACTTACGATGACTATAACCATAAGCTTCCCAGTTCCAATGATCTATTAGAAACAAGTATCCATGTCAAAAATAAAGTGTACTTGAAAACAGTCACAACATTATCGGTTGATTTTAAAAAAAAAATTTTTAGAATCAATCCGATATTGATAAACTTAAATTATGCAAGTATGATTCAATATCAATATTGACACCAATATATCGCCCGTCCCAATTAATACATCTCCACTCATAACTCTTTAAATAGATGGACTACAAAGACTGCTTAGATTGTTGTTAGTACTTGTGTATTTTGACACTGGGATATCACATACTTCTAGAGAGGAGAACCACCAGCTGCTAAATAAGCAGTTTGTTTTAGACAACATCTTTCTAGTACCAACTTAGTTCTGGTGCATAACATCAACACTATATAAATGAAAGTTTTCCCAAATTCTTGTGTTTTCTTTTTTTTTTTTTTTTTTTAATTGAGGGTTGAAATTATTTAAACGTTAGTAAATTATTATCTGTAAAAAAATCATTTGTGGGTTTTAGGCACATTTCTACCAACGGTTCACCCAAAGCAGTTATTGCACCTAAAAACTATCACCTCTGCTAAAACTACTTCATTGTACTTTGAACCAACTCCCTCCACAATGTAGTTATTAGTATTCTGCTACAATTGTAGGTTTCTGCAATTTTTCAAGATCTTAAATTTCTAACAGGGTGTTTTTATTTTAGTTTTTGTGAGTAACTGTGATTCTACCAGATCTGCTCTCTGAGCCTGTTTTCTTCACTCCCGTCCCTCGTCTGCTTTTCTGTCCCCGCTGCTGCAGAACTGCTTTAACCTCTGCTGTCATTCTCCCACTGCGCAGCAGCATTGGTCTCTTGTTGGAATCTGTTTGTACCACTGCAGTGAGGGTGCAGAGCTGCCAGGCTTCACTGACACTTAATGAACAAACAAATATCTGGGAGATTCTTCGGTTAAGTGGGAAAGCCATCTGCAACGGTTATGGTAAACGGATTCCGATGTTACAAATCATGTTTCATCATATGTTGATGCCAGATGGCGTTCAGATCAACTGCTCATGTCTGCCGCCTGCCATGTCATGAACAATGCTCGATGAAGGCTCTGTTCTCTGTCATCCTCATGTCACTGTAACATGAGGGTTCACAATTTTGGTCTTGTCTCACATAGTATGACAACCGGTACTTTTGACTACAATATTTAAAGTATTTATGATTATTTTAAGTTCAGTTTTTAGCCTGTTTTTGTTCAAATGTTTTTAACATTATGTGGCAACAATATATTTATAGAACAATCAAATCCAATTATATTTTAACTGTATTTAATTAAATAGCACATTTTACATCCAAGTTCAGAACATTTATTGTATTTTACATTGGAAAAATAAAAATGAAAATCAATTTTTTTGTAAAAAAACGAATAAACAAAAATAAATGATTTGTCATTTATCTTGACTTTGACAGCCTTTGACAAAACACATCGATGTTTGATTCATACCGATGGCGTCTTCAGAGTGAAGCTGGAGTTCTTTTCGGGTTCTGCTGCAGTCTGGGGAAGCAGAGGCACAGGTGTGTTGGGTTTTCATTAATCAGCAGAAAGCAGTTAGCCAAACTCCTGTCACAGAGCAGCGCTTGTTTCTCTCATTTGTGCACCTTCAATGGGTGGAGACGTTAAACCATGGAGGAAATTTAGAGAAAAATAAGATTATGGAGAAACTGAACATAGATGTTGTGTTACTAAGGTCTGATTTGCTCCTGGGTTTGCTTTGCTGACATAGTTTGTTTTATTTTTCAGTTGTGTAATCGCACTTTAACACTAGTGTGGATCAAACAAGAGAACCCTGGTTCTCCTGACGACAAGAGTCTTGTTTCTTTTTTAACGTAATCTGTTACGGTTCAGTTCTGTGTAAATGTTGAAGGACTCAATGAGTAGAAGCAAACTTAATCAATCTATTTTTTATCTAGTCTAATAACTGCTGTGAAAAGTCTTATTTTGAGCTATTTGCATTTAAATTTGAGACATTGTATCTCAGTAAAATATCAAAATACAATTTTAAAAGTGGCTTTATCAAGTTTTTCTATTATAACAAACTTCCAATCTTTACCTTTAAACTACCAAGGGATATTATTTTCAATCTCGAACAATTAAAAACAAACAAACAAAAACACTTAGTGCTTTAAACTCACAGCCACCATATCCAATTAATTCATGATAACAAACACCTTGTTGAGCATTATCATTTACCTAATAGATAATTGTTATGTTGTTTATAGCATTGTTTCAGTTTTAGTCTGTTAAAAACTACAATTTTACACATTGTTGACTTTACACTAGCGAAAAGCGTGCACTGCTAACACTGAAAGCGATGTAAGACAGATTTTTAGGGAAATATAATTATCCTTCCATTAAACAGACGGACACTTGTTTAATATTTTGAACATTACAATAGTTATTGATAAAAAATTTTATTAATGCAATTAAAGCGCTAATTTTTCTGTAATGAATTAAGCGCAATTGACGCAATAGTTTGACATCACTAATGAAGACATGAGTGAGAGGGCTATCCAGATTTGCTTTCTCTTAGTGCTTCTTTTAATTTTTTTTAGACACAGTCTGTTTGCCTCTACCAAGTGAGCAGCTGTTGGAATTGTAGAATATTTTTGGGCAGTTTAGACCACTTCAGTCTTTGATTTGCTCTTGAGCTGAAGTTAACTGAGTGTTAAACAAGCCAAACCAAACACAAGAAAAACAATGATGTGAAATGATTAGCTCTGAAACAAGTCCATTGGACAATTCTGGTATAAAAGTAACCCAGTAAGTTGGTAAAAGTAATTTCCATCTGTGCCATTTTGTGGTTGACTATAAAAATATTTGCCTGTCCAGAAATCAAAGCTCGTTAGTGTTTGCGTTAGCCTTTTCTAACTTGGCTACTGTTCATGTGCTGAACCGGCAGTGGGTTGTCGCCACTTCAGGCACTGCAGATGGGTCCTGTGTTGTCAGCAGTGCCCACAGACAACATGTTAGTGTATGCATTTGTAGCTTGATCCGCTGCCGTGTGTCATCTGTTGGTTTAAGGTCTGTCAAAGGACACAAGAGGACAGGATCTGATTCAAATCTGGAACTTTTGTCCGTTCTAGCCTAACAAGCTCTTTGTAATGACAAATAAGTGTATGGAGGGTCTTTTTTTTTAATGATATGTCTTTTTTTATTTTCTCCTTCACTAAGCTTATTAAACCAAAGCTTGTTAGTGTGATCTTTATGCAGACACTTTTAACACATATTCCCGTGTTATTACAAAGTCATTATGAATTAAAATTTATTAAACACTGTAAGACGGAAAAATACAAAACAGTAATTTTACAACAAAACTAAGACAGAGTCAAGTGATTAAGCTGAGAAGTTACAGACATGTGGGCGGAGTACAATACTCAATGCTACTCCACGTTAGAGAAGATATACATCTGTCTGTTCTAGACAGGAAGTAGTTTTAAAAATCAGAAGTAATGGTTCAGAAATATCTGTTCTTAACAAACAATATGTTAATTGACAAATTGTGAGGTGTTCAAGCTTTGCTTGTTTGTTTCTCTTCTACCTACACTAACGACTCTGCAATAAGGACTGTCCAGCCTTGAAGGAAGTCCCGCTGCTTGAGAGGGTAATACTTTACGAAACGAAACGATTGGATTATGAGCTTAACAGACAGGAGGTTTGGGAGTAGCAGGTTAAGAATAGTGACATTACCAAGACCAAACAATCTCTGAAGTGGCTGTTCTATTCAGTGTCTGACACCATATGTTAAATATCTCCTCAGATGTGTCTGGTTCACACAAATACACACGAAATGCAAAACTCTGATCGACTCGCATGCAGGATCACCTTTGTTTTAGTTTTTCTGCAACCCTGCCCCCCTTCCCTTCTTGTTGTTGAGAGCTCTCTGTTTACACACTAGCTTATAGTCCCTCACACCCCCAACCTAACTCTACCGGTGGCCGTATACGTTTTTCCAAATAACCTTTTTTTCATCTGCTCTTTATTTTTAATGATTTTAATAAAGAATCACTGATTAGCAAATTTTAGCTTAATTTTCTTAACATATGTCATCAGAAAATAAACTACAAGAATTTGTTAAAAACACGATTTTTATCAGAATGGGTCCTAAGCGTGTGGGCTCATTTCATGTTAGGCACAGATGAAAGTTGGGACAGAGGAAGGACTGATGAGGAGCAATTCTGACAGATTCTCTCCTTTGTAGGCTTCATTGTGTTGGTCTGAATGGTGCAGCAGGATCATTAGAGGAGATTGATCAGAGACGGATCTGTCTTCTTTTTTTTTTTTTTTTTTAAAGTTTGGTGTCTGAACCTCATTAGAAATGCCAGTGCATTAGGAAGAGCAGAGCGTAGCAGCTTTCCCTTACCCGTCTCAGCTGGCTCCCACTGCAGCCAAGCGTTAGATATCTCCAGCAGAAGAAGAAAGAAGAAGAGGAGAGTCAGGCAGTATAAAGTTTGGGAGTGGGAGGGGTGAGCAGAGCATGTCGACAATGTGGAGTGAATTTTCAGCACAGCCCCAGGGAGCACAGGAGAGGTGTGAAAAGAAGGCTGGTCGCGTTGATGTAGACTCTTTAAATTTCCTCAGACAGGTCACAAAAGAAGTATCCAGTTTGTGTGTGTTCGCCTTGTGTGTGGGCGGCTGGCTGTGAATGTAATTGACCATGGTAATGGCTATTACATGGGACAGCAAAGGACAGCAATGAGAGAAACCTTCCATCTGTGGAGTGACTTTATGGTGAGTTAGATATGAGACGCGCTGCATTCTGAGTGGATTTACTTGTAAATATTTACTGTATTTGTGTATATTTGATGCAGCGGAGGCTTGCTCCAGCTAGATAATTAGTCAAAGGCTGATTTCTTCATGGCTCTCGTAATAAAAGTGCCACAAAGGCTAAGTATCCCCACTGAAGAGGTGCTTATTCGACTGTGTGGGCTGGAGAAATGGCAATATAATCTATTCTGTGAGGCTTTTTCTCTGTGTTTAAAGTTTATATTTATGAATTTATCTAGTATTTTATAGTTTTGAGCTGTTTCTTTACTTACTGTATAAATTGGTAGGTAAAAAACGGTTTCCCTCATTACCTTTTTCCTCTATAGTGTACTGTCATTAATTCACACAACTGTGATGCTGCAGAAATCTGCAAACAGCAAGCTGTGAAAAGTGCAAAGCCTCCCATTGGCTTTATGGCTCTCCCATTTGTCACCGCAAACTTCATAAAAAGCCCCGATGACGGTGCATTAAGTTGACCTTCAGTCCCACGCCCGTTTTATGTTGCGCTCACCTGCAGGAGCTCCAGTTCGAACGGCTGACTCGGGAGCTGGAAGTGGAGAGGCAGATTGTGGCCAATCAGCTGGAAAGATGCAGACTTGAAGCGGAGTCGCCAGGCACGGGGAGCAGCAGGTAATCAGAAGATGCACACACAAACACGCGCGGAAAGCCATAATCCAACACATGGTGTTTCCTTCCTTCCCAGCAGTCTCCATACTTTATAGTGTATGGAGCCTTATGGTATTATAGGTTTGTTAGAAGCTGCTCAGCTTCGTGGACTGTATGGCTCTGCTGTCCGTTTTTGTTGTTGCCAGAATTATTTTTAATAGTTGTATTTTTACAAGATTGTATTTACTAATACTAAATTGAATGTAATTTTTATATTTTGGTTTTCTAAAACTTTCTTGTTTCTTTTCTGTCGTGCTGAGAAGAATTTTGGTTACTATAATTGGTTACTGTTATATGTAGCAGGAGAGGGACGCGAGAGTTCATGTTTTAAATGCTTTAAAGTCCCTACAATGTGGAGTAAACTGGAAACCTTGTTCATATAATCAGGAGAGGAAAATTACAGCAATTTTCATAGATTTCTCAGGAAAATCTGCCTCCTCTGAAGCCCTTTACATAGATATGAGAAGTGGTCCGACTTCATTCTGCCTACACTCTTGTAATTTTGGTTCAGATGTCCAGATTTAATTCTACATGTCATATTAAAGGTACATTTCTCAGATTGAAGGTGACACAAGGAGCTCAGAGTGGTACATTGGCAAGAAAGACAAAAGTAGGCAGACTGCCTTATCAAATGTTTTGACTGGCTCCCCAGAGCACGCCATCTCTGGTTCCCGTGGTAAAAGGAGCAACACGGGGACATTTTGCTACTTCCTAAAACATTCGTGCTGAACAGAATGTTTCACACAGAAGGGCAAAAAAAAAGACGAGAAGTGGCCGTGTGAAAGCGGCTTCAAATGTAAAACATTTTTAACCAGGTGCAAAGTTTTCTCCAAACATACTTTTTGCAAAACAACAGCTGCAGACAGGTGTGACGATGTCTCAGCAAAGTTTGTGCAGCTGCGCATGTACAGATGCATAACGGGACTTATCAAGACAACTTAGAATTGTTTTTGACACTGCATAAACACCATCTTAAGAAAGGAATAAGCCCCGTTGTTTGAAAATAATTGTCTTATTTTGAGTCTTGCAAGGAGAAAATACTCTTATAAAGTCAGCAATGTATGTCTAGGTCTACTAAGCATAGCCGTCCTATGGGAAATAACACTAAACGTTAGCATTCAAATTGATTTTATTAACCCAGCCCTAATTACCATTGACACAAAAATGGTGAGCAGTATAAGTGATCAAGTGCTATAGTTTTGAGAAAGATTCCAGCTTGGTTGAGAATAGCAAATAATTTAAATAGATTTATTAGTTTACATGTGGATGCATCACAATGGAGCTTTTTCAAACCGTAGGTTTTCCTCTGCTCTTGATCCAACATGATTAAAGAATAAAAAATACTCAGAATTTCCATTTTGAGTGTAATTTTATTTAAAGATTTTCTCCATCATGAGAAAAATGCAACAAGAACATGTTAAAAACACACTGAAAAAAGACTTTAATAGAATGGGTTTTTTGCCTTTTAACACCATCACTGTTGTTGGCGACAGCGGAATAACAAACGCTCTATGAACTTCTGCAACTCTTCAACTGTTTACACAATTCATGTAATTCCTACTGATTCTGATGTAGAGAAAAGCGCCGTTACACACTTTAAGAGTAATTCCAAAAACGTCGACACTAGAGCTACAACTCAAGTGTTAAAGGGTTAATCAGAGATTTAGCTTTACAACTGATTTCAACGATGTGTCAGAGGATTAGATCCTTCGGATGGTCAAGCATGAAAGTCTGGTGCGAACCAAATATGCGAAACGGTTCAGTTGAGCGTGAACTGAAGTGTAGAGGTGAAAAAAACGGATAAAATCAGTATTAGGAATAGCAAAAAACAATGAAGAAAAAGGAGATCAGGTAGAAAATGTAGTGAAGAAGTGCAGACACTTAATATGTGATATATAGAGGATGAGCTGAACTAGCTGCTTTTTCTTCATCTTGCCACCCCCCTTATCTTGGTCAAGCAGTGCCGCCCACAGGTGAGCATCTGTTGGAACTGCTGGATTATTCCAGGCGGTTTGGTCCTCCTCTGTCTGTGACTCACGTGTGACAGCAAACCAAACCAGAAAAAGATATATTAGCATTCTCCGCTCGTTCAGGTTTTACAAAAACATGCAAATGTTGGCACTTTACACAATAAAAGCGGCGCCTCCTCCAGCCCCATAAATAAACATGTTGTTGCATTTACACACATTTTCTTTTCCTTTTTAAAAATACAAATAATCAAACAAAGTGGTTGCTCCAGGGCGGCCGGGCTTCAGTGGAGATCAGCTTTTAACATAGACATTACATTATAAATGTGAGGTTCAATAGCCCAGTGGGGGCAAAAGCAGAGGTGACAGAACCCTTAGGCGCTCTGATGAGAGTCATTACATTTCATGACACCTCTAGTGGGGCTACTCTTTTCATTTCTACAAGCATAGAAAGAGTGGATAATCTATTCTGACCTCTGGCAAAACTCATCAAAAAAGGGCGGACCTTTCACCCCGCCCAGTCATTCAAGAATCAAAGTGGATTATGGGAAATACAGAGTCCTTCCATTGTTATAATGCTGCGAGTCACTTGTGACGACAGTGGACAGTTTTCCACTTGACTGTAACCTGTTGAAACATTTCAGTAGAGCAAAATGTTCAGATTGTAAATGTTTTTTTTTTTGCCAAAATCAAAAATCCTTTGAGACAATTTTTCTGCCCATAGGCAGTAGAAGAACAGAAGTTAGCCTACGTTAAAATCCCAGCTTGCCTTTGTTTACACTTTCTTCTGTTAGCTAATAGCTCCTCGCAAGCCCAAGCTAAAAAAAATGGTGTGAAATATCAGAGCTATGCAGCCATTCAGTTTTAGCCAGATTTCATCTCAGAAGAGCAAAATGAAGACTTTAATGGATCTTTATGTCTGCAATTGGATGATTTAGAATTAGAGGATAGAAGGGAGACTTTAGGCAATATCTGCGTCACATTATTTTCAAACTGTGAGTTTTTATCTGCTCATGATCCACTCAAAAACACAGTTTAATTTAGAATTATTTTATTTATGTCCTTCATCAAGATAAAGATAATATAAGAACATGTAAAAAATATTTTTTATTGGAGTGGGTCTTTAAAAAGACCTGAAAAGTTGAACACAAGTTACGAAAAAATGGTTTTAACTTAGAAGTTAGACTCCAACTTAGTTTAACTTTTCTCAGTTCTGTATAAAACAGTTTTTAAGTGTTTTTATGGGACCAAAATAATGCAGGGCTCTTGTTTATTACAGGATTATGTTTGAAAAATAACGTGAGGGGTGAAATCTGTGAGGAAGAAATTTGATATTTTAAGGCTGTAAAACCGCTCACATTCACACTTTTCTCAGACTGATATATTCAAAGTTTTCTCTCTTGTTTAAACTTTTCAAGTTTAAACCTATATAGAAAAATAATCTCAGTACTAAAGAACGAAAACAAAGATCTGTTGGTGTTAGAAGATTTATGGAACTCTGGGAAACGTCACGTCTCTGTACATGAGACACAGCACAGATGAGATTTATTCACAAGGTCAACAGCCAGTCAGGACAGAACCCTGCACCGCTTAAGAATCAAACAGGTAAAACTGCTCTGAAAAAATCTGTGAAACAGCCAGATTGCAAAAGGTACACAGGAAAAACATATATTTTTTTAAAATTGAATTTACATATCATCAAAATAATACTAAATAAACATAAAACAGTTAATAAATGAAAAGGAGTAGAAAGAAGAAAACTTATATTATCTGCCCCTATGGCTAAATCAACAAAATTAAGTAGAATATATTAACATTAACTACATAAATTTATGAAATTTTTTTTTTTACATATAATCTCTAATATTTGCTTAACATCTCTCTCTTAATAACACTTTTAAAGGCAGCAATTGTTCTTGTATCTTTCATTTCCTTTTCAAGTTTATTCCTTATGTTGAGACCGTATACTGAGATAGATCTCTCCAACACGTTAACACAAAAGCAGTCATGCAATGATAAAAACCCTTAAAAATCACTTAACAAAAACTTTCAATGGAAAAGGCGAAAAACTTTAGTTTAATCTTTTTTTAATGAGTCACTGTAAAAAATATATATATATTTATAGTATTAAAGCAATTCTGTCTTCTATACTGATTTGCCTCAATGTAAAAAACAAAAGGGCAAGAAATAAATACATAAATGAAAGCCTGTGTTGTGTTTGTTATACAGCAATGTTATACAAGACAGGAAGCAACAGCCAGCTAGTGTTTTGTCAAACTGAATGAGTCAGGGTTTTATACATAGTAGCCGTTTGACAAAGAGCTTTTGTTCCTCTAACAAGCAGAAAGACTCTTAATTTAAAGTCCAGCATTTTTTGCTGCATGAACTGTTGTATAGCAAGTCTGAGGAAAAGTCAGAGGATGTCGACGATTTGACATCTATTAACCAAAATCCTACTGAGCAGTTTGCAGGGGTGTTATGCTAAAATAAGAATATATTTAAAAAGTCTTAATCCAAGATTCATTTGTCGAGCACTTCCAGAGTTTTATAGCTGTTTTTCTTTTGGGTTAATGTCATTTTCTCCTGGTTAGCTGGTCTCTGTGTTTTCTTGTCTTTGTCATTAATATTTTCCTTTAGATGCAGTTAAAAATAATATATAAATCTGATACAGACATATTTTAAAATACAAAAAAGTAATTATATTTCCATGTACAGAAAAAATCCTTTATTTTGCAAAATAAGTCAACTTTTGAACATTTTCTCGTTAAATTTTTCCTATAATGTATGACATCTATCACTTAAATCTTCATGAATCTGTTAAATGGAATATTATTTTAAGTTATTTTCCTTTAAAAGAGATAGAAGAAGTGAAAGTAAAATGATTATCGTAGTTGTTAACTGAATGGCGAGTACATTAAATGAAATTTAAAAGCACTTCTTTATAACAGTGTCATCACAACACAAACAGATATTTACTCTTATTATCATGTCAGGCACTTTCATTTATCTTGTGAGCATGCTAGAGGTGAACAGAGGAACAAAAACAGCAGGTTTTCTTCATTTTCTAAGTTCATTGAACACATTGTTAGCATTTGAGGTCACTTTTACTCCATTTTTCTTTTCATTTATTCTGTAAAATGAGAAATAAGATGTCACACCATAAACAGAAAGACCATCGCAGATTTTAAGTTTTCTTACAAATAATGTTCCTCTGAATGACCTTAAATGTATATTGGTTGAACAGGAGGTCTGCTTTATATTTTGACCAAAAATAAGAATACAGAAAATAAAACTACTGCAAAAAAACCACAAACTTCAGGTGTATTTAGCTTCAACTGTCAGAAAAATCAAAACGTGTTAACGTGTTTCTTCTTCAGATCCAAAAAGTTTGGATGTTTTGACCATTAATTCAGATTTTTTTTTCCTCATTTTGAAATGGTTGAAAAGAGGCTAAATGTACCTCTAGAACATCCCGTCTGACATCACTATCTGTGCTTGCCCATCTTGGTGTCTGGACTTGTAAGAGAAAGCTCCACAAGAGCTTGAACTGCTCTAAAACCTGCGGTTGCTCGAATCTTCTTCAGATGTGTAAGCTGCCCGTCCCATTGGCCGGAGGGCACCATGCCTGTGTTTATCAAAAATAGTTTTCAGTTTTTCTGATCAAAGGAATTTTTTGATCTTCGCCTCAGTCCATTTGAACGGGCTTTGGCCCAAGTAAGATAGTGGCTTTCCTGGATCATGTTCACACGTTGCTTTGTTTGTACACCCAGAGCTTTGTTCTATGTTTGTGGATCACACACCAACTAATATTCTTTCTTCTCAAGATCAGCAGATAACATTTTATATTTACATGCTCTTCTTTTAGTTTATCTCATATTTTAGCCATAAGATAAATTATTAACTGTAAAAAAAATAAGTTTTTACAGTTTTGTAAAAAAGAAAAAAGACCCTCGATTTTTGTTTATCAGTTTTAAAACAGTTTATGAAAAGAAGCATTTGTATATACAGTTATTTATTTATTGCTAAAAAAAAAAACAACATTAGGGATACTAAATTTGTCTGTTATGTTTACCGTATTTTTTGGACTATAAGTCACTTCAAAGTATATCTAAAATAGCCAAAAGAAATCATAAGTAAGAGAAGCATTTTCATTTATAAGTAAAACTTTTGGGAGAAATTTATGTTACAAAATACAGAAACAAGAACAGATATTTCACCTTGAAAGCAAATCATAACGGAATAGATATCAATATTAGACTGAAAATACACACGCTTCACTATTTAACTTCATGACACTATTTAACTTCCGTATTTAACTTCATGAAACGTAAAAGGAATTGTTTAGTTACTATAATAGCGCAACATTTGCAAACAAGTAAACTAAAATGATGCACTATTTATGTACTGTTTATTTTGTTCTAACTTTTACCATATGAATGTTGCACTGACCAAATAGAACTTAAAGAGCCTATACCATGCTTTAATAAGGTCTCTCTGAGTGAACTATTTCCATAAATGTGATCACATATTACCTTTAGGACCCTAAAGAACAAATAAATAATAGAATATGAGTTATTTTCAGAAGTTTTTTTCATACCCGGAAGTAAGATGCCTTGATCACTGAGGCACCACTTTTCGTTGCTTGTGGATGCCGCCCGTTTCATGACGTCCTCCCAAAACGGGTTCGGTACAGTATCTGCGCTTTGCACAAGAAAACAAACATCTGAACTTTTCAAAGATGGACGTGCGCACAGAATATCTGCCTTTAGTAGCCCCACCCATCGCTATACTGGGTGTAGCAATTGCCAGGGCTTGCAGCTAAGCACTGTTAGCTGAGCTGAGAAATTGGGTGTTTGTGTTAGCCTGGGGGGCGGTTCTATCAGTGCAGACTTTTCCTGAAAGGTGCTGTTCTCACTTTGTGACATCAGCGTGTTTTTGTGATTTGAGAGGGGCTGGTGCTCAGAGTGCAGGTCTTTAGAAGAATACTCAGAAATGCATGAATGGATCAAAATACTGTTTTGTGAGGAATGAACATTATAATACACTTAAAAGCTCAAAAAGTTGATTTTGCACTTAAAGACCCTTTAAGATTTCATTGTATCAATGCCAACTTTTAAGACAGAAAGATTTTTCATGCACTTTTTAATATTTTTTTGTTCTTTTTTTTTTTTTTTCAGTTCATCTGAGAAGTCCCTGCCATGGAAAACTGCAGGTATGTTCGCTCACTAACTGAACTGTTATTCCTTTGACCTAAATACAGTAAATTAACAGTGTATTACTCCACGAAACGTTTGGTGGTCTGACCCCAACACTCCTTTCACTCAAGTTTTTATCCCAAAATGAATTTATATACTCACATAATTTCTCCATCATTTGATAAATATAGAAATGTTCTTGTCCTCACTCACACAAAAAAGTAGATTCTCAACGTATCCATTATCTTTTTTTTAAAAGCTAATGATTTGTTTAATTAGTTGATCTAAAGAGACATTAATAACCATCAGTTGTCTTTACTGCTGTGGTCCACCAGAATGGTAATGATGGTAGATGTGGTGTTAAATCAATTTATGGAGTGCTGAGAGAGTGAGCCGTAACTGTTTCACTAAGTGTTTTTTTACTTTTCACTTAGTGGCTGTCAGTGTACGGGGCTGCAGCGCTGCCATGTTTTACATTTCCCTCATAATCTACACTAATGCAAGCCTTTTCATCCAGGCATTTGACAGCTCCGGGCATGCTCTTGTTTTAATAGTCATTTAAGCTGCGTCTGCTCAGTCAAACAGAACGGCATTAGTGACAGGTAGCGGAAGGATCTTCCTCAGACCCCCTCGGTGTCTTTTTGTGTAGCCCTCATCCTTATCAGATCTTTAGGAGAACAGATAATGAATCGCATTTTCTAATGTCTTTCACGGTTTCTTAATTGCGGCGGAAAGCGGGATTTTTGTAATGGCCATTAATCTTTTATTGTCGATTCTGTCAGTTGTCCCCACAGGGGTGTGTTATTGCTGCTTTCTGTACATATGCTCTGGGAATATTAATGTCATTTGCTTTTCTCATTTGCTGTCTGCTCCCCATTTCCTTGCTGAGTGCTTTTCATTAGTGTTAGAACAGACTCTGGGACTAATCGTAATCACTGTTTTGGTTTTCTATTGACTTCCAAACATGATAAATGGGAGTCCGTTGCGGTAAGTGTACATTTTCCACGTTGGATGAATTCAGCTCTAAATGTTTGACTTTTTTTTTTTTTTTTTTTTTTTAAGTCTATTGGCCTCGCGACCCATTGACTAACCCTGCACAGGGAAAGAGGAAAAAGCGGTCTCTTTGCCCGAGGAAATGTCGATGCAGGCACAGCAATCGCCCACTGCAGGGGGGAGGAAAAACACCAGAAAATCGCGTTTTCTCCTTGTCTTCGTCCCCGCTGCTCAGATCAAGCGCTGTCGTTCGATATGGGAGTGTCACATTTGACAGGGAGGCAGAGGAGTCGAACGCCTGAAAGAATAAAAGCATTTAAAATATCACCTCTTTAAGGCTGCGAATGTTTGTGAGCACGCATGATGATATATATTTTTTAAATAGTGGGAAAATCTTTTACTAATAATTTTACAGATTTTCTGTAAAACTCCTGAATGTGATAGTTTACAATTTATTTAGGATTTGGGCTTAACAGTTATACCAACCAGGGTTTGAGAGGTTGCTTACATGATTAATTAACTATTAGGAAAGGCACAGTTATTAGTTTAAATTATCACTTGAAACCACTTTATTGTAAAAAAAATCTAACTGTAATTAAAAATGTCTTTAAAAGAGCTGGTAAACAGGAAGTCAAATACAAATGCTAATACATTTCTTTGTAAGTAGCAGCGTATTAAAGAACCACTCCAATGAAATCATGTTTTTGATCTTTATAGCATGTTTTTGTTATAGCATTTTTCTCAAGATGGCGAACATGTATAAAATAATTAAAGCTCATACAGTCCTGCTCATAACTCTGAGGTGAATTTCTAATGAACTTTTGCCGCTCTGTAGAAACTATGTCCTAAATCTTACACTTTTTTGGCTATAAGTGGCAAAATCCCAATTAAAAGGCAACACAAATTAATTCTACAATAGATCAAAAGATCATCGGACTTAAAAATTTAAAAGTTAGTAAGAAATTTTAAATTTGCTAGTGAATGTCTTATATATGTCCTATAAAGGCTTATAAACCCAAAACGGCGTTTAGAAAACAAATGAAAAGTGGTGAGCACGTTGTCCGAATTGCTTTTAAATCCAGGGCACTATATAGTTCCGCTTTAAATATTTTTTTAGTAGTTAGGAATTAGGCTGGGAATTTGGACAAATTGTATTTCCTGTCATAAAAAAATATGAATTCTTTATCTGAATGTTATCCCTCATAACAAGCAGCTTGATCCATCCATCCATTCATCCATTTTCTGAATTCCTTAATCCCTTTGGGTCACAGGGTTGCTGGAGCCTATCCCAGCTACTGTTGGGCAAAAGCAGGGTACGCTCTGAACAGGTCGCCAGTCCGTCACAAGGCTGAATAACTCACACACCCTCACATTCACTCCTAGGGACAACTTAGAGAGACACATGAACCTCTAAAACACGTTTTTAGGACAGTGGAAGAACCACTGTTCACGAGGAGAACATACAAACTCCACACAGAAAAGTCACAGGTGGGATTTAAACTAGAACCTTTTTGCTGTGAGGGGAGAATGCTAACCACTACAACAACATGCAGCTCCAAAGAGAACAAACATGCACAGCTGTGGACATACAAGGCTGCTGAAGAGTCTCTCAACTCTTGCAGGACAAAACAGCAGTAAAATATTTAACATTTCCGAAGATGACGTCGGAGCTTCTCTAAAGTTTTAATTCCTGTTTAAACTTTCAAATTGTTTAGTTGCGTCATTGTCCAACAGTCACGACAACTACAGGAGTTTTTGTTGGCTTTTTATGCCAATATCCTCCCAGTGAGGTTGATTGAATTTTTCCCTTTTTTTCATATAACCTTGCCTAGAACTGTGTATGCAGTTCAAAGTGATAAAGAACTATGAAGTATCTGGGATAAAATGGTCTTTTTTATACCATTACCTATCCTGTCAGAAGTGACACATTTGGTGAACGGTGAGAAGGATTAATTTAGAGTGAGTCTACAGCAGTCGACAGATCCAGGTCACACAAGGGTTGACTTTTTCCCTGCAGGCGATAATCTTGTGTATTCTGGCAATTTGGCTTAAGACCATCTTTAAACTGGACTGAGCCAATCCAGCCCGTAGAGATGCAAACACCCTGAGGTGTCTGGAGGGGAAAGTGCAACATGTCGGGTTGTCAGACGTCGCCTGTGTGTCAACAGCTTTTTTTTTTTCCGCAGGACAGCTTAGGCAACAATGGTAAGTAGTTTAGAGCATTCAGCTTTCATTCAAACCCAGCTAAGCAGGCAGGGTTTCTGCCATCGTTTCGCATCCCTTCTGTCTGCTGCCTTTTGTTCTGGTGATTGCAGAAGAGTCCATTCACTCTGGTCACGCTTAACTACACTGTGACTATGCGGAGGCATTGTGTACAGGCTCGTGAGATGGCTAATTCCAGTTTCTGTGGAACAAACCAGTTGCTTTTGTGCACGAAAAGGGGGAGGAGTGTAAGAAAATATCAGTGAGGCATTAAAAAGTGCATAACTGTAAAGCAAAGATTGTGATTTTTTTTTTTAATTCTAGAAAAAGGAACCCCTGATCAAATGTCTTGTTCTTACTCTGCTTGTTTAACCTTGTGGTCTGCTCTTTCTTCTCAGATGTCTCCACCTCAGGGGACAACAAGTCTCGAGTGACTGACAGCTCCCAGTCGCCCAGCTACCGAATTAGGACTGAGTCAGAGCAGGTGTCTCTGTACTCCCCAGAGCAGTCTTCCCTTCATGAAAGTGAGGGTCTGTTGTTGCCTTCTCTCTATCCTCCGCAGTCCTCTGTTCTCTGCATTGATGGTAATTTTCGGCTATTTTTATACTGGCACTTGAGCGTTTTGAGTGCCCGTAACCCCTTTTTTCCCAGCATGCTGAAAAGCAGACGTTGTGCCCTCATTGTGCCTCTCACATCTGCATTAAAGTTGCAGAGTGTGGCCAGAGTAGTTTCCCCTTTGAGCCAGTAGGGGACATAAGTGATAGAGTATGGTGGCGAGTCCATTACCCTGAAGGATGCAGGTTGTGATCTGTGTCATCACACTTTCACTGAATTTTTTTTTTTGGAAATGAATCTACAATTTCACACACATAAAAGACAATAGTGACTTTTCCAGGATCCATTCTGGATGGATGGCATTTAGGAGCACAAACGTTCACCAAACTATCTCCTATTTGTTTTGAGATTTTCCATTCAAGTCCTTGAAAAAGTCAAAGGTTGTACAGTTAGGGCAGTGGTTCCCAAACTGGGGGGGCGCGCCCCCTAGGGGGGGCGCAGAGGTATTGCAGGGGGGGCGCGGCAAGGCTACGGCTTCCCAGGTTAATTACAATGCTAGCATAACAGCATGGACACGTTTGTGACAGCGCTCCCAACTTCTGCATCTCAGCTTGTTACGAAGCTGGGGGGGGGGGGGGGGGGGCGTGTGCATGTGAGGAGCAGCGCGCTCTGAGAGGAGCGAGAGAGAGAGAGAGAGAGAGCGCGTGCTGCGGAGACAGAGAAAAAGGAGAGAGAAAGGAAAGGGGCTGGGCGCGCGCGCACGTTAGCGTGCGGAGAGTTGTTCTCGAGTTTGTCTGCAAGTTAAAGTAATAAAAGTTCAGTTCCTCTACAATAGCTAAGTATTCGGCTTCGCATGCTCCAAAGAATCTGATGATCCAGAAAGCTCGGCTCGGCTCCGCCCACCACCACAGCGGGTCGTCATCATCTGCTGCGCTTTGCAGCCGTGTGATTGACATTTATCTTCCGCCTTATTTTATTGAAATAAAATATTGCTTTTGCCCAAAAACAACTGCAAATAAATGCCACATTCCTGATTTAATTTAATAAAATGTCAGGCTAAAATTTCAAGGACGTTTAAGTTTATTTAAGACGGAGTTTTATATTATGCTTTATATTACGTGCGCACAGCTGCACGGCAGGAGGGAGTCTGCGCTTGTTTGAAGCCGTTCTGCTTTGGATTTAGGAAGATAAAGGCATTATTTTTTATTACTGAAGTACCCCAATAAGCACCGAAAGGGAACCGAAACCGAAACCAAAGAACCGCGGTAGAACCGGAACCGCATCAGATCCCATCGGTGCCCAACCCTATGTGAGATAGGTTTTTCTGCTGTGGCCTTGATCAAGACTAAATACAGATCAAAGCTGGACATTGAAAATGAACTAAGAGTAGCAGTCTCACAGCTGCAGCCCCGATTTGAGAAGATCTGCAGCATGAAGCAAGCCCACACCAGTCACTGAAAAGATGTGGACATTCAAGATGCGGTTTTTGCAGAGTTAAATGTTCAGGATTTTGTTATTTTCTTCAGAGAGATGGTAAACTGTAAAAGGCCACTTTCATGCAGGAATGAAGTACAAGAAGATGTGTTGAAAGCCATGAACACCATTACATTGTAAAATGTGATGATACATGATGCAGTGTCACTTTTAATAATTGTAAAGGTGATTTGTCTTTTTTTTAGTTTTGTTCAGGAAGACATTGCCGTTTTGTATGACTTACAATGTTAATTAAAGTCCAGTGGAATTTAGAAACAAAGGATTTGTATGTTTGTGTCTGTGTGTGTGGTGTGGTGTGGGGGGGTGAGGGGGCTCGAAAATATTTTAATCTTCAAAAAGGGGGGCCCTGCAGAAAAAAGTTTGGGAACCACTGAGTTAGGGAATGTATACTTTGCGGGACATTTTAAGTTTTTCATCAAATAATTTTTGTTTAAAATCCTGCTGTTAAGTAGCCTTCGATGCATCTATGATCTCTTGTTTCAAGTACTGTAGTTTTAGGTGTTTAAGTCGCGTTTTCTTGCCATAGCTTGGTCGGGGGTGCAACTTAGCTGATCCAAATTCTTCCCATAGCCCTATGGCTTCACCCAACCCCCATATTTAGCCCTAGAAAATGAGAGTTACGAAAAAATAGAAAATTCAGACGTTACTACCACTCGATGATGTCATCAAAAGTCGCTGGTCAGCTACGGTAGCACAGAGCTGCTAATGTTTTGAAAATACTTTACAGTTTTATAACTTTAAGAAGTCATGCTATAACACAAAGTCATACTTACATTCATGATAAATGTAGATTTCTGTGCTTCACAGCACACCCACGTGAAGAAAAGCACTCCTCCTCCGCGGTACAGCCCAATGCAGCTCGCCCTACTGGCGGAGGGATACGGTCCCTACGCTCTACTCTTAAAAAAAACTATTTCTGACCCTCCTTTTCCTTCAAATACCCTTAAATTAGAGAGATAGGGAGAAGCTGGAGGGGTAGGGAAAGAATTTAGATGTAATCTTATACTCAGGTGAGTGACTTGTGTTATTTTAAAAAATAAATAGCAACAACCCCTAGAGGGTGCTTTAAGTGTGTATATCAGAATTTGACACTGACAGCAACGCGCGGGAACAAATCAAGATGATTAATTTTGCCTCAAAGGAGCCCAGCGTCTAAAGTAACAAACAACTGTTTGAGCTGGAATTCATTGACGACAGGACACAATTGTAAGATAGTTGGTATTTCTGCATCTAAAATGAAAGTTTTGCTGATCACCTGATTATCTCTGTGGAGAAATTGAGTGTTGGTGTTAGACTGGGGGCGGTGCTGTCACATTAGCACAATAGAACCTGCTCCTTTTCATGGGTATGGGAATAAATGTATTGATTTAAAGTTATCAAAAGAGTTTAGTCATTTTGTTATCATGTCCTTTCATGCAATGGTTATCTGAATAATAGTTCACCCTGGTTTATGAAGCTAAATAAGCATCAGTGTGTTATGGTAGTGAAGCGTGAATACATTAAGTTTATTATTGTTATCTATTATGTTTTTATTATTTGCTTTTCAAGGTAAAATGGCAGTTTTTCTCTCAAAAGTTCGACTTATAGTCTGAATAATAGGATACATAATGTGTGGTGGTTACATACCTATATGTCCAGCCAATGGTGATAAATTTGACCTAAAATAGGATAAAGTATTCTTTAACTTTGGAGTTTGTAGTGTTACTGCAGTGGGAAGTATAGGTGGCTTTTTCAAAAGTATTATTATTATATTTAAGTATAAACAGACTTTCTGTCTGTGTCACCAAGACTAGTGATAACATTTGATCTGCTGCTAAAGGTTATATTGAGAGCTGGGGGAAGGCGAACTAAAACATTGGGTGGCAGAGCTGTTATCTTCCCTGCAGTGATGTCGGTCATTAGAAAGGTTGTTTAGGTAAAGGTCACGTCAGTTATGAAACTTCTTGGGATGTGCGTCTCCTCTGCCTCCATTCCTTTCCTCTTCTGACTTCCTCGCGTTTCATTTTTGTCCTGACTGTCACTCTTTCTCTCTTTCACAGGATCCGCAGGAATTCGAGCGGCTCGGCTCAGATGAACTCGTACTCCGATAGCGGCTATCAGGATGCCAGTAGTGGCTATCTCAGCAGCCAGAGCCAGGGCAAGGCTGAGCTGAGGGTGCAGCACTCCTTCCCTGGTGCTGGCACAGGTACACTGGCGAGGAAGGCTGAAGGCCAGGCGTCAGCACAGGTACAGACAGTCATAGTGTATTATTGTATGTCACAGGCTGTGATGAAACACAGGTTTTAGGAATTTAAATGTGCCAAAACAGCCATGAAGGTCATCCTTCAAACATCTTTTTACAAATAGATTGCAGCGAAAAACAAAGGGTTGTGCTGTGTAGGAAAATAATTTGGGCCTTGAATAAAGTAATTTTAAGAGATTAAAGAAAGTTTATGCAAATTTTGTGCTATTTTTATTTTTTTAAGGTTTTTTTTGAATGGTTGTAACAAAAAATCATTAAATTGATGAGTCGATCACTATTCCTACAGTCCAACCAGATCAAATCAACCTTTACTATTTAAAAAATGTTTTAAAAATGTGATAAATCAGTGATCAAATCGATTCTGAAAAAATACTGTTTTGATTGAGCAACAAAGTGATATCACAGCAGAAAACACACATATGATGGCAGCAAAAATATATTCAATCCATCATTACAGTCCAATGTGTGGAAACGCTTTGAATTTTGTAGAGACGTGACCAAACAGTGTGGTGTCATGTTCCAATAAAGTTCAGTTTGTGTTATTTTGATGTGGAAAATATCAGTGAACTTTATGAAACTAAAATAGGAATGGATTTGCCATTAATTCACATTTTCAAATTACACACATTTGATTACCTCTCAAGAAATACAAGGAATCTGGAAAACTTCACCTGCACTGTTCAGGAGCAGGTATTTACCTCTGAGTCACTCTGGGTGAATTTTTGCCTAAAGAAGTCCTCGATGGATCTTAGGTCAGTCAATTAAATCATTCAAAATGAACCAAAATTCAAAGTGAATTGAATCTGCAACCACAAATATTGAATCATTGTTAAAATAAATCGTTACACCCCAAATTCTTTCCTGTCTCATTGGACTCTGCGAAAAATCCATTTTATCAACGAATTCAAATGTGATATCTGAGATGATTTATTTCTGGGGAAATGTTTAATTTTTTTGTACAGCACTCCGCTTACTTGGGCTTTGGTTGTTTGAGTTACAAAAGGTGGGCGGGGCTAACCTTACTTTAGAGACTTAAAAAATTGCAGTTAGCAAAGAGAAGCTTGTTCCCAAAGTAGGAACAGTTTCTCCAGTTATTTGGAACTGGTTTTGTGACTTCAGACTTTCTGCCCACCAGTGTGCATCAATGCTCACTACATTGGTGAATATAGACCACAATGCATTTGGTTTGAGCCATTATTGCATTAATAAAAATTGTTTAAATGTCATTTTTTAATAAACTATCAACGTTTTCATCATCAGAACACAATGGAGTCCTAAATAGAGGTTGTATAAATGCTCACATTGATCCCATTTACACTTTGTGAAATCGGTTTCCTTTTTTTCCCCTACAGGTTCAAGCTGTGACGACAGCAGTACCTGGCCGTGCTATGCGAAGGGTTAGCTCAGTGCCTTCTCGCTCCCACTCGCCAGCCTACGCCACCAGTATGTCCCCGTCCCGCGGATCCCTGCGCAACACCGTCAGCAGTGCCTACGGCTCTCCGATCGTCACCGAACCCAAACCCCTCGCCAGCATCTACTCCACGACGTTGCCCTCACCCCAGCGCACCAGCAGCACCGGTGGCAGCTGCTCGCCCTACTCCACCCAGAAAAACTCCCCCGCAGGACTGCGACGCATGAGCTCCACAAACTCTCGATCCAGCCGCACCACGTCGCCCTATCATACCTCGGCGGGGTCGTCGACGGGCCGCATGAACTCCCCGTTGACGATGGCGGATAACAATAACGCTCCGCTGACGAAGCAGCCCGCCCACTCATCGTCTCCAGTCAGGGCTACCATGACCGCTGTGCCCCAACAATACAGCTGCACTCTGCCTCGCTCTGTGCCCCACAACGCTGACCCGTACGGACCTCAGAACTACGACATTTATGAGAGAATGACACGACCTGACAGCCTAACAGGTGCGCCACTGAACACACGCTCACACGAACACACACCGGCTTAGAGTGCATCAGTGATCTGTCAAATCAACAGGCAGCTCTGCGTGCCTGAGCACTGAAAAGGATTCACTTTAAAAAAGAAAAGAACTCCCAACATTAGCAATAAGTGTGTTTTATGTATCTTTTGGAAACAACTGATAAAAAAACTGGTACATCAAGTTCTAGTTTATTTCCTTTGATCGCCATGATGTTGATTCATAAGAAGCGGTTCTTCTACTGCCCGCATGCCCGTGTATGCAGCGCTCGTGGTAGTTCCATTCCTAAGAACACGAACCGGAAAGAGAACTCCTGGAAAATTTGCATGCTGAAACTAGAAGATGTCTGCCTCGTGAAAGAGATGAAGAACGAAATGGGAGCCGTCACGTCTAATTAAGCTCATATCTTCCCCCAATCTATAGTCAGCCAACAGTGTCATGAAGAAGTCTGCCTGCTCCGACATATGCCCTGATATCATCTACAAGGAGTAAAACCTGCACAGACACTACCCGACGACCACGTTTATTAAATTAATTAAAAATGACAGCTTAACGTTTATCTAAGCCACTCATTTGGCTCCTTTTTGGCAAAATCTACTTGTTGGATTATTAGGAAACTTGAAAATTTGCACATTTTTCCTTGAAAATGTTTTAAGTATCGTATTGTGAGACACGCATCGTGATACATATTGTATCACCAGACTCTTTTCAATACTCATTCCTACGACGGTTATGTGGTTAAATCTCTTTGCATCCGTCTTGTATGTTGTAACTGTTGAAAAAAAAAAAGATTCTACACAGAAAAATGCCTACAAGTTGATTTATGAGCACGATTCCTTGAGAATTGCCTATTAAACGGACAAAAAATGAATATGGGCATTCTGGTAAGAATGTGCAAAAACGGAAAGGAGTAAACGTGGTTTACTAGACGTGAACAGGATTGCAGCGGCTGGTTTTTTAATTTATTAATTTTTTGGGGGTCTGTATTTAACCCTCGTGAAAGGCACAACTTCATGCACAAAAGGCTGTCCTCATTGGTGTGAGGAGGAGGAGGAGAACGCGCAGAAGCCATGAAAGGACACACGGCACATCTTTTCTGCTTGTGTAAATATTTTTGGAACACCAGAGGCTAAGATTATTGAGACATATCACAAATTCAGCGTTTCAATCTCGGAGCTCCTGGACGGGTTAGGGGCGACTCGGGAGCGGATGTTGGTAACTCGACATTTCTGTGCTGGAAGTTGGGAATATTTTTATTAGCTTCGTCTCTATTTCTATTGGATCAAATTTCATTTCACGTTGGGGACTTTGCTGCTCTCCTTCTAAACTCGATTGAATCTTCATGCCAACACTGCTGGTTTTTTTAGTTGAAATCACAAACAACAATGTTTTTGCATCCAAACATAGTTAGAACATTACAGAATCTTTGTAAATCATGTTTTTAAAGCTAACGGTAAGCATTGCAGTGTTTGAGTTATGATGTTGAAGCCGGCTTCACGGCCTTGTGTAGAAACATTGATGCTCTTTTTTCTCACATTTTGCTTCAGTAGCTCCTGAAGGTTAAGCCTTCTTTTTAAAAGTGCAGTGCAGTTAACACTATAGCTTTCCATCTCAGTAAGGGTATTGATGACTCTGCTCAGATTTAAAAGGCTGATGTGTGTCACCTCACAAATGCTTTGCCTTAACACAAAATTGCCTCACGCTGATGTTTTGTTGGACCACCTTATAATTTGGCATTAAATCAGTTTGACGATTTCTCCCCAGAGATGCACACTTTTTTTCCCTACCAAGGTCTTGTATTGATGGCTGTTTAAAGTCTCCCCTCACCAAATCTCAAAGAAGTCTCAATGGGATTGAGGTCTGGTATACACAGTTGCCGGTCCATGTGTGAAAATAACGATTCCTGTTATCCGAGTCGCTCTTTCATCACTTAATCCTGATGAATCGGACAGTGCGGTCCGCTATCTGCTGAGGGAATCATTCCTTTGTGTCTGCTCATGTCTTCAGGACCACACTATGGAGACAAACAAAAATCCTCCAGATTGTGACATCAGATGTCAGTTCTAATGACAGAGTGCAGCATCTTCCTATGCTGCTGCCATCACTATGAACGGTGCAGATCTATATTGATCATTTCTCCTCTATGCTATTTTAATTCTTACCTGACAATGATTGTTTAGTTGTGGTTGTTGATCCTGGCGATTCAGTTTACGTCAAGAGTTCCCAAACATTTTTCAAAGAGGGCCAGATTTGGTCAATTGAAAATGTTTCAAGACCAATCAATCCGCCTGCTTTCTTTACACTTATTGTGACATGCAATACAAATGAACTACTCTATATATATATTTTTAAAGGATTTTCATAAAGAGTGATGTCAACATTAAATCGGGGTTCATATGAAATGTTTTCATGTTTTTCATTATTAAATTCTCATTAAACTTTTATTAATGTAAAGAGGAAAAATAACACAATAAGTTATCTTATTTTGACCAGAGAAACAGATAAATCTGTTCCTTTTGTTTGGGCCTTAACCCTGGACTCACACTGCATGTGGTCCGGATGCCGGAGCGGTCTAGCTATGCCAGATGGCTCACATTGGCTATGTATGGCAGTGGTCCTGCTGTCTACCTCACAAGACTCCGAACTCAATTAGGTTCATGCAACAACCTGCTAATTATAAAGGAAATTCTGGTAAACAAACCTCATTTCACTGTGATTTTGAATTATATTCTCAACACTTCTTTTTCTGCATGACTCGTATTCATACAACAGGTAAGCACGGAACTTGTAGTAAATATTGTAGTAAATATTTGTGAATATTTACACGTATTGTGTAACAAGTAGGGGAGACCGGGGTTGGTTGTCACAATGACGTAATGTATACAACACGGTGAAACCAGCGAGTACAGCAGAAAATTGGTTTTATTTTTTAAAAAATGTACACAAAAAAAGTGCTCAGTCGTCCGGCTGAAAATTTGATGTGGATTCGGAGCACCCAAAGAGCCTTGCTTTTCATTTGCTCCCCCTAGTGGCGGAATTGTGCATTTTAGTAATTTCTTTAAAGAACCATAACTTGTAACAGGATTAGGCTGGAAACTTTTTTCAACATTCGTTTATTTTTTTCTCTTCATAACTGTGCCGAATTAAACCTTATAGCGGGTCATGTGAGGCGTATGTTTGATACTCCTGCTCTAAAGGTTAGTCAGCCACAGGTCATTACCACAGGGTTACAACGGATTAGAACCTAATTTAGCCAATCACAATCAACAAACTTGTTTTTTAGAGAGCGCTGGGGCTGGATTTTAAAGATTTTATGACAGGTGCTAGAAATTTGAACATGAGCCGCATATGGCCCAGGGGCCGCATTTTGGACATGCCTGATTTACTAAAAGACAAAAAATCCCCAAACATCTTCAAACCTTCAACTGGTCTGACCTGAAGGGAGAAACTGGAGTTAATATACATATTCTTGAGAAGAAAAAAAAAAGGAAATCTGTCTTTAAAACTTGTGTAAGCACACATTCACTCATTTCCCTTTTTCCTCAAAAGACTAACTAAGCTCTTACTCAGCAGATCTCTGTTCCATTGTTACTTGGTTAATTGCCTTTTTCCTTTCATCCTTATGCGGCCGGGGAATTCCCACAGATGCCCTTGTTGATGGTGACATTCAAGGTGAATTGTCTCAACTGTTATGCAGCATTTGTTTCCATCATTTCATGTGCTTAGATGTCAGTGCTGCATGCATATCTCTTCATAGTCTTTTATTCTGCAGATGTGTCATTCTCAGCTGTTGCTATTGGTAACACGTGATGCTTGAATGTTCATGTAGGAATTGATGTTGTCATTACTTCAGTGATGTCATAGAATGTATTTGATTTCTACATAATTGAACATATTTTGATTGTTTTCATTAAAAAAGTAGTAAATATTAACATTTTTATGATGAAATTTGGGAATTCAGCTTCTTGTTTTTAGACCTTTTTTACCCTTGGAAGAATTAGTAGAGTTTAAGTGAGCTTCATGTGACCGTGCAACTTGCTCAGCTAACCTGCAACACGCCAGAACAGGCAGGATTTAGTATCTCCAGCACACGGAGCTCACACGATCAAACTGACATTAGAATCTTTCACCGGGGTTTAATCCCCAAGGCGTAAAGCTTTTCTCGATTCATGGACTGGAACGGTTTGCGCCACACAGCGAACATCCAGCTGCCAGTTCAGAATCAGGCTTTAATTCCTCTGTCTCATGTAAACTGAGCCCAGGCTTTTCTTTTCCATATGACAGTTTAAAAGGTGAATTTTGAGAGGTATAATTACTGAATTACTCCAAGAGTACTTTGTAAAAAAGGGTTCCTGCAGATTGATGGTGAAATAAAAAAAAACAAAAAAAAGCAATTCTCTTTAAAAAATAAAGAAAAAAAAATCATACTCTGCAATAGAAAATCCATAGAATGATTAAAAAAATATTAATTTGGATGTTTATAAAAAAAAAAAAAAAACCTGTTAGTCTGATTTTAAAGTTACACATAAAAAACAATCATATGTAATTCCTACTGGAAATCCATCATGAAAAGAGGATGAAGCAGAGTTTTAATCATCTCACTGGTGAAACAAAGTTTAATTTAGGTAGATCTAAATAAAATAGAATGCATTTGTTTTAGTACTTGTCTTTTTTTCCCCTTTATACTGTACATATATTTATTTTAAAGCCATAAAATGATATATTCAGTAAGGTTACAAATAAAAAAAGGGCAGAAAATTCAATTTTTTTCCAAAGAATTTACTTTACTTTCCTGTTTCCCTAAATTATTACTGGATAATAAAGTCCCTATTTATTTACTTTTAATTATCTGTTAGAGTATTTTTTAGAAAGCTGATTTCATTTCTATTGTAGTCCTTGTAGTGTTTATATTTCCTGATCCAGTAATGTTCTCAGCTGATTGTTAGAGGAACTCCAGCCTCTTCTTGGATTTATTTTCCTCTTTTTACTCTCTTCTCTATCCTCAGCTTTTGTCTCATTCTAACCTTCATCGCTCTTTATTATGCTCTCCTTTTGTTTCTCAAGCACCATCTGCATTTTCCCCTCAACATCTTAAACACTTGTGTGAGAAAATGGCAAACGTTTAGGCGCTAATGTGACCATTAAAAAGCCCACCAAGTGTCACTCCCTGTCTTTTCATACATGTCACCATCCGGTTCCTGTTTCGGCGCACATTTTGCGGATTCCCTCATCTTCCTCTCTTCTCAGATTTCTCTCTGTCCCTTTGTGTCGTTTCTGCACCTTGGTGCCCTTCCTCTCCTCCTTTTTTTTTCCCCCTCTCTACCACCACCTGGTTCCACTCTCTGCACTGTCATCGGCAACATGTCACCGGTCCCCCTCAGTGCCGAAAAATGAAAAATGAAGACAAATTGTTCCTATTAATTTGCTCATTACACTCCGTCCGTCTGACAGCAGAGAGGGACAGAGGGAAAATGGAAATAGCGGATCTGCCGGTGCACTTTCTCATTCTGACAACCTAGCCTACCTCGGAAGTTTGGACCGGAATCCCCATGCGCTGCTACCGAAATTCCCTTTCATGTCCAGCAAATCTCTAGGAACTTGCAATTTCTCAAATTTTTAGTATCTTTTGTAAGTATTATTTTTGCAGCAGGATATAAATATATATATATAGGATATTTATATATATATATGTACAGCTGCATGTGTTTCTCTTGAGTAAGCACACTCCAAGCCACCGCCGTCTTTTATCTATCCTCTGCCAAGTGCAATCTGTTAAAGCCAGAGTGGAGGACCGAGGGGGAGAATTAAATGACTATAACACAGAAGGAATGTGGGCCATTTGTCCTCAACAGACAGCAGTATGTTATTTCTCCCTGACAATTTGCAGAAGCTTTAAGAAATAAGTGTAGTCGTTCCATCGGGGGACCCGAGCAAAGACGGCCGACAGATTAGTCCCTCATATAGGTTGTTTGAATGAAGCCCAAGTTGGGCAGTGATGGAGAAGGGAGCATATGCATGACAGCTTCTGTGTGTTTGCATATAAGGGGGGGCGTTTCTGTCCCTTTCAGTCATTCAACATTGTGCCAGAAGCCCCAGTTATGTAGCCAGGCTTTAGACTGGGTTGAGAAGTCTCTGGTGGTCCCAGACAGCCTCATTAGCCCTCTTTTCTTCTCCGTCCTCTCCACCCCCCCCCCCCACTCGTCGTCACTCCCATTCTCCTCCGAGTTCTTGTCTGACAGTCCCGCCTTTTCCTCATGTCTTGCCACTGCCTCGTCTCTTTCCATAGCCTCATCCTCTTCAGGCCTTTGAACAAGAGAAGCTGAACTGATTTCTTGCCAGGCTGAGTCGAATTCCGCGCGCTGAAAGCTTTTCTTAGCCGTTAAGTATGCCTCTGCCGCATTCAGCGGAAAATCGTCCCTCACTTTTCATCACGTTCTGCTTAATAGCATATGTCTTATATATATATAGAGAGAGAGGGAGCTTTTAGGTCTTAACAAGCTCCTAGGGTGTTATTCAATATTTCCAAGTCAGATGTTTGAAGCAGAAATTTATGGCTGCAGAGATTTGTGTGGCTATTGGCTTAAAAAAAAAGAAGCGTCCTCTCTAGAAATCATAACTCTGTCTAATACAGTTTTTTTTCAAAGAAGACATCTTTAAAGTTATCAAAGCAAGGGTTTAAGGGTTAACAAAGCAAGAAAAAAAAGACCCACTCTGATTAAAAAATTGTGTTCTTGTGGCATTTTTCTTATAATGGAGGACATATATAAAGAAAATAAAGCATAAAGTTGGATTTTGCTATGTTGTAAATGCTTAGCAATCTTGGAATCAAAATGTTAAGCGTGTTCAGGACATTACTGCTTTTATTTGTGGTATTCAAAAACGCTATAGTTTTTGAAATATTGAGCAAAATATGCCCAATAGGAAACAAATGAGAAAGTCTTCACAATTTAAAATTTTAAGTAGATTAGCAACAAGCCTTTATATAAATTCATGGACTATGTTTTAATTTTTTTATAGTATTTTTTTTTTTTTTTTTATTTGGAGTTTACCTGATATTTTTGCAAAACGCTAACATTTTTGGCTAATTTGTTATCTACTGGGTTATTTTAGGCTAATCCGGAATTTAGCTAACAGGTTAACATTTTTGGCTAATTCGTTGTCTAATGAGGTTTTTATTGGCTAATTTAGAATATAGTTTCTATTTTGGCAACAGGTTTATGTTTTTGACTAATCTAGTTTATTGATTATTTTTTGGCTATAATGGCGTTTAGCTAGTTTTTAAGTAACAAGCTAGCTTTTTTGGCTAATTTGGAATCTACTAAGGTTTTTTGGGCTAATTTGAAGTTTAGCTCATATGTTAGCAACACACTTAACATTTTTTGCAAAATAGATATGTGTATTAGGAAAATTTGAGCAATTGTACTACAAACTTTCTGAAATTTAGGTCAACCTCACAGCTTCTTCATAGTTTTTTTCCAGTCTTCTAGCAAATGTAACATTTTGCAAATTTTTTTTGCATTTTTTAGAAAATCACTTCAGTAATGAATGCAAATACTGTTAGCAAATAGCATTTACATTAGCATTATTGCAGGTAATGCAACTTTTCTAGTTCAAATTGTTGTGAGTTAGGAGCAGAGCAAAAAAATACTGGTAGAATTCAAGGCGAATTTCTAGTGAACTATCGCCGCTCTGCAGAAATAATGTCCTAGAAAGCAACATTTTTTTTTCTAAATTTTGGTTAAAAATTGCATAATCATAACTAAAAGACTACTGGAAACGCTTATGCAATAGATACAAAAAATGATTGTAGTGGGACTTTAAATGTAGAACAACAGAGGAGACTTTCAAGAGGAGAAATCAGGCCTCTGCTCTGTTTCCTGCAGGCTGTGGCGGACCAGAGTCTGATTAAAAACAATTTACTGGGATAAATCAGCTACTTTATCATTTTTGTCTGAACCCCCAACATCAGCCCACTAAGGAAGGCTGGAAGTGAGCTCTAGGCAGTGTTGGAAACAGAAAAGTCTTGCTTTGCACTTTTTTTTGTCTGCAATTGAGTGAAGTTACTGTGAAGGAAAAGAGCCTTCTCTGGAACACTAAATATTCTCACAAAAATAAGCATTTGATCTTTTTTTTCTTCAGGTTAATGCTTTAATTTCTTGACCACTAGAAAACAAACCTAAGGTGTCATACTTTTACTATCCTATATTTCATTCATTTTTTTAAACTAAACTTAAACCTGATGCAACAAAAGCTAATGCAATTCCAATGATGAAAGGTTGCCTCTTGGATAAATTGGCGGGAAAAGGGGTGTGTGATTGTTTGTGTGACTTATCTCTGTGACAGCATTGAGAGGCCTTCTTGGTTTCATTAACTGCATATAGAAGATGAATGCAGCCCCGGGACCGGGGAAATCAATGAAGAAAAGCTCTTCTGGGTTCAGTTCTGCTTCAAAACAGATTTTCCCTCCTCCAGGGGTGACATTGTATTTATGTAAAATGATAAAAAGTCTGCAGTAACATAGCGATTTATTTTATTTTTTTTTAAGTTTTGCTTATCTAGATGACTAATAATGGCTTCTACCAAGGTGTCATTTACCAGAACATACAGGAAATACTTCAGCTGTAACCTCTGGTAAATAATATTGGATTCTTTTAAATATGTTTTCTCAGAAACTATATTAATAATTTGTTTTGAAGTGAAGGTACCCCCTCTTAATATCTCTAATATCTGCACTTTTTGACATGTTTAATACACAAAGGAGGCAAATGTGTTTATTTATGAATTCCATCTGGTTTTGGACTCTCATTTGAGTGGTTCTGCATGGCAGAGTCTGTGGTTAGTAGCAGTCTCCTCCGAAGCTTTTCGAGGAGTTGGAGAGGACCCAAGTGACATATGCCGACTGTGGAAATGTGCGATGAGCAGTAAGTTGCCAACTGCATAGTGGTCCGCCGGGGTTCACACTTCCGTGGGCTGCAGTGATGTGGGGTTTAGTACAAACATGGGCTCGCAAATCATTCAAATTGTATGGCTTTTATTAAGACAATTAAGAAGGATAAAGGAGACTTCCTTTCTTTTTTTTTTTTTTGTAGAGCACTACATTCTGGAGAAAACTTTTAGTATCCGATTTTTCTTGGATTTAAAATTATAGGTTTCTTAGGTTTTAGAGTAAAAAAGGGATACTAGCTTTTTTTGTCACACTAGAATTTATTTGAGACCCTTTTTTTTTTCCTCATTCCTTTTTCTTGCACTGTTTGTTTGTTATTCTGCATCCCTGACACACTGCATCGCTTCTCTCATCCAACTTTGCTTCTGTCCTTCTAAGATTACACAAAACCAGCTTCCCTTTTTTTTCAAGTCACAAGAAAATATGGTGTTTTAGCCACATAATGTCAATATAGTGACCAAAGAACAATCAAATCCCATACAGTACAGCAACCCATTTAATACATAACACCGTTTTATTTTTATTTAATTATTTATTTTTTTAATTGCATGTATTGAAATATTTTTATGAATAATTTGCTTTCGAACAATGACTTGATTTTTTTTCCCTTTCTTTTATTTTTGGAAAATATTAATCACACATTTTTATGTAAGTTACCATGGTAACACCATATTTTGTCTCTTCTTATTTTGTATCCTTTTTTGCTGTTGATAAACTTTGAAGATGACCTTGTTACTGTTTTTTTTTTGGATCATTGTTTAACTGAACCGTTAAGCTAATCTAGCTCCCTGTAACATAATTTTACAATAATTTTCAGCTATTGTGGGGATATATTCTGATTTTTTTTTTTTTTTTTTTCAGTTTGCAATTTTTTCTTTATAAAGCAATT
Organism: Oryzias javanicus; assembly: GCA_003999625.1. Classification (NCBI taxonomy): domain Eukaryota; kingdom Metazoa; phylum Chordata; class Actinopteri; order Beloniformes; family Adrianichthyidae; genus Oryzias; species Oryzias javanicus. The sequence continues at coordinate 13,104,239 of CM012457.1, read as the reverse complement.
TTTAAGTCCCAAGCACATAAAATCCTTAATTAAAGAAGATTATTTTTCTCCTGTTTTGTCCATTTGACGAAAAGCTGATACAACTAAAGCTGTTTGCAGCCCAGGGGGCTTTTATTGTGTGCACCTGCTTTGTTCTGCACCAAAAAGGAGAATAGAAAATAAAGTTTGACTCACATCAAATGGTTACATTTAAATTACAGCTTTTGAACCAGCATAAAAGGGTTTTAAAAGCATTACTTTTTCTCTGTATTTCCATCTCCAGCCTTTTAACTGAATATTTTCCTGTATCTGCAGGAATGCGAAGCTCATACGCCAGTCAACACAGCCAGCTCGGCCAGGATGTAAGGACGACAATATCGCCGGATCGTCACATAGCACCAATCTACGAGGATCGGACGTTTCAGGGGCCGTTATACCGCAGCCCCAGCCACACCCAGCAGGGCACCCTCTACCGGAGCAGCTCAGGTAGGCCCCGCTTTATTGTTAGGTGAGAAGACAGCTCAGTTAGGAACAGTACAGGACAAAATGTTACATGGAATAATCTCCTAACTGCATGCTATAACAAAGGAGGAATCTCAGTACACGATGTGCACGTCTGAGTATTTTTGTGTTCTCTGCAATAAGACAGTTTGACCAAAAAGGTTAAAAATATCAAAACTACATGAAATTGACTCTATGTAATACCGGCACTGCCACAGGCTTCTGTTTAAAGACCCACTCTAATGAATGTTGTGATTTTAACATGTTCTGTGACATTTTTCTCATTATGGAGGACATATATATAAAAAAAGATAAAAATCTAATTTCGGAGAATTTCTTTATTCAAATAGTAGTGTGAATCAGGAGCAGATGAATACATCCTGCTGGAAAAAGAGCTCATTTGATGTAGAAAATAGGCTGGCTGGGCCACAAGCTCCTTGCTCTACACCTGCAGATGAAGAGATCCTGATAGATCCGTATAACGTCTTCGTTGTCCTCGTCTGGGCCGTCATCTGGCTCAAAACTGAACGGCTGGATAATTCCAACATTCTTGTTGCACTGGCTATGTTAGGTTGGGGTTATGAGGGGCTGTAAGCTAGTGGGAGAATGTGTAAACAAAGGGATCAGTGGAAATGATCAATAAACAATGGTCATAATCTAAAAGTGTTTTATTGTTGTTTTTTGCCATTACTTAAATTTTATTTAGGCTATTTTGTTACTTTAGAGCAGGGGTGAGCAAACTACAGCCTAGGGGCCATAAGGTAAACTGGAATATATAATTTTGAGGTTACCTTTATTTACCCTGTAGTTCATGTGTCTACCCATAGATGGCGTATTACAAATACATTCATTTTTGTTTAGGCGCAGAAAGTTATTCTTGATTCATGTAGTGTTTGAAGATTTTTTGATTTTTACCGATTTTCAGATGTAATTTCCAAGTCGGACAGTCATTTTTCCTATTATTCCAAAACCACATGAACGCAACATTTCCCTGAGTTTGAAGTTTTTCCTGAGGGATTTCAACTCATTGGTGAAAATGGCCCCAAAAAAAGAAAGAAGCCACAGTTTTAAAAAAAAAAAACAAAGTAATTTTCATTCAAGATTAAGGGATGTTTTTGTCCAGATCCCGTGTTATTTCTTTCTTTTACAACACAAATCTGCCCATATCTGCTGTTGAGAAACTAGCATATTGTAGTAGGACTGGGTATCGCTAATAGTTTCCAGAATCGATTTAATTCACTTTACCAGAGCCTGGATTGATTCGATTCCGATTCTTTCAATCCACTTAACTCAATTTGATTCAATGAAATTTTGAAATTACATGGTTTATACGTTTAGACACATTTGTTTAGAAATACATTAATAATCTATATATATGTTGTGAAGATATTCATAATTATCAGATACAGTTCACTTACTGTTAAATGCGTTAGTGAAATAATAATGAGATTGTTAATACAGTGTTACATGGTTTCTCATTGTTCTGCCTCTTCTGGAGGGTGTTTCCGTTTGGCCACTAGGAGGCAATCGCCCTGTAGCATTTCACCCTATTCCAGAAGGACAAGAAAGTATAAACAAAAAACTGTGGTTTAGACCATAAAGGGTTTCTTTTAAGAAATGCTTCAAAGAGTTTGGAAAATTCATGCCTGTGAGTATATAAAGATGTTCATTTTATGAGCAATGTTGATTGTTGTTAGCATTAGCAGTCCTATGGGGAATCTCATTATACGTTAGCGTCAAGCTAAAAGACTTTAGAATTATGCATTAGACCGATCTCTATCTCTACTTATATGGATTGATTATTGATCTATTAAACTTAGATTGATTCAGATCGACTAATCGATTGTGTCAACCCAGCCCTACATTCTACACATTTCTTTCTAACATATTTAGATAATTAACATTCACACATTGTGCACTTTTTGTAACATTTCGAGTCACTCATCTTTGTCAAGTGAAAATAATTGTCCTTATATAAAACAGTCTGCTTTTCTGCAGGTGTGTGGCGTTTTTTTTTTTTTTTATTTTTTGTTTTCCTTAAACTTTCTCAAAGTTTTTTCCCACACAGCAGGCGACCCTGCTGTTTTATCTTGCTTAGGGAACACTCTCACTCTGCCCTTCAGCTCTGTTTGTTGTGTCTTTTCTCTTTTCCTTTCCCCTTCTTTAAACCTCCCTCATTTTCCCTGCTTAATGTCTCCGTCCTGCCTCCGCTGCTGGACAGGAAATGTTTGAAATTGCGTTAATTGACAGGTCTGTGTGCGTTTTTGGACCACAAAGGAGTCCATTACCTTTGAGCTCGAGTAAAAAAAAACGAAAACGGACAAAGAGCTAAGGGACTGCTTGGTTCCCCACTTTGTTTGCCTCTCCCGCAGCTCCCTTCATGTTGGCATTCCCTCCTCAGAATCTCCTTGCTTCGGATGCACACGCCTCATTTCCACACGCGCAGCATTCAGACTTCTGCTCGGCACATTGGAGATCCTCTTAGACCGATAAGTTCAATCATAAATGATATTGATGCTCCGTGGAAGCTGCAGAGACAAACCATTATGATGTGTTTATCTCAGTGATCGGAGTTGGAGCCGGAGGGGGTGTTCAGAGTGCAGGAGCTCCTTTATTTGAAAAATCCAATTTGATCCCGGGTTTATTCTCCATGTTAGTGATTCTTCTACTAGCCATTTTCTCCCATCTGGCTCTTCTTGCATTTCTGGCAGTTTCTCAAACTTATTTGTGTAAGGTTTTCTTTGAAGGAAAACATTATATGTTTTGCTGAAAAGATGATGAATGAGAGTTTTGGTGAATTTGCCGATTGACTGTGTTGTTTATAATTTGTCTTCTATAAGGTTATGCTTGGAGGTAGTCACAATGCAGGCTCGAGCCGCTGCCTAACATAGAAGTGCGCTCATGCAGGAAATTGTGTTTTTGGAGTTACACCGCGTGTTGACGTCTTGGTTCCTGATAGGAGGGGTTTGAGCACGCTGCTGCCCGGTTCTGTTGGAAAGGCTGATACAGATCTGACCCGTGCAGCTTTTCGTGCTGGCACGCGTCACATGGCTGTTGTAAGAAGGAGAGCTAAATCTTATCAGCTTGTTGACGCAGTTCTGTTCTGTTTGTTACCCATTCTGTCTGAAAACCTTCAGGTTTTAGCATGAAACGTGAGACAGGACAAATGACTGACGGGAGAGGCTTCTGGTGCTGCGGATCTGCTTTAGGATGGCGTCACGGCTGACCAGATTCTATTTGTAGTTTGGCAGAATTTGGCTAAAACAATGCAACACCACAAGGAATCTAAAGGACGATGAGAAGAATCTTTCAGGATCATAAAGCAGGTTGTAAGACTTGTAAAAGCCAGCGAGTCTTTGAAGAAGAAGGGGCTCTGCTTTCTGCAACCACAGGAGCTGCTTTTTATCCTCGTCATTAATTGGAGCCAGACTTGGGAATCTGCAGAGTCAGTCAAAACAGCAGCGTGTTTATGTTTTTTTTTTTTGGTTCTGTCTGAACTTGCAGTCTGACAGCTCAGTGTTGGTGGAAAAATCTGATCTTTGCTTAACCTTTTTTGTTGTTCCTTATTGCAGGTGTTTTCCCTGAGTTGTTTCAATTTTTATTTTTTTGTCCGTCTCAGGTGTGGGGAGCCTGAAGAGAACATCCAGCCAGCGAAATGCCATGACTTACCAAAGAAACAGCTACGGTCTGAACTCCGCTGCTACCTATGCTGACGCATATCGCTCGGCGCCGTACCGGCCCTCCGATCCGGCCTACGCTCGCCAGCCTGTCATGGTGGACGACGGCGCGCCTCGTTCCCCTTCCATCGACAGCATTCAGAAGGACCCCAGGTTGGAACCCTTCAAGTTACTAGAGTTTTAGTCACAACGACTCTTACGGGTGGATAAGTGTTGTCTGAGAAGTTGGAAAATCTGTTTAAACACGTAGATGAAAATTTCAAGGTGGAAGACCCCTCGGTAAGCACATCGACAAACATTTCCTTGAATTTTCTTTCTACGGGCATGCTGCGGATGATAGGTTGTAGCAAACACTTAAGCATCACATTAAGGTGAAATGCGTGGGACTCAGCTGTGTTCCACATGTTTTTTTACTTTTTTCTTAACCCCATAAATGCGTGCTCTTGTGTTTTAAAAATTAGGAAATTATACAATTGTATAGTAGTTTTTATGGGAATCCTACGAGCGACATCACATGCAAGCATCATTTTCTCGTGGTCAGTACGCACACCTTACTCAGTGTGTGGCGTAAGGGCGCCATACGACAGCATCACTCGTACTAGATAAGTGTGTGTTGCGTACATTCTCCTTACAAGTACTTCATAACACATTTATCACACCCACGTGACGTCCCTTGAGGTGGTCGTACAAGCCACCTGCAAGACACACCTGTGATTCTCTTGAATGGTAACCAAATATAAAATACCTAATTCAACTTTTCTTAAATGGGGCTTTGAAATTGCCACATTGTTGACAATTTAAATAAAAGTTGTTTAATTCCAATGATACGTATTTTCCTGAGTATAAGTCGCACCGCAGTATAAGTCGCAAGACCAAAAAATGTCTAATCAAGAAGAAAAAAAACCATATATAAGTCGCTCTGGAGTATAAGTCGCACTTTTGGGAGAAAGGTCAGACGTTTCAGAAAAAATCTGCCAAGCCCAGTGTAACTAAAAGTAAATAAATTAACACAATAATACTAATCTTTTGATCTGTATAAGAAAAATATCAAAGTTTAAGAGGAAAACAATCTGATTCTCTTCCATATTTGTTTTGAAAGACACTTCTTCTGCCACTGTCAGTAGCAAATACCTATACTCAGATGCAGTGCTCTCTAGTGGTTGTTAGAGGAAACAACTGCTATAGGAAAATATATCAGCCTGTTTATGGCTAAAAAAAGTTGGAAAAAAATCCACAAATAAGTCGCTCCTGAGTATAAGTCGTACCCTTGGGTAAACTATGAAAAAACTGCGACTGATACTCTGGAAAATACAGTAGTTAAAACCCGTCTGTCTGTTGCCACCTACAGGTTGAAACACGAGGTCACAGTTGAATTTTGTGATTGGTCAACTGTAGTAAGTCTCATGACATTTCAGAAGTTTCACATCATAGAAGCTCCGCCCATCTTTGATTCTGTAACTGAGAAAAATGGTCAACCTCCACAGAAAGTTCTGTGGAGATTCTGGCATCACTTTGCTCTGTACCACATGCATGGTACACAGCATGACTGTCAGTTACATCAAGCTCACTGTCAGTCATGGATCTATACCACGCCTCCTCCGCTCAGCCCGCCCCCTTTTTTCCTTTTTTTTTTTTTTTTTCCAAATCTGGGCTGAGAGTGGAGTTACTGTCCTGTTGGGTTACGCTCCTCTCTACGGCCCTTAATGCACCCAGACGACCCGCGCAGACCCGTACGTGACTAAGACTTAAGCTCCCACTGTGCTCCACTAGATTAACTTCCTGGTTAGCAACCATGTAGAGTATCACAACCCGCCACCCAGGAGGGGAGCTTATGCTTACAAGGCGGCCCTGTTCTGCCGGGTCAACACCGGTGTCCACTTGCTATTTAAACAGAGAGCCCCCATCCCCCAGGCAGCCGTGCACGGCTCCAGTTATTAAGCTGGCTCGACTATGCCTGGTCATTTTACAATGAAGTGTGTGAAGTGCTGTCTCTGCTTTTGTCAGACAGAGGTGTGGATGTTGACTCAAAGGATTGACTCCTGGCATGAACCTCTCTTCCGCCACTTTACCACTTCAGTTTACAATCATATGAACCACCGTTGTGTCATTGTGGGATGCAAAAACCCTACCTGAGCCTTAATGTGAATATATATTTTAGATTTAGAATTCTAAATTCATCTGTTTCATAAAAATTTTTTTATTGCTACTCGTGCTCAGTGAATATTATGCTTTATTTGAAAATGTGTTGGAGGAGTTTTGATCAAAGCGAACGGCACTACAACCGAAACTTAAGCTGCTAGTATTTCTGACGTGCCGTCTTCAGCCTGTTGTCACCTCAATCCCTTTCAACCCACCTGTGCTTGCAGAGAGTTTGCGTGGCGTGACCCAGAGCTGGCAGAGGTGATCCAAATGCTGCAGCACCACTTTCCCTCAGTGCAGGCCAACGCAGCGGCCTACCTGCAGCACCTGTGCTTTGGTGATAACCGAGTCAAGACGGAGGTAGGTGTTGATAATTAGAACTGATCTTTAGCTGTTTGTGGTCAGGTTATCAAAGCCAAACAAGAAATAGAAGCATTTTGTTCAGAAATACTCTCATTATCAATAGAAATTGTTTCCGTGTTTGTCCATGTGTAAGTCCACCTTAAATCCAGCTAAAGCAAAAGTCTGATTCTCACTGTTCATCCACATGATGACACACACACATGATAAAGGTCAGTGTGTGTTTGTAAGCACAGTTCATTCTGCTGGAAGACTCCACCTTTGATTGAAAATATATGAAGAATGTATTTTTAGTTCTTGGATGCCAAAGGCCACCATAGGACAGCAAGTCATAAAAAAAGTTCTTCCATCTTTTGTTGTGTTCAAAAGAAAGATTTAATATAGAAAACGTATTTGAAACATTTTTTAACTTATTCTATTTTTTGGTTTTTAATTACTCACCATCTCATTTGTCTTACCGACAGGTGGGTCGACTGGGAGGAATCAAACACCTGGTGGACCTGCTGGACCACAAAGCCGTGGAGGTGCAGAGGAACTCTTGTGGCGCTCTGAGGAACCTGGTCTACGGCAAAGCAATGGATGACAACAAGATTGCCGTGAGGAACGCCGGAGGCATTCCAGCATTGCTTCGACTCCTGAGGAAGTCTGTGGATGCGGAAGTGCGAGAGCTCGTCACAGGTGAGTCGGCACAGGTGCCAGATCGTCATTTGGTTTCCAAACCTATTGAAGGCTTTTTTCACTTTCTCCATTATTGTCTTGTTAACTCTTGTGAGCAGTGTCTCTAAACCCCCAAAGTTACAGCCTCAAGGGGTTGTGATGGATAATAGAGCACAATTAAAGACGAGGCGTCATTTAATATTTGCTGCTATTGAGTTATCTTTATAAAATTGATAAAAACCAGTGGGTTTCAGTGTTTCAGTGCTCACGGAAGTGTCAAATGTATTGTAATAAAATGTCCTTAAGGGAAAACTACAAACTACCCCGAAAGGGACAAAATGGAATGGATGGATGGATGGATGGATGGATGGATGGATGGATGGATGGATGGATGGATGAGTGGATGGATGGATGGATGGATGGATGGATGGAAAGACACTAGCATTTTCACACTTTTCTCTCATGTTTAAATTCTCAAATTTCAAATTTCATAGACAAATAAATCTGATGTTATAGAACAAAAACAAAGATCTGCTCAAGATCAAAGACGTATGTAAATTTGACAAATTTATTATATTTTACATGTTATTTCCTAAAGATTCTGGTACAGTCTTCCAAAATATTCCAGAAAACTGTCTAAAACATTTCAGAACAATTAAAGTCTTTTATTATTATCTACTTCTGTTTTTTGCTCCATTTCTTTTTTTTATAAGAAGAAAGAAATCCTTGTTGTTTTGGATCAGGGAGGGGCGCTTCAGAAAAAAAAAAAGCTAGAAAAGGAAGTTGGCTCCCAGGTTGCTGAATCAGCTGTTTGCGCCGGCCTCCTGCTCTTTTCTAACATGGTTTCAAGTTACACTCTAGTAGTCCCCGGAGACAGAGCAGTACAGCTGGAGCACGAGCGCAATAATCTCACATTTTCTGAGTAAAGATTGTTTTCAATCTCTATCTGTCAACTGTTGTTTACTGTGCCGAACGCATAGCAGAGAGGAGAAAACTGAGCTCGCCTTAGCGCATTGCTGTAACGCCTTTCTTCCCCCCCTTTCTTTAGATTTTTTTTTTTTTTCTGTTGATCAATACCAGTGATGGTGAGCTGCTTGAATGCAAGCACTTAAGTTTCCCTCTTTCATCTACTCATCAGAGAGCCGGCTGTGGCTAATTGGTGGTGCAGTCCCCATGATGGGGAGCAATTTGAAAAGGTCAGCAGTGCTGCTTCATGTTTGGTTAATTACAGCTGATGAGAGGAATGCACATAAACAGCTCTTAGGGTGGATGAAAACGCAGCGCTGGGGGGAGTTAATAGAAATCCTTCACTGACCTACAGCTCTTTTTAATAGGTAACTCTTTGCATTGTTTATGATGTTTACTTGATGTCCTCTTAAGCCGTCTCACTAACAGAAGTTCAGGAAAAGTTTTGCTAACTTTTATGTACGTATTGTAGGAGGTCTGTTTGTCCCTTTTAGGGTGAATATAAAATAGGCTACAATGGTCAAGGTCAAGGTTTGGTTAGCCAACCTGACCTGCTTTATCTTACAGCAGCTGTTTAAGTTATCTCTCTGTCCTTGACCCTTTTGCACCAGAGCTTTAGCTTCAGCGTTTACATTCTTTCACCCACCTTAATTCTCCGGGATTCGACGCAATTGACGAAGAAAGCAGCTTGGCGCTGCTTCACAGCAGTGACGTCCTTACGTAATCAATCAGCTCACACTGTTATGTGGCAAATATCTGTGCAAAACCTGTATGAAAAGCTAATTTTTTCTCCTAATCAGACTGCTGATTCACAAGTATGTTCAGGGCCGGCACCTGGGCACAGGTGACCTAGGCAGCCGCCTAGGGTGTCATCTGTTGGAGGGGCACCAAAATCAAATTGATTATATATTATTATTCTCTTTTTTATTTTGTTAAACAGTTTGACGCACCACTCATTTCATGTGAAAAAAACTATAATAATTAATCAAGGTAGGTAAAATTAACTCAAAAGTTTGATGTACCGTAATCAATAACTATGCAGTGCAGCGCCCCTATCTTCCTGATGCTACTGCTGTCTCGAAGGTGGGTTTGGGAGGGGGGCGGGGCCGCGTATTTGCGCTATTAGCTTCTGTAAAACTTAAAGAATGGGATGAAAAAAGGAAGAGAGAAACATGGGCTAAAAAACAGAGATTTGTCTGTTTTACTTTTATAAAATTGCTCAGAAATTCTTTCCTCCCCTGCACTTTGGTCAAAATAAACTAATTTAACTGTCAATATGATTTTTTTTTTTTAACTTCCTCTTAAATACTGGTTGATTGGCAGTCTGTTAGCTCATAAGCTCTAGCTTGAACGCCTGAATTTAATATCTGGCAGGGGCGCCAAATTCATTTTTTGCCTAGGCAGGGTCTGGGTATGTCAAAGAAAATTGATTGCACATTTTACATCTACGGTGTTAAAGGGTTAAAAAGGCTGCTTCCGTTTTTGTGCACACATATATGTAGTCCTGTTGATAACAGTAACTTACAAATTATTATACAATCACATCTAGTTGATGTGTATGAACTTTTGTCTGAAGTTCAATCAATAAAAACATAAGAGAAAATGGTTTGATCTCTCCCTGTAGGAATGAATTGACTAAAATTTATTAAAACCACTCAAATATTCTAAAAAATGCTTTTAACCCATTGACTGTAGATGAGAATTGGACTGATTGAGTGTGGCAGAACTCCTAGAAATATACGGACATAATACGGACACCTCCAATATTGGAGCCAGATTTCATCTGTCAGCAGTGATTGAAGTTGGTTGGAAGGCCACACCCCTTCCACTTGAAAACATGTTTGGGAGAATCCAATGTTTCAAACGTTCAACGTGAGACTGCATATTTTTATTGAGGCCTCTGATTGGTCGGGTTATAACTTGAATAACTTTCACTACAGAAAATATGAGAAAACATTCGAATTAGCCACAGTGTGTTAAAGGAATCGCATCAAGAATGGTATTCTGACAACTATGATGACTGGTTAATAGCTGGTTATTTCTCCATAGGATTTTTGTATCTTTTGGAGTTGCATAGACGCCTGTAAATGTGGACCTGTTCCCTTCTCATGCCTGAATCTCCTCTTTTTTTTTTGTCACGCCGCTCACACGGGCTGATGGACAAGCTCTTCCATTCTCTAATGAACCAAAACCCCAGAAACGGAAACAGCTAACAATTATTCATTCAGATTATTTGTTTATCTGCATCTTTTCTTCTCCTTTTCCTTATTGAGCTTCTCTCTACATCCTCTAGTGCTCTATAGATTGTTGAAGCTGTTTTTGCTCAAGATTTCAGTCAGTGTTTCAAAAACAGCACAAACCCAGATTTGTGATCAAATTAAATGCACATACACAAACAGGACAGGTCCACCTCACTGTCAAATATGAATTATGAAAATTGCTCGAGGTGTTGCAGCTCTGACAGGGTTGTCAGTCACACCGTAGTAACTTGTGATTTCTCCGACTGACTGCCTCCACGGGACCACTCTGTTCTCCTGCAGAGAACATTCGTTTCTACAAATTGCTGTTGAGTGGACACGGGGGGCCCGTGGTGGATGTGGAGGGTCGGGTAGACTCCGCAGCTAAAGGAAAATGGGGGTAATGTTTCTGTTTCAAGACGCTGCTTGTGCGTCCTGAGAAAAAGCTCAAAAACACACCTGGATGTGTTGGTGCAAGCCCAGAACTTTGAATATTCTGTCATCGTTTCAGCTGGAGCTTCAACAGGTTCTGCTCCCAGAGGGAAAGAAAGCATGTTTACTCTCAAAATATATGGATTTTTTCTTTTTTGTCTTTATGTTTTACATCAATAATAAATAAAATAATATACATTTTATCGCAGATTTGACAGCATCAATGGTGAAATACAGTATATTTAGAAGGTTTATGTAAAATACTTAATTATTTGAGAGTTGATCTTCAAATTCAATATTAATTTATTTAATCTTTTAAATGATTCTCTTTAACCCTTAGTAGTCTGGGACCTTTTTTAGCTTGTTTTTTCTGCTTTACAATTTACTCTGCTTTATTGTTAAATTGGTGGTAATTCTACAGTGAATCTGAACCTGTCCACAAAACTCACTTTCAAGTACATTTTCTAACTGCAAATATTGAGATAAATCCTTTAATGTTAAAGATCAGATGTGTATAGAGACCAAATAAAATTGTATAAATCCAAAAACAAAACAAAAAAGAGGTTAAGAACGATTTGAAAAGTGTCAGAGAACGAGGCAAAGCTCCTCTTAACCGGTACCAGTCTGTGGGTCACTCGTTTTTTTTTTTTTTTTTTACTTTAGTTTATTTTCTGATCCTGAGGGAAGTTTTATTTTGGATAACTGCCAGATTCTGTTCACATCCCTCTTGGTCACGTGACTTACAGTTCCTGGTTTGCTGTTAGTAGCTAAAAAGCGAACAAAAACCAAACAATAAAACGTTTTAGGGGAATGACAATTTTTTTCCATAACTATTTTTACGTTTGTTTGAAACCAAAAATTTCAAAGCTAAAAGTATTTTGTAACCTTCCAGCTGAAGTTTGAATGAAAACCATTCTAAAAGTCACACTAGCGTCATTTTAAACTGATGAAAACTCACCAATGAGTTCAAAGGACCACTTAAGGTTTAAGCCGGTTTTTAAGGAAAAAAAAATACAGATTTTTTTGCATTTCATCTGTTAGGATTTATCATTTTACTAAAGAAAGTTTCACATTTGTTGAGTTTGAACTGCTAGAAATGTGAAAACTGGGCTTTGTAAATAAAAGCGAATGGAATTTGGATCGATACAATTTTTAATCTAATTGTTGATTGGCAATTTAGAAGTCCTAGAAGTGCAAAATATGCTTATAAAAAGTTACTAGATTGCAGATTTAGTTGAAAAAAGTACATAATGGATGAGTAAATGGGTAAAGAATCGTGTGAATCCAAACCAGAGTTTTCTGGAAAGCTGCTTCTGTAGAGCATGTGTGCAGATTTTCCTCTGTATTTACAGCACATATTTGCAGTACGGTGCAGCATGCGCCTCCTGCAAGGTTAGCAACCCCCTGCAGAAGTGGGCTCGCGCCTGAGTGGAAGCCACGCAACAAGAGCTGCCTAATTAAAAGAGCGTGCCGCACACAGACAAATCCTTAACAGATGCAGCACCAAAGCCCGCCAGTGCATCTTTATCAGCGCCCAAATATTTGGATTTATGAAGGTGACAGCATCATTTCTAAAGGCTTCACAGTATTTGAATTTTTGTAGGTTTTATGAGAACCCTTAGTGACTTTTATTTGACTGTAATTAGGCAAAAAAGTGGGCAGTGGGAGTGTGAGTGACGCTAGGCACTGAACTGAAACCGGGTCTTCTACCTCCCACTGAGGCTGTCTGCTTTTACTGTACATTTGTCTTCTTCACGACTTTTAATATATCGAGGTGAGATGAAATCAGAAGCAAACTGATGCGTTGATGACTGCTGAAGAAGTTGAGTCTCACCTTTTTGTTATGTAACAGTTTCAAAGAGGCGGTTCCTATCTTAACATTTCTGGATCCGAACGAAGGGAAACACGATTTGACATTTACAGTTAGCCTGCCGACTGATTTGGATTGTTTTTAATGTTTAGCATTTTATGCAAATGTCCTGCAGGAAAAAGAACTTTCAGCACATAGAGCACTTAATGTTTAATGTTGCTTTCTGTCTGGATTCAATATAAAGTTTTCTTTTGGATCTGTTGCTCATCATTTTATAAATGTACCATTAGACCAGCAACTGTGCTCACACTTTATCAGTAAAAATATGGGAAAAAAAGTCCACCTTTTGCAGATATGTGAAGTAATTTCTTTGTTTATGCTTTTTGCTGGTATTCATTATAGGCAGGTCTTTGAAGGCTTGGTCCAAGCATTTTTATTGGTTTCAAGTTTGGACTTTGACTCTAGAACAACAACAACACCTCTGTTCCAGTGCATTGTTTCGAAACACATCAGCGTCCTTTAGAAGCATCGCTCTGCCAAAACTCCTTTATAGAGGTGCTCACAGTTTTAATAGAGTTCTTGAGCTTTTTGCTGTTTGGTTTCAAACAACAAAAGGATTCATTTGGTTTTCATTTTGGCAGTGACGTTTGACCTGGAATATTTTTTTTCCTCTTTTTTGCACCTTAAAAAAAAAAACTTTTGTTTGTTTTTGACCTCATTTGGCCACCCCCTCAGGTGTGCTATGGAACCTCTCATCGTGTGACGCCGTCAAGATGACAATCATCCGAGACGCCTTAGTAACTCTGACCAATACTGTGATCATCCCTCACTCCGGATGGAGCAGCTCGACCTTCGACAGCGAGCACAAGTTGAAGTTCCACTCCTCCCTGGTGCTGAGGAACACCACCGGCTGCCTGAGGTAAAACCACCTGTTGCGCTCGCTGGCCTCTAGCACCACCCTGTGGACGCAGCGCGCCATTACTTCCAGTTTCTGAAACGTTCAAAACAGGTTGTAAATCTTCTTAAGGGTGGTGTTAAATAAAACATGCACACATGACATCAGATCACACTCATTTCATAGACTTTTTATTGAAGTGTAAGCATTTCAGACACTTTCTTTATATCTTTGAAGTCCACATATTGCAGGTAGAGCTGATGTGATTACCTCCTCTCCGCTGCACTTCCTCGCTTTGAAGACGTGTGGGAGCTCAGGTTTTAATTGGTGTCAGATAACGCTTCCCACCCCCTTAAACATGAATACAAGCAGCAGTGTAGTTGAAAGCTTATTGTGCAACCTGTTCAGTGTTTCTGAGTTCAGCTCAGACCACACATGCATGAACCCTCATTGATTGATGTCATGGGAGTGGCAAAAACACACATCAGCCGTCATTTTGTTTGTTTGCCCGTCCTTGGTTAGCTCCTAATCAGAAGCTGTCCCTGTTTGTGTTTGTTTGTGCTCCTTCAAGGAACCTGAGCTCAGCCGGAGAGGAAGCCAGAAAACAGATGCGCACTTGTGAGGGTTTGGTCGACTCACTGCTCTACGTAATCAAAGCCTGTGTAAACACCTCTGACTTCGACAGCAAGGTAAACCGCATATAAGCCCGAGTGCGCACATATGTGTACACACAAACACACAGGTCCAGGAAAAAATATGAAGCTCTATTTAAAGACCCACTACAATGAAAACAGTGTGTTTTTAACACGCTCTAGTGGCATTTTTCTCTTTATAGATTACATATATTTAGAAATTTACACTCAAAATTGAATTTCTGATTATTTCTTTATTCAAAATGTTGTGAATCAGGAGCAGATGAAAAATGTAGTTAAAAAAGAGCTCATTTATAATGAAAATACACGCCAAAAAGCTCCCTGCTCTGAGCCCTCAGCAACATGGAGGGGAATGGGGGCGGGGTTGCAACTCCTGCCGCTCTGCAGAAACTGTGTCCTAGAAAACAACAGTTTTTTCTGTTTTCACTTCGGCTAAAAGCTGCATCATCATACTTAACAGACCACTGAGAACAGTTTTAATATTGATCAAGAGCTGATCAAAGCAATACCCGGTCCAAGAATCAATACATAGAAGATTCAACTAACTTTGTGGCAATACATTGTAGTCAGTCAATTTTTTTTTATCTAAATAGATGCAGTCGATGTATGTATTAGTCATTTAGTATTTGAAACTACAAATTAAAATCAGTTTGACAGATGCTGATTATTTACTTCCACATTCATTTTCTATCTTTTTTCCAACTTGATACTGTTCATATCTGGTTTTCAACCAATATGGCTATAACTTTCATAACTAGATCAAATATTCGCTACGAATCTGTATCTTTTATATCCCTAGCTCCCTGTGCTCGTTTTATCTGTATCTTTTAAATCACTAATTTAATGTTCCTCAACTTTGTGGTTGAACATTTTCCCTATAAGACAATCTTTTCCATTAGGATGAGTCCAACCTGTTCAAATATTGTCACTTAGATTTCATATCTTACCATGTATAGTGAAATTGTTCCTTTGGCAGAAAGACCCTCACATTGCTTTTTTTCTTTTTTAGATTGTGGAGAACTGCATTTGCACTCTAAGGAACCTTTCATACCGTCTGGAGCTGGAGATGATGCCGTCCCGGCTGATGGGTGGGGAGGAGCTGGACGGTTTACTGGGCAGAGAGTCGCCCAGCAAAGAGGTGGACTCCAGCTGCTGGGGCAGAAAGAAGAAGAAGAAGAAAAACAGCATGCAGGAGGATTCCGTGCGTTTTTTTTTTTCTTTTTTTTTTTTTTTTAGTAGTATCTTTTTAAAGAGTTTTTAAACATGTGGAAACACTGCGCTGGCTGTTTCAGTGGGACGGAGTGGGACCCATCCCTGGATTCTCCAAGTCTCCCAAAGGGGCTGAGATGCTGTGGCACCCGTCTGTGGTTAAACCCTACTTGACGCTGCTGGCTGAAAGCTCCAATCCGGCCACGTTGGAAGGTTCTGCCGGGTCTCTTCAGAACCTGTCAGCTGGCAACTGGAAGGTACAGAAACATCCACCTACAGTATACACTGACTCTTTACTTTTTCCATTGAAGATTCCTTAAATGTGAAGAGCATCTATCTATTCAACTGCTTTAAAAAGATTTGACAGTTCACCTGCTCTCCGACAGCCGCAGCTAATGTCGATTTCACACTTGAAATCACGCACGCCAACATGGGAATCTGGAGGCATGCATTTTTCAGGATCCCCGGCCCGTGTGAAGTTTTAATGCCTTGTTTGTGCACAGTTTGCAGCGTACATCCGTGCAGCGGTGCGCAAAGAGAAGGGACTGCCCATCCTGGTGGAGCTGCTGCGGATGGACAACGACCGGGTGGTGTGCTCCGTCGCCACTGCTCTGAGAAACATGGCACTGGACGTCAGGAACAAGGAGCTGATAGGTCAGACGTCACTTTGGAGATAAATCTATAGCTGACCTGCTCCAGAGCAGGAATATCATCCACTTTCTTCTCATTGACTTTTATAAACTTATATGGACTAAAATTTTTAGATTTTTGGAAAGAATGGTGCTAATAACAGTTTTTTTGTAGAATAATTAAATTCTAATGCTTTCAGTTGCTGTTTTTATTGCATCATTGCAGGGTTCCTGCGGGGTCTTAAAAGGTCTAAAAATGTATGATTTTGGAAATAATACCCTAAAAATCAATTTTGTTTTCTGAGCTTTAAAAATTGGGCTATTTGAAACATCTCAGCTTCAGATTTCTTGTCGAAAATGTACGTAATTTTTCTGCCATGATTATTTTAATCAAATAATGGAAATAAACAGCAGTAGCACTGATCGTTATGCACCAATAGGCTGAATGCTGTCTGCATCACACTGCAGCTACAGTTTTGATCACAAAATAAGAATCAATGAGTTAAATTGAACATAGTTAATAAAAAGGAAATAGGCTGAGACACTGGTCTGAAATTTTGATATGCATGACCTTAAAAAGTCTGAAATTCAACTGGAAGAAAATTGTAGGAACCCTGTGTTTGACCCTTTAACAATGGAGCTTTACATTCTTTGAACTATCATAACTCTTCAACTGTTTATGCAATTAACATATTTCTGGTGGATTCTAAAGCAGAGAAATGTGCAACATAACATGGGTTTAACTCTGGTTTAACTTTTAATGCTCAAAGTCTCTATTTTTGTACAAAGAATCCAAAAACTGACTTAAAAACTTGTGTAGCGACTCAAAAATGACATATTCACGTAGACTTTTCATTGGAAGTGTTTGGTTGAACAGACATTCTTGAGGATAATGCGAATAATGCTACTTCCATATTTATGGTTTAAAAATGTCAAACAATCTATTTTAGCACAAAAACATTTGGGTCAGGACTGGAGCTAAAATGTGGATGATGCAGGACCTTTCGGGGAAGTTCGGGGAAATGTATGATGTTGGACTCTAAGAAAATAGTGTCTTTCCAAACTGAACCAGATTAGTTACAGTCATAGTTTGCCATAAGGATGTTTGAAAAAACACCAAGAATCAGTTAAATCAGGAAAGGCAAATCACTTTTCCCGTTGCGGCTAAAAGTCAAGCGAGCCCCCTAAGGTGGGAGTAGATAAACTTTCTGTCGTCATACGTGATGTAACATCTCCTCTGTGCTGCAAACTAAAAGCAGAATCAGGCTAGATATCTCCATAGGCTGAGCAGAAAGAAAGAAGCAGCTGTTCCACAATCTTTCATCTTCTAGTTCAACAGACGGCTACACTAGGTCACAAAAGAAACCATGTGACCCTTAACTTGACCTCTAGAGTAACATAAATACCAACTGTTAAATAGGTATCATGCTCTGTTGTATTAATAGATCAGCAAATAATGCAGGTCTGTGTTGCTCCATCATTTGAATGAATGAATGAATGAAATGGTTTATTTCAAGCAATCAGGTTATAACACATGAAATAACATCACATAATCAATCGCAAGTAGATGACTTGAAAGGGAGTGGAAGGAAGTGAACTTATATAATCCCACCCCGGCTCGATCATACCATTTTCTCTACATGAATTATCAATATCAGGTTCAGGACTTAATATCAAATATTAATATAGTTTCAGGTTATAAAAGATCATTAATATCAGTGATGTAATAGAATTTTAAAAACATCCATAGACAAGTCATTTATATTAATCATCAACAATAATCTAAACATTCTCATTAAGAAAAAATTAAAAAAGTATCAAGTAGTAATCAACTTCATTTGTTACTGAAGGAAAAGATATCAAAATACTCTCGTTAAAAAAGACAATTTCAGCAGATTGTATTTATGAAAGAGTTATACTGAAAAAGTGCTAAGTAAAAATCATGATTTATTAAAATAGTGTCTAACGCAAATGTGCAGCCAATGAGAACGCAAAACACTTTGAGATGGAAATGGATTTTGGAAAAAGCTTTTAAAAAACTGGTACCAGTCTGTGGGACACTTGGTACTGGGCTGCAGTAAATAAAAGAAAAAGTTTCTGACTCATTCTTGACTAGGGGTGTAACGGATCACAAAACTCACGGTTCAGATCATTTTTCCAATCAGTAAAAAAAAAAAATAACAGCTGGAAAAAATAACTAGATAAAAACAGAAAATACTTGTTTGAAAAGTTTCAAAACATATATTTGATAAAACATATATGCAGTACTTCAAAGCATAATAAATATACTCTCATATATATTACGTCAAAAAAATTGCTCATTGAGGCCTGTTTATAAAAATAAAATATCTTTCAACTTACACAAACAAAAAACTAAAACATGTTTCTGATGACATTTTCATGTCTTGAGATCAAATCTACAAAAACCGGGAGAGAAGAATGCCTCAAAATAGTTTTGAAATTCCCAAATCTTTCTGCAGTAACCCCAAAAATGCAAATTTTAATCCCCAATGCCCAAATTAAATCCTAAATAAAACAGTTCAAATTAAATTAAATTATTTATTTAGTACTAAGTGATTTATTGATCTCTCTCGCTACTGCGAGAAAATTTTAATATTAAAAATAATAATTATTGGTTAATTAGTGGATATTGATGCGTACGGACCACAGATTATCCGTGATCCATTACAGCCCTATTCTTGGCACATGTCAAGTCTCTGATCTTGTGTCAAAAGTACATTAAAGTGGCTGCCCTGACCGCCTCCACTTTGACAATTAGTGGTTAATGGAAAACCCAAATAACATTTTATTGGAAATTTAGTGTACAGATAATGTTCAAACCACCTACAGATATTTGATCAAATCTACCCTCAAAAGTTAATGGACACTGGAAGAAAAAGTTGGACTCTCACTTCATCCTCACACATGCCATTGTGTGAAAATGTTGTCTGACAATAAACCAGACAGAGGAAGGTTGGGGACAACTGCTCTATGCTAACTAACTGAAAAAATATGTGTTTAAATGTGTTCTTTATAATCACTGCAAAACAAATACAGCTATGACATTTACTCTAAATGACAAGGATATGTAAACAAAGTTTAATAATACCGTAATCTCACTTTTGTCTCTTTCCATCATCCGGTTGCCATAGTGACGGCTGGAAATGATTCAAATATTGTCTTTGTGTAATTAAGAGGCTGATAGCAGCAGGCGTGGTACCTGAGGCGGTGGGGGTAACGGGCTTCACTGATGGTTTTGTGAGTGCGTGGGGTTACTACCTGGAGTATTCAGCTTCCTCAGCTGGACTGCTGCACTAGGGGATAGACGGGAAAGCAGTCCTCTTTCATGCACACAATCAAACGCCCTTACAATGTCATCCTGGGAAAACTGCTTACTGCACTGCAGGCGGATGCAGAATTCATGCATCATTCCTATCCATGTGGATTATGCTGTTGTGGAAAACCTTTACTGAGACTCTATGTGACAGAAAAAAAAAAACTGCACCACATTCTAATACGTGCAGCAGTGTCAGCCACTTATCTCTTTGCTAGAGCGGCAGTGCAGTGTGTCCTAATGATGCAGTTCTGTCCATGCAGGGAAGTATGCAATGAGGGACCTGGTGAACCGTCTCCCCGGGGGGAACACCAGCCTGCTGTCGGACGAGACCGTAGCAGCCATCTGTTGCACCCTGCACGAGGTCACCAGCAAAAACATGGAGAACGCGAAGGCTTTGGCCGACACGGGCGGCATCGAGAAGCTGGTCAACATCACCAAGACCAGAGGAGACAGGTGTGCACGCCTTTCATCCAACACATGCCACGAGTTCCATGTTGCTGGTATTTTCTGGATCATCTGAGGTTGCCTCATGCACAAACATTTAAATGCATGAAGAAAGAGAGGCCAGAGCCGCAGGGAAGGTGGGAGTGTGCAGCCTGAGGTTTTCCGTCCCTGTGGAATGGTGGCAAAGCAGCTATTTCTTCCCTGCTATATATTCAGCACTGTTCCAGGATAAAACACACTGAGGGCGCACTCATCAATCATACTGTCCTTTAAGATTGAAAACCAGGTTAAAGCGATTCAAGAGAATAAATGTTACGGGGTTGGACTGTTTTCTAGGTACTCTGTGAAGGTGGTGAAAGCAGCAGCCCAGGTGCTGAACACTCTGTGGCAGTACAGGGATCTGCGTGCAATCTACAAAAAAGTAAGTACTTGTATAACTTGTACCTTGAGAGTATTGCATGAAAAATTAGCGGCTTTTTTTTTGCCTTTGTATAAGATGTTTCTAACATTTCTTGTGGGTTTTTTATGAGTTTTGTCAAAATGTTCTAACTGCAATAGCTAAAAAAAAAAAAAAAAAGTTTACATAGCCCTTTAGGGACATTAAAGAAAAAAAAAGTTACTAAATGGTCCATTAAAATGGTGCGACCAGATAGTAACTGGTGAGCACCAGTCACTATCTGGTGCGCACCAGATCAAAACTTTCTTTTTCTTTGATGTTCCTTTAGGGGCTCCGTAAAAATAATTGGCAGAAAAACTTTTTTGTTTTTCTTTTTTTGTTTTAGTAGTTTTTCCCAATTAGTAGTTAACTGGCAAATGTAAAAGTAACATTTCCACTTTACATGTTTATAAAAACATTTTGTATTTTGTAATATTATATATTGTGAACTGTACTGACAATATTACATTTTCTAGTTTAAATAAATCAGACCTTTAGATGTATTTAACATGAGAAAAAAAAATATTTAAAGTTTAGTGATTTATGTCTACATAAGGGACAGGAACCCCTCTTTTTAAAAAAAAAATATATATATATAAGCAGAAATGTAATAAAAATGCATTTCAGGGTTAAATTATTCTTATAGGTTTGCATACAATCATGAAAATCATCATTACTATTGATGTGTTTTCATAATGTAATCCAGGACTTTCCAACCCTGATCCTCAAGATCCTCCACCCTGCTGTTTTCCAGCTCTCCCTGCTCTTCTTGCTGCTAATCACCTGGATCAGGTGTGTTCAGTCAATCAGGGGAGACGCCTGAGTCAGCAAATCAGCAGAAAGCAGTGAAGTGGGAAACAGGCGGGGTGGTAGATCTCAAAGACCAGGATTGGGAAGTCCTGATCTAATCATTTGTTCTCTTAGAAACTGCTGCAAAGCTGAAACGTTTCCTTGATGTCTTAATGTGGAAAAAGTGGCACCATCTGCTGGATATTATTAAAAACAGTTGAACTCAACAAGTACAGTTAAAATATCAGCATAAAATGTTAAATGTACACTATTTGATGGTCTTAAATATTTTTTCTAGAATCAAATGTGTCAGAACTTGTGGAGCTCAGACCTAAAATGAACTACTCTGTAGAAAATTGAAAACAATGACTCAAAGCAACAGAAATGTGTTTTTAGTACCTAAATGACACACAATGCCTCCTGAATCTCTTGTGAGTTATGAAATGAGTTGCCAACACTTTTACTGTTGTATGGGCCCCCAGTCAGGTTCTTTCTGCATCGCTCTTACAGGACGGATGGAACCAAAACCATTTCCTCACCCCGGTTTCTACACTCGAACGGGAAAGGTTCAAATCCCAGCCCACGCTCCTGACCAATTCCATTCAGATGTCTCCAGTCAGCCATCCGGGTCAGTGCCATTAAACAGCAGCCTTTGTTTGAAAATATAAAGAAAGTTATTTTCTTTAAAATGGAAACATAAAAACAGGGAAAAGTGTGGAATTGAACTATATTTTGGTTGTTTTTCTGCAGCTGCCAGTGCCACGTCATCCCCTGCAACTCTGGGCATGAAAGAGCACAGGGACAGCACGAGGGACTACCAGAGCTCCCACTCAGCTATGCAGTTTTATAACTACAGAGAAGACAGCAGTAATCACAAAAAGCAGTACACAGGTATGCTCTTCAAAGCTGATTTTTCTCCTGCCAGATTCCATAGCCAGTCTACTCTTCTGTTATTGGCTTTAGAATCGGGCCGACCAGTCGGCATTGGTGACTCTGCTGCCCGCAGACGAGGGCAATGAGTCTGCACCCTTCCAGACAACAGCTGAGCTTTGCTTTTCTGCTTTCAGCAGCCCACACTGACTGCTGGTAACCCTCCAGCCCTCCATGTTTGATTTGGGGAGGTGGAGAAGCACGATGCTGCATTCCACGGTTTTGATTAAATGCCAATGAAACACCCATCCCACGGGTTATGTAAACAACAGAGCAGCCGAGGCCAAGTCTATTATTTGGTGTTATTTCTCTCAAGCACAGCGCAGCACTGCTCTATATAAATACAGACGCTTGCCTTTTGGGGGATGTGCAGACATATTCACTCATAAAAATGAGATATTTTTGACTTTCGATGTATAAAAAAAACTTCATCTCCATTTCTGCAGGTTCTGGAAAACCCTCTCCGTATTACTACTCCACACCCACGAGGGAGGAGCCCAGAAGAACACAGGTGAGCGTTCTCCCACACGTCTGCTCTGCCACAGATATTTATTGCTTTGATTGACAATCCTCTAACGGAGGTGTTTGATAGTAAGACTTCCCCGCTCCGCATTCTGAACCCACTCAGCGACGAGCTGTTCCAGCCCGCTTGACTAATACAAAGAGCTTGACACGTATTCCACTGGCGATGCTGAAAACGACGCAGCTCATCAGCTATTGTGTGAATGAGATTGGATGTGACTGCTGGGATTGGGAGGGACCGGGTTCATCTCAGGCAGCTGTCACTGCCGGACACGTCTGTGTCTGATCGTCCAGATAAGAGGACGAGGAGTTTGAGCATCAGGGTTCTGTTTTACATTTGAAATAAGAAATGTTACTCTTTTTACTTTTTCAAGGAGATCATTAAAAATATCCAGTTAAACAAAAGCCCAATGAGGTAATTTGTTAAAGAAGACAACATTTCACTATATAACAACATTTCTCTAATGTTTTTATTTGTTTTTCTTAGAGCGCACAAATATTCAGGTTCATGTTGATTTTTTTTTTTTTATTTCTGGTAAATAAAAAAGACAAATAAAAAAGAAAGATCCATAAAACACATTGACTGATTTTTAAAGAATTTATTTGCAAATTATGGTGGAAAATAAGTATTTGGTCACCTACAAACAAACAAGATTTCTGGCTCTCACAGGCCTGTAAGTTCTTCTGTAAGAAGATCCTCTGTCCTCCACTCGTTACCTGGATTAAATGCACCTGTTGGAACTCGTTATCTATATAAAAGACACCTGTCCACAACTTCAAACAGTCACACTCCAAACTCCACTATGACTAGGACCAAAGAACTGTCTATGAATCACAGAAACAAAATAGTTGACCTGCACCAGACTGAATCTGCAATAGATAAACAGCTTGGTGTGAAGAATGTTAGAAAATAGAAGACATACAAGACCACTGATGATCTCCCTCCATCTGGGGCTTCTTGTAAAATAAAATTATCTCAAGAATGATGAGCAAAGATCCCAGAACCACTCGGGGGACATAGGGAATGACCTGCAGAGAGCTGGGACCAAAGTACCAAAGACTACCATCAGTAATACACTACACCACCATGCAGGGACTCAAACCCTACAGTGCCAGACATGTCCAACTGCTAAAGCCAGTACATGTGCAGGCCCGTCTAAAGTTTGCTAGACAGCATTTGGATGATCCAGAAGAGCATCGGGAGAATGTCCTATGGTCAGATATTTGGTAAGAACTCTGTGTTTGGAGAAAGAATGCTGAGGTGCATCCAAAAATTACCATACCCACTGTAAAGCATGGTGGTGGGAACATCATGCTTTGGGGCTGGTTTTCATCAAAGGAACCAGGACAACTGTCCATGTAAAGGAAAGAGAGTATGGTCAGATTTTGAGTGAAAACCTCCTTCCATCAGCATTGATGATGAAACGGTTTTTCAGCATGACAACGATCCTAAACACACTGCCGGGATTACAAAGAAGTGGCTTCATTAGAAGCATTTCAGGGTCTCTGAGTGGTCTGGCCAGTCTCCACATCTCAAGCCCATAGAAAATCTTTCGAGAGGGTTGAAAGTCCGTGTTGCCCATCAACAGCCCTACAACATCACTGCTGTAGAGGAGATCTACATGGAGAAATGGGCCAAAATACCAGGAAAAGTTTGTGAAAACCTTGTGAAGACTTATAGGTTGACAACAAAGGATATATAGCAAAGAATTGAGTTGAACTTTTGTTATTCACCAAATAGTTTTTTTTTCCACCATAATTTGCAAAGAAATTCATTAAAAATCAGACAATTAGATTTTCAGGATTTTTTTTCTCTCATTTTGTGTCCTATAGTTGAGGTACATCTATGATGAAAATCTCAGGCTTCTTTCAACTTTTTAAGTGGAAGAACTTGCACAATTGGTGGCTGACTAAATACTTTTTTGCTACACTGTAAGTATAGAAAACACAACTTATCAACTAACTGACTATATGAGAAAGAAAAACTGAGATGAAAGCATGATATTTCAAGCTAACAAAAAATTTGTAGTCATTGATTTATTATTAATCAATTTAGGGTTTTTTTGCAAAAAGCTCAGTGACTGAACTTTTGCATCACAGTGAAATTGATCTTTGTATCTTAGACTCTTAGATTTTATGAGATGTTGACGATCAGATAACAGTACAGACTGGATAATAATTAGAAACAGAAAATAACTGCAATTTTTTTGTTATTTTCTGCATCAAATAGGCTGTAATTGCTATATGTATTATCGATGATGACACAATCATTTTAGCTCCAAATCAATGAATTAATCTTCAACATTGTTTATGTTATTATATTTTAAAAAGAAAAAAAAAAATCTGTGGAGACATTAAAAAAATAAAAATCCTACGGAGAGTCGTTTACAAAGTAAAAGAAATCCAAGAACCCAGCTTATCCAGGACAGAGGTAGATTTTTTTAATTAAAATTGGGCCTTTTCTCAAGTTTGTGGAATGCTGTAATTTCCCCCAAACCGTCTAAAGATCTTTAGAATTGCTCCATAACAATCTGCTTCCATCTGTTCTTTTGCAGCCGCTGTATTATACAGAGGATCCCTGCCGGAGGAGCTACGATCCATACCGAATGTACCTGCAGCATCCTCACAGCTACGACGACACATATTTAGAGGAGGTCATCACGTACCCCCCCACGGTGGACTACAGCTTTCAGCCTCATGGAGTCAAACCCGCCCCCAACTATGTGGACTATTACGCCAGCACGCAGAGGCCTTCTTACAGGGCGGAGCAGTACCCAGGCTCTCCTGACTCCTGGGTCTGAAGATACAACTTCAAAGAGGAGCAGCTAAAACGGAGGGGAGGGGGGGCACACAGGAAACAACAGCATTTTTCATGGACTTGTTTTTTAAGTGTTTTTGTGCTCAAGTGGACGTGTGCGTGGGAGTGTGTGCGTGCGGACGGGAGTTCAGCTGAGTGGCAGCAGGTGGAGAAACGGAACGTGTGCAGAGGAAGGAAACCAGAGAACGTTTTTAAAGCTTTTATTTTGTTGCAGAGGGAGATGGGAATCGTGCCGAGGGGACACTACAGCGAGCGGAGGCGCGTCCTAGTGTCTATAGCTGTTAGCTTTATTGTGATAGCGCGCTTGAAAAGGTGTGAATCGAGGGTATGCGGTGGGAGTCAAAAAATAAAGAGGATGATGTATGTGGAGAAGATGAACTGGATCATGAACTCATCTGTAAATCCTGCAAGAGTAGTTACATGTTAGATTGTACAGAAAGATCAAATTGTATCTGTACGTAATGTTGAATCAGTGTAAACCCGTTAAATCTTGTACATTTCTTCCATTTGACTGTAAATACCGAAGAAAAAAAAAAAGAAGAGACATGTTACTCAGTTTACACATCAGCACTGGTAAGAAAAAAAAAAACAGCTTGTGCCATTTTAGATGTCTATGAAGATATATAAATATACTAATATGTGAACAAAGTTGAAATGTTGGAAAAAATAAAAGGTCAGTTTTGTTTTTTAAAGGATCTGTGTGCTTTTCATAAACTGCTGTTTCTCGTGCAGACGAAAAAATGAAGAGATCTTTTGCAGAAAACCTAGTGTGACATTAATGTGACATTCTTCTCCTGTGCTGGAGGAAGAAATATTTCATTATGCTGTATATATGCACAGTCATGGGTGGAGGGAGGGGAGCTTTGAAGCAGCAGGAAAGCAGTTTCATAAAACTGCACCCTGAAGCAAAATGGCAAATTCCTTTCAGTATGATCAGGGACTGACTTTACTTTCACCTGAATACACAGATGCACAAAAAAAAACAACATAATTTCAAAGCCACAGCTCTACAAATGCTGAGTCTGAATATTAACATGTCAAATTCTCATGCATCACTGTGAGCATCCCTGCAAAAAGAAATGCTCAGAATAGGGTTTAATATATGAACCAAAGCAGGCTATAAGTATCGCTTCCCGCTAAATAAAAATGTGTATCCTCTTTTGATCTATTTTGGAAGCATTCCTAGCTGTCTGTAATTATGATTGTGTCAGGAATAATGCCAGATAAAGTGTGTATTATCCCTTTTTTTTTTAACCGAAATCAAAAATTCTGCGTCATTTTCTTGGACATAGTTTCTGCAGAGCGGCAGGAGTTCATCAGAAATCCACCTTTGCGTTACAGGCGGGACTGTTGGCGTGAAAAAATCTCTGTCACCCATCTGCTTACACTCCCTCCCTCTAGCTTACAGCCCCTCACACCTCCAACCTAACATTACCAGTGCAACAGAAATGCCGAGCAACATTGGAGCGATCCAGCTGTCCTTTTCATTCAGGTAGAAGCACAAAGCGCTTCAACAATTTTCTATTGTTTCCATTTTTAATCTTAAATTTTCATTTTATGTCTTTCATCATCAGGAAAATGCCACAAAAACATTTTTAAAAAACACCAACAATACAATTGTCATCATTCCAATATGAATTAAAAAACCCACTCTGATGAATATTGTATTTTCATCAGAGTGGGTCTATAAATTCATGTTGGAATAATGATAAAGTAATGCTGCACAAGCTAGAATACCTATGGAAACTGAAGCCTTGGATCTAACATTTATAATGTATTTAGGCAAGCCGTGTTTTTGTTTGCTTTTTAAAAATTAAATGTAAAACAAGATTACACTGCAAAAATTGCAGTTTTTCATTAAGTAAGAAAAAAAAAACACCGAAGTAAATCTTATAATGAAACATAAAAAATACAAAACAATAAAACAACCAAAGCACATTAATTTGAATACTGTTTTAATGAACACAAGACTGCAAAGTGTTAAAACTATAGTAACCAAGCTTGTATTTAACATTATCTATACATATTGTTTTTCCTAACTAATTTATGTTTGGACACAGTTTTAATGAAAAGGTAGGATTAGTAATGAACAGATTCATCTCAGGGCCACACACACCCCATAATTACCACTCCCCTCAAGTGGACACACCTGTGTGAGCTTGATGTAGTTTTTCCCCAAACGCTTTTATACAGAAGATTATTTTAAATGTAAAAGATAACAGTAACACTTCACTTTTTAAGTTAACAGTGTGAAAAAAGCAGCTACTTTCTAATTACTCTTCGTGAAGATTTGTCGGAGTAATAAGGATTTGTTTTGTTGCTGTGTAGTGTTTGCATTAAAAACTAAAAAAAAAAAAAAAACTTAAAAACGTTATGCTTTACAAGGCACGGTTTCGTTTTATTGATAAGTTATAAGTCCCCTGCGTTCGTGAAGAAAACAAAAACAGATTGAGAGCAGTGGGCGTGTCCTGCGGTGTACTTCCTGTGGCCTCGCGGGGCGTAGCTAGCATTTGAGGATAAAAACATCAGTGTGCGCGTGCGTGTCAGATCATTTGTTTGCAGCGGAAAGTTTTCGAAAAATGGTGCAGCAACAGCAGCTCCCCAAATATGGAACAAAAGAGAGCCCTTTGCTTAAAGGGGGCACCGTCCTGCAGGTAAGCAACTTTTATTTCCACATGACGGTTTTTATTCATATTCATCATTTTTTTTCTTCCGTCTTTTTGTTTCTACGGAAGAGTAGTTGTTTTGTTTTTTCATGCTCCGCCCCAGAAATACCCTTTCATTTTTTGCAAAAAAAAAAAAAAAAAAAAACTCACTCGATATTCAGCACATCTAATCGAAAACTATTTCACGTGTTCGACGTTTTATGGTTTCTGCTTTTCTTTTATTCACGCTTTAAAGACATTTGCTGGTTTGCAATCGAGCTTATAGCCACCAATCAGACTATATCCTACCCCGTTAAGTGATGCCCGACGATTTTCCAGTTTAAAAAAACGCACATTTTTTAGTTTTCGGTTTCTATTTTGGACTAAAATAACATATTTTTTTAAGAAATTAACCTAAAAATCATTTTTTACGTCTGCAGTAAAAGCTGGAGGTAAAAGGGTGGCTAAGAAGGGCGTAGAGGAGGGGGCCACCCACATGACTCCAGAAAAGGACTCAAAAAGGGCCGATAAACCCAGGTATGTACTTCTATTAACACTAAATGTGGGTCATGTTTGCATATGTCTGATTAAGTGGAACAAATCCAAACCTGTGCAACAGGTCTCTGGTAACCCCCAACAGGATGCAACAAGTTGGAATCCTCCTGACAGGATCTCTTGACAAGGTAAAGACTTGTTTTTCTGCAGAGACCACATGGGTTTGTGTATATAATTTGTATATTTTTGTCCCTGCAGCTGAGCCACAACTTTCCAGAGACGCCTGTGAGTGTGAGGCATAGCAAGATGTGCCCCGCTGTGGAGAAGCCTCACTGCCCTCGCACCTTTCTCATTAAGCAGCCCAGGAAATGGTGAAGTTCCTCCCGGAGAGGCAAAGACAGCTGTGTGAAATCAGCTGTGAGATGCAAACGAGAAGCTCTTAAGTGGAAATGCAATGTTTGTTGGGTATTGATGGGGTGAAGGGAAATTCTTTGTCTAAAAGAAGGAAAAAAATCTAAATTGTTTATGTAAGCCAACTTTAAATCTATTTCCTGTTGTCCAAATTTATTTTTGCTATATAAAGTGGGTAAATTTGTAAACTTCTAAAGGAGTGCAAAATGTAAAACGAGTTAAAAATTCAAACCATGTATGCTTTTGTACTTGTTGACCATGAAAAATAAAACCCTTATTAAAACTTTGGTATTTACCAGAAATGTCCACAAGATGGCAGCATATTGCATTTAATTTAAGGCATTTTTATTGTTTGAAACCTTCAAACTATGTTTAAGCTTTTAAAATTGACATTGACCTTCATTGGGGTAAAAAAAAAAAAAGATTTGAGATTTAAGTGATGTTTCTGGTTGTCACTAAACTGCAGACATATTTTGCTGAATAGTTTATTTTTGAAGCACAAATGTTAAGATCTGTTGGAATAGCATAACTTCTACAGAAATATTTTTCCCATTGGTCAATACTTGGCAAGAGCCTATCAATTCTTGCATTAGTACTTTGGGGGCTTTCTTTTAACTTTTTTTTTTTTTCTCCACACTTAACAATTCGTCTTAATGGTTAACCTTTATTTATATATATTTTTTGGCAATGTGATGTGTATATTCAACTCCAGCTTCTTTATTTTACTTTTGTTACACAATTCCACGATAACCTCAAAATTGTGGGGGGTTTCTGAGCAGTTTTTTTAAGTGCAGCAATTCCAAAAGTTGAGATTTGTATTGTTTTATAGCAAAGGGATGAAAGATTAAAATGGAAAGTCAATGCAATGAGTAAAAAGACCCAATAAACTAAATGTTCTAGGAGTATCACAATTATGTGTAACTCGTCCAACCTAAAATTTAAAAACTACCTTTTGAAGCTTGAATATAAAATTTTGAGTGAAACCCATACCAATGACAGGTCTGTATGGAAGTTTATCCTCGTATAATTCAAAGTGATGTAATTGTGAATTGATGATTACATTTTTAATTTGAATAGATATTTAATTATGAATTTAATCAACATTTTCATGTTATTCTGATTTGCCAAATCCATTTATGAATTGCATGACGAAATTGCAAATTGAATTGTCTATTGAGAATTGCACGACTTGGAATTAGGGGTGGAAAAAATTACCATAGGTTTGTGTCTTTCCCAAGCAATCTATGTAATCAGGAAATCCACCGGTGCATGCAGGGACCACTATGGGTACTTTGCTTGGGGGAAAATGGTTTCAACAAAATCCAGTCTAGCAACTTTTTCAGTACACTAATGGAGACCCTAACCCTTTGAGCGAGGTGATCCAACTCTGCTCTTTGAGAACTACAACCGTGCCTGTTCTCCAGTTCTCCCTTCCCTCCTTGCTGCTGACTTTGGTGCTTTCACATTCTGATTGATGGGAAAACCTGATCCAGGTGATCTGTAGTAAAAAGTGTAGGGAGAGCTGGAAAATGAGCCAGTGGTAGATCTTTTTCTTTTGTTACTTTAAAAAACTTAAGTAAAGCTACAAGTGATCCACAACTTTAGTGCTCGAGTCACTGACTTGTTTGTTTTCTAGTTAACACTATTAGTTGCCACTGATGAGCCAAATCAAGTGACTCCAGCTTTTGAGTGACATAAATTAGTTCAGCAAAGGCTGAGAAATGAAGCTGGACAGTTGATTTTGAGGACCACGACTCACACCATATGTCCAAGCCATAAGTGTGCTTGCTGTGAAAATGACCCTCACCATTTACATCAGGAAATCCACAAATTGTGTCACCTCTGTTTGCCAAGAAAAGTGTACATCGACAGCCTTGTTGACGCAAAGAGCTGACCTTCAGCCCTCTGTGGCGCCCATGCTGTTCACGCTTGCCTTCTCGGTGCCATCTGTGAAAAAGGACCTCCTCGGACGCCGCTTTGACCTGCAGCCTCTCACTGCGGCCGCACATCCATCTGAGGAGCTTCACTGGCCGTTCTGCAGAGGAAACGCTGCATCATGCAGCCCATCACTGAAGGATGGGAGAATGTTTTGATTCAGGCTGCAGGACTTTCTGTGGCCTCATGGTGTCACTGTAGACTAGTGTTTCACTGGCTGAAAGGGGATCACTTCGGCGTAGAAAGTTACTAGTTAAACATTTCACTGTTTACTTACATTTATATATTAATATTTTAAAAAGTACACTTTTTAATTAGATAATCTATAATAAGGAGTTCATGTTGGCACAGACGGATACCTGAAAAAGTAAGTAGATAATATTAAAAATAAATAAATAAAGCTTATGGATAAGCTCAAAGTTTATAGAATCCACTAAAAGAACAAGAACCTTCAAAAATAAAACTCATACTGAGGCAATGGATTAATGGTGCATCCAATTGCTTAGCAAAAGGAAATATATTTAAATTTACTACAAGTATATGAAGTGTGAGGAAGTATACTTTAAAATTACTTTTTTTAATTTGCTACCCATATATTTTTAATTTAAAATGCTCACATTTTGTGCCAAAGAGGTACTCTGTATACTTTCTACACTACACATACATATTCTCTAGTATGCTTGCTAAGATTACACTCAAGTATACTTGATAAAATAAACTTCAAGTTTACTACTTTTACTAAATGATCTGCAGCAATAAGAAAAGTTCCCAAATTAGGATATTTGTTAGATAAAAAAAAATAATAATAATTGATTAAAAAAATAAATAAAAGCAGCCTCTGCAATGTGTTAATTTTGAGAAAAAAGTTAAGGATTATTCCTGCACCCCTTAGAGAAAAGTTTCTACTTAAGTGTACCACAAGTATACTAGTCTGTACTAACAGTGATGCTTCAATTTTACTTCTTTACTTTGTTTACATATTGTAAAATTAAAATGTTCCTATTTAGTCTGAAAAAGTGTACAGTTAGGACATTAAAGTCAATTGTACTGCCTATACTTATATTCAAGAAACTTAGTAAAATATACACAAAGTGTTTGTAAGGGACGGCTAAGTAATTAGATTATATTATTAATTTATTTTTGCATTTAAAAGTACTTCTTTAAAGTTTTTAGGCTGTGAGAAGTATTTTAATTCACAAAAAGTAACATTAAATCCAATCCATAACCTGTAGTGGCGTTTACCACAAATGTTAAATACTTTCAAGGAGAATTTGTTTGCAATTTAATAAACAACAACAAACAAAGCCTCATGATTTCAGCTCATTATTGTTTCAGCTTGGTTTGGAATCCCCTCCCACCAGAGTACCTCATGGGTGGGAGTGGCTACAGGGGAAGGGGTGGAGTCTTGGGTCCTGAAGTCTATCGTGGACAAATCAATTGAGGATTGAGTCCGTGTGGAAGTACGCACTAAGGTCTGGGAAAACTTTTGTTAGCAGTGATATATTCATGACATTTGGCAGGTAAGACCTCTAGAAACATTCCTGTGTTGTGTGTGTAGCAGCAGGGAGTGCGTAAATGTTGGTGTTTGAGCTGGAAAAAGTAGAAGTTGAGATGTTACAGTGAGTATAAGTTTTCGGGAGGAATGTTGGGACATGCCCATAGAGCTCTACGGCAAGCCGCTTGAACTTTCCACACTGCTATTGCAAAAAATAATAAATACATCCTCATATGTCAAGCAGCAAAACATTGACTAAATATTGTTAGAAATCCAGAATCTCCTACCTCATTTTTTAGTAAATGTATTTAAAGATTAATTTGGTGCTTATTATTATTATTTTATAGCAGAATAACAATACAGATGTCTGGTTCAACTCATCTACACCAAATTTCATTTTAGGTCTAAAGTTTTTTTATTTACTAATTTATTTATCATTGTTTTTTAAATCTTTAATTTCACATTTGTAATCAAGACATTTAATTTGGTTATCTCAATTCTAAAAAGATTCAAACAAAGTTTATAAGCAGCTTCAATTTTCTTTTTCAACAATTTTAAGTAATGAAATCTGCCTTCTCATTTTTGTGCATTTTAATTGGTCATAAGAAATTGACTATATTTTAATTTACCTAACCTTAAATTTACATTTTTAAAAACGTTGTCCCTTTTAGACTAATAACTTATTATACTTTTAGAGATGTGTGATTACTTTTTGTAGGAAGACTAATATATGTTATATTTTCAAAACATATCATGTTGTTTTTGTGCTTGTTGTCACATGCAAATGTATTTGGCTTAGATTTAATGTTTTATGTTTAGTTCATTTTGAAATTTAATTAAATAATGTTTTTTTATGAAACAAGTAGGCCTTTGATTATTAAAAGTAGATCAAAAAACATGATTTAAACTGAACAAATGTGGAACTTTATTAACAAAACTATTAATTTTCCTACTAAAAATAATAGAAAATCAGTTATTTTGTCAAAAAAAGGTTCCCTTTTAACATCAAATGAAGGATAGGAGACCTGAAACAAGTCAAAAGATGTGGATTGGATTAGATACCAGTTTTCTTTAAGAAGAATACAGAAACAAATTTAAAGCCAGTAATTCATTTAATTAAGGTCTATTACTAGTGAGGCATTTCCAAAGACTCCCTAATAAAGTCTGATAAAACTCTTTTTCAGGTCTTAAGATCCCCTACAGACCTGTAACCACAGACCAATTTAAATTCTTCCTGCCCTACCAAAAATCACAGAGAAAAGCAGTGGCAGAACAACTCAAAAGATTGCTTAAATGATTCCTCTTTAGTCTGAAATCTTCATAACCTCACCTCCTCCTGGCTTTCATTTCACATGATGAGTTCCTTGATTCAGCGGAGCGTGAAGGATAATATTGAGTGTTGATCTAAGCTCAACAGGTGGAGCAGGCTTTGCTGCTGACAGCCATGTGAGTTAATGCGTAGATCCTCAGCATCAAATTTGACATGCAAAAAAAAAAAAACTTTTTTCCACTAATCTCGAAACCCACAATCATGGATTAGCATGGCTATGTGCCAGACTTGGACTCATCTTGACTGTCGGCCGTTGGCATTATATAACAGTCCTCATATTGAAAAGCCAGCAAGAGTCTGCTTCTCACTCTTTGCAGAGCTTGGTTCCCATGGTCCACAGCCAGTTGGCCAATAAAAGATGCTGGCATCAGAGCTACATTGTTATGACTGAGGAGGGAAAGTTACAAGTGACCTGACAGAAAGCGCAGCACAAACCCAGTCGCTGCTGCTAACAATAATGACTCTGTCCCGTTGAAAGGACGGAGTAATTGGTCCCAACAGGAAATCCAGATTATCAAGACCGTTTGAAGCTTTAACGTAGGGGTGTGGAATGCTGTTGTGGTAGGGAAATCTCACCCCACTGGACTAACGGTTGCTTGTTGTTCATTTGAATAACCCAACTCTCACTGTCATTCATGACCCAGTTGCACTGGGTTTGATTAAATGGCGTGGAGACAGAGTTTGGATCTCCCGTTGGTGGAAACTTTCTAGGAAAGGGATTTTCTCAACGTGAAATGCAAATGGAATTTGTTGGGAAGGATCCAAGACACTTAAAGATTTCAAAAGCATAAGGGTGGTTTAAAAGCCCGTTGTGAAGTAACAGCATTATGACTGAAGTAGTCCCCACCTAAGGAGAGATTACTGTGGACCTTATTTAAATGCAACAAACTGGATGAAGTAAACAAATAAAATACAACAAAAATACTATAACTTTCTAATTGTATTAAATATTGGCAAATGTTTCCAAAAGGTAAAAAAAAACTAAACTAGAGGAAAAGACAAATAATTAAATTTTCATTTTGCCTGCTTTTATGTCCACATTTCAAATTAGACTTCCAAAATAAAATACCAAAAACATTGTTTTTGTGTTTTCAATTTTTTGTTAAGTGGAGCCGTTTCCTGTGTGGTTCAGGTGCACGGCAGGTTTGGTTGTAGGAGGAATGTGCTGAAGCCTGCATGAAGCCACCCTTGCAGGTGTGCATTATGTGCATGAATGCATATCTGTGTAAACAGTGCTTACAAACAGTCAGAGAAAGAAGTCCATAAAGCTCAACATGGGGCTTTTTTGTGAACTTTTTAGCAGCTGCCATCAGTGTGTTAAATGCGCTGGCTTCTGCGTGTATTCTTTTATGTTCATTCATACTGACGCTGTGGAAGCAGACGGAAACGGAAGTAGTCGTGAGAGGAAAATTCTCTGGTCTTTAATGGAGTTGTATAATACAGGTTGATTGTACTCTGCTGGATCTGAATATTGAACTTTTGAAACTAATAAACTTGTGAAACATAACTAATAAAACATGTATTTTATTACAAGTACACACTTTTGTGAAGCCTTCTTTGTTTAGTAGATTAAAAAGCAAATATAAATATATAATATACAAATATAATAAATATCTTTTTTGTACCCGTTCCAATCCCGACTTGGTCGGTTGACCTCCTGACTCACTGCCTTCAGTGGGAAGAGAATCTAGACCGCCACACAGTGTAGACTTTAAACATGTTTGTTAATGTTTCACCCTTAATCAAATACTAGTGTTTCTAGGAGGCAAATGTTGAATTTAGAGTAGGCTGGAGCGGTCAGAATTAATTATATATTTTTATTTTTTGCTCCGTTACTATTAGATTTTATAGGAGATAGTTTCAAAAAGGAGAAGACGAAGCAACAACATCTCAACTGACTGAATCCGTGTTATAGTGGGACTTGGCTGCCTTAAATGAATATCGGTCAAATGTTTCAGATTAGTCATTTCCCAGAATCTAGGGCGTAACTACATTATGAGTTGGGATTGTGTTGTGTAATGAGCCTCCATGCTTTTAAAGCAACAACTCCTGTGATAAAAAAGGGGTTAGTCATTGTTGCTGGGTTGAGACAGCATTTTCAGTTTAACTTAGAAATTATGATTTTTAAAAAAACAGAAAGTTCTTTACAGGCTTCTTTACCTTCATTGAGGTAATCTGTTAGAGTCATTGGTCAAGCTATGTTGAAGTTTAATTTTCTTTTAAAGACCCACTCCCATCATCTTATTTTTTAAGTGTTCCCACAGTTGTCTTCTAATTATCATAATCCCATTTTTAGTCCAAATACAAAAAAACTGGTCGTTATAATATAGTAGTTGTTCATTAGAAATTTGCCTTTGACTTGTGGGCAGGACTGTTGGTGCAGAGCAACCCCACCCCCCCTTTTCCTTCCTGTTGCTGAGAGCTCTCTGGTTACACGCTCTCCCTCTGGCTTACAGCCCCTCACAACCTCAACCTAACATTACTGGTGCAAAAAAAAATGGTGAGCAGTCGGTGGTCCGCCCACTGTATTTTCTATGTAACAAATATGCTCTTTCTTTCAAACTACATGTTTTTTCCTGGTTCACAACTATTTTATAAAGAAATACTCAGAAATGTACTTATTTATCATGACAAAAACACAGTTTTTCATTCGACTGGGTCTTGGTGAGTTTAGCAGATTAGTTATAGAATTTTTCTTTTTTTTTTTTAGATCAAACCTGAACTCTAAAAACTCAATCAAGCAACAATCGACCTCACTTATTTTTGTTTACTGTATTTCTCCATATCTCTAGTATAGATATATTTGTTTCCTTTTTTATTTTTTATTATAAGTTTTAAAGCTTGTCCATCTAAAGCAGGGGTGGGCAAACTACGGCCCGGGGGCCACATGTGGCCCCTTAAGCTACTTAATGTGGCCCTCCAAATTAAAATACATTGAATCAAAAATCCTAAATATTGTTTTATTTTCATTGTATTTCTGGTTTCTTCTCATGAATGGTGTTGTTTCTCTGACGTTCGTGTGTGTTCCTTTCTGAGTCAGATGGTGATCTTTCGGATTATTCCTACACCACATAAATGCAGCATTTCTTTGAGTTCACATTTTCCTCTGAAGAACATCATCACATTGGATCACCCAAAAGAGAACAAAAATCAAAATTTAGAAATTAAAACTCCCAAATTTTCTGTTTTTAAATTAATATATGTGAATTTGAATCCAAATTAAAGCATGTTTTTTCTCTAAATTCCATATTATTTTTTTCGTTTATGAGGTTGATTACCCAATCTCTCCTTCCATCTGCTCCTTGTCCGGCCTTTATGCCAAATTTTAGAACCCTATGTGGCCCACGAGTCAAAAAGTTTGCCCACCCCTGATCTAAAGTCACAACCGGTTTTTGGATTGGCTCAGTGCTCACAACTTGCAAAATAAAAACTGAACTACATTCATAGGATTAAACCTGTATAAAAATGAAAGTAACTAGAACCAAGTGAGTTAACCAAGCAAACTCTAGTAATGAGAGATGTTTCAACTTTTCAACAGAAATGGACAAACCTGTTTTAGGAGCTTTATTTGTTCATGACAAAGTTAAATCTTTGCCACGGAGAGTGACACTTAAGTCTTGCTTACCTTTTATCAAGTTCAAATATAAACGCTATGGGAAACCCTGTTAATCAGTTTTTACAAGATTAAAATTAATTTTGTTGCACAAGTTCATAATTTGATTATATTTATGATTCAATTTGGTTTGGTCTGAATTCCTTCTCTACTCACTACTTAGTGCACTATATAGTGAATTTTCTATTTTTATAGAGCTGCTGGAATCTAGAAATTTCAAAGCCAAGTTCCCGAGAACTTCCCAGAATTCTGCAAGTTTATTGATGCTCACTAGATTGACAAATATAGACCACAATGCATCGCGTTTTGTGGGAAATTTATGTAATGTATTTTGATTATTTTTATAATAGCCTTAGGAAAATTTTAAATAGTCTTAATATTTGTTAGATTTTTACGTCACGGAAATTGGTGATGTTACATTTGGAGTTTAAATTTCTTTTTCTTTTATATACATAATGGCTTACACTGAATATTCAATGATTTTCCTTTTTTTTTTTTAATTAAGTGAACCCTTACTCGAATCCTACTTATACATTACATACTGTATTACTTGTCTGGATAAATAAAAGACTGGTACATGAGTTTCTAAGAAAGGATAAATATGAAATAATTATTGTTCATATGTTTTCGTGTTTGAAATCCAAAGTAAACTTGAAGAAACTTGATG
Source organism: Oryzias javanicus (assembly GCA_003999625.1). NCBI lineage: Eukaryota > Metazoa > Chordata > Actinopteri > Beloniformes > Adrianichthyidae > Oryzias > Oryzias javanicus. The sequence goes on along the minus strand of CM012457.1, from coordinate 13,066,228 downwards.
TTGTGAAAGTTTCAAGTTCTTCTTTCTGTGTATGTATTGACTTCAGTATAGATGAGTAGTCCTGTTTGAAAAGATCTGTCTCCTGCTGTGAACAGAGTTGGGCATAATGAATACAAAAACTCAACGCTTTGTTGTCAGGGATAATGCATTTCCTTTGCAGGCCTCTCAAGGCTGCTATTGATTCAGGAAACGCTGAAGTCAAACTAGTGGACTTGTTGCATTAAAAATATCCGTTCCACTGTTATTTCTCTGCAACTCTCATTAGTGTGAATAACAAGCCGTTTTGTTTACAGTGGCAGACACTCGCTGGTATCCTGCATACCTACTCCCCACACTTCCTCCCTCACAGGTTTGTTAGCTTACTTCTATTGTGTCACACTTCTTGAACTCAAAGACCGACCTGAGTCTGTTTCCTGCGTTGAGTAAGTGGACAACAAAAGAACAGATAATTATGACCTTCGCATGAGAATTTAAAAGTTCCCCTCGTACCCAGTTCTTAATAAAGCAGTTTGGAGGTCAGCACAGTGTGAGAATTTCCATGTTGCTATGCCAACCGTGTGGAAATCAGCAGAATCGGTTGATGGAAGATCGTTGGCACAAAGAGATGAGTGCACGGTGGAAAATACCAACTTGCTTGCAGAGACGCTGATCTGTGTCTTGGGTTTTGCCACTAATGTCTGCCAGACAGAGCAGACTTAAATCAACAAGATCCAATGTATGTGTAATGCTTCCCTTCCTGAGGCAATCAGGACAAACAATCTTATTTTCATTCTATGTATAGCCGCTTGTCAGATGACTCTGGTGTAGCCACATGCCCCCATTAACCCCGTGTCATGTCAGCATTGTGCAGGTGAGGCTCTTTTCTTCTGCTCAACCTACAGAGATTTGAACTATATCACATGACGTTTGACCTGGAAAATAAACTTGTAGATAACCCGAGGTACCTTTTTAAACACAGCAGAGTCCAATTTCTCCTTCCTGAAAGAAATCTTGTCTCGACAAAGTACCGCACATTTTTTTTTTTTTTTTTTTTGTCTTTTGTCCAGAGATTTGGTGTGTGCTTCCAAATTCATCAGGTGTGCTTTTGATAGCTGTTTCAGAATTCTCAGGTACAGTCAAATGTGAGTGGTTGGTGCTTCTTCAGTCAGCACGTCTGCTAAACATGCGGGCCTCTGTGTTGCAATATTGAGAGGCCACCTTAAAGGGGTCATATTAATATCCTAAACTATCTTAAATGCAACAGAAAAAAACTGACCAGAATTAAGGAATGTAAATCCCAGACTATTATAAATCAACTTTATGCTTGAGCTAGAAGAAAATATTTATGTATCAATGTTTCCTGCATACTTCAGAATAAAACTTCAGCTATGGTGTAACTTCATTTGTGCACTTTATGTTTTTCTCTTAGAAAATAAAAGTCTGTGACGATTATTTCTTTTACACTGATGAATTGTGATGATTTAGAGATTTACCCAATACACCTCCATTCCCCACAACCGGCTGGGTGGACGCTTTCTTTCATACAGTTTCATCTGAGACTATCAAAGATTAAAAACCTAAAAGAGCAAATCAATAGCCTCTCTTACTGCAGCAGCAGGAGGACCTGGATATTTAGAGCTTGACTTCAGGGCTGAGATCTGTGTTTTATTTGCAGATGGCATAACCATATTTGGTTGAAAGCAGTCTTTTCTTTTCATTGGAAGGATTTCTCCGTTGCTATTAATACAGTGCACTTCCCTGTAGCAGCCCATAATTCGTTTAGAGGACTGGAAACCATAAACCCCACACAATTAACCGTTTTAGCATACTTTTTAACTATTGTCCACCAAAAGACTAAGAATATTTTCTAAATCAACAAGGATAGTCGAGCGAAGCCTTGAGTTTATGCTATATAAACAGTTAAGATTCTAAAACGCACACTGGTTTGTGTGCTACCATCTATATCAACTAAAAACACAAAAGTTCAGCCACATAACGGCAATTACATGTGGAATTCGGGGCATCTCACCAAGTGTTTTCCTACATAACAAAATAGAGAACGTGTTCTTTTCTGTTTCAATATTAGGGCATTCTTTCCCTCCACTGACTCCACCGTGTTTGTCAACTAAGCCACATAAAATGTGGAAATACAGCGTTTGCCTATTTAGATACCAGCTTCTTGATGATTTCAGTAAAACATCCTGCGTAAACATTTCTTTAAGATTGGTTGAAAGTCTGCTTATGGCTGTATTTTTGATGAACTTTTGTTTTGTGTGTTTTCTTTTGTATTTTACTCCAGGGGCCCTGAGAGAAGGATTCCAAGAATCTTGACATGTTCAAGGCAGTACTGAAGAAGAATAGGGATGGAGGCAGAGGGAGCAAGAAGGATTCAGGTATGTGAGAAAAAGCAGACACCTCGACCCTGCAGGCTTCAACGCCAAGCCCCAACCGTCTTCTTTTTGTAAATATACTCCCAAGTAAATATTCTGAAACATCGCTCACAGAGGCCTCAGACATTATGAGTTAAGATGTTGCTCTTACTATGTCAGGGAAATTTGCATCAGATGATTTATTTTTTATTAAAAACCAATAAATTAGTATGTTTTAGATTTTAGACTATCAAAATATAAATCAATCTTGTTCAGGAAACTCTAAATATATATAAACACAGATGATATGTATTTATTGTCTGTTTTTTTTTTCCCCATAACGTATCCTGTTACAAGCATATAATAAATGAAAACTTGAGACGCATATTGTAGCTTTAATTTGAGTGTAATTCCATCTAGATTCATGAGCCGTTCAAAGATTATGGTGCTTACTACTTGATGATTTATATTGCTTTAAGAATTGTGAGTGGATGTTGGGATGAAGTCATGTTAGTAATGACCCTAACATGACCTCAGCTATTAAAAGTTTTTTCTATTGTTTTATTGAGAATTTTTGGGATAACTCATATTCATACATGACACAATAATGTTTTTACTCATTGTGATGGTTCTCAACACTCTTTTTAAAATTTTGTCTCTTTTTCCAAATTATTTTGATCTTGAACCGTTTAATTTTTTTTTTTTTTTTTAATGATGTTTTTATGTCTGTGTGGAGACTGCAAGCAGCTGGCCGCTTTTAAATTTCCTTCGGGATTAATAAAGCCATTTATGCATTTATTAAAATCCTTGTTAGATTCTCCAATGATATAACATCAAATCATTTTAGTTTTGGAAACTCATTTTTCATACTATGGATGTTGATCTGTGAAACCTGAAGGTCAGCAGAGTTCGAGCAGACAGATTTTCACACTACCCCTGATGCTGCGTTCAAATCCATTTAAATCCAGTCAATCTTTATTTATATAGCACTTTTCACATAAAACATGGCACAAAGTGCTTTACACCAAAACACAAACAAAATGTATAATATAAAAAGAAGTACGAAAATTAAAATAGAGCCCCCCTCTCCAAGACTGAAACCCCACCACTTTCACACCTCCCACCCCTCAACTCCAGACTCAGAAACGTGGGTTCAAGCGACCACTTCCTGTAAAAATCTACGTTACGTGCCTATATACGTTTCAGGCTTCCGCGTTCAAAACTCTCGTATTCACGTATCGTTTTGCATGTCTTTAGATCAATTTTCGGCCTTTATGCGCAAAACGCCAAAAATGAAATTAGTTGAACTTTGACCAGTTAGTGACTCGGAGTGGGTAGTTTGGGTAGTGTCCATAGACACACACTCAACAAAAATATAAATGCAACACTTTTATTTTTGCTCCCATTTTTCACGAGATGAACTGAAAGATCTAAAATTCATTCCAGATACACAATATTACCATTTCTCTCAAACATTGTTCCCAAATCTGTCTAAATGTGTGATAGTGAGCACGTCTGCTTTGCTGAGATAATCCATCCCACCTCACAGGTGTGCCTTTTATTGTGGGCAGTCTAAGGCACACCTGTGCACTAATCATGACGTCAGATCAGCATCTTGATGTGGCACACCTGTGAGGTGGGTTAGGGTTAGAGGGTTTGAGGTTGGGCCAGAGGGCACGATATGGTTTTATTGAGGCATCTGATTGGTCTGTTTATCACTTGAATAATTTGCTTTAAGGAAAAAAAAATTGAAGATGCTAATGAGAAGGTATCAGAGCAAGAATGACTCATTGATAAATGACTCACTAATAACTGTCAAAAGAGGTCTATGATTTTGACTTCTTCAAACCAGCGGGTACTTCCTGTTTGGAAAAAGAGGGGTCGAGCTTTCAATTGTTTCTACAGTCAATGGTAGCGCGTGTTTGAAAACACAACTGTTTGAAAACTGACCGTTCAGGAGAAATCAATAGTTGCGGTTTGTGTCCTGCTGGAATTATGACACCAAGTCTTTCATACATCGGAATAGAGCTGTGAGAGAAAGAGCCTGGAGCAAGATTTGCACCGCTTTGACATTTGCGTCAAGCCTCTTCCCACTGCAGGTACATGTGCAAGTATAGGGTAGCAACAGTCTAATGTGAACACCGTATGCTAAACATGTGTTCAAGAACCTGCATTCAGGGCATTCCTGACCCCACGACACATGTCTGGTGTGGATGTAGAATGAGAGATAACTGGATTTCTCTGTCTGATGTCTTATTTCTACTCCTGGGAGGTGTATTTCTACACCTATTTCTAAGCCTCATTTCTATTTTCTAAGCGCTTAACTCCTTTACATAGACTCTGTGCATGTAAATTCCCAATATTAAGAAAAGATGGAGTCATAGTGAAAGGTTAATAACATTTAGGACAGTATTTATGATGACTTGAGCTTTCAGCCATTGTTAAATCTCTATATTCCAGATGTGATTGGTACCTCCACCCTTCACCTTTTATCTATAATTTAGAGTGTAACAACATCCTGCGTTGGATGTCATAGCAGGTGTTTTCCCCTGGGAAACTCTGTATAAGTTTTCCAACATGAGTAAACATGAATCATGTTCATCAGCTCACTATGGACTAGCCCTTGTTCATGTTATGGCACTCTTTCCATGATGTGTCCTGACAAGGCCGATTGACTGTACTTTTACTGCATCTACCAGCCTCGACTTGCTGCACAGCCTCACTGGTGATTTCAGAGGCCTGATTCAGAAGAGTCTACAACAAATGCATGTCTCATAGGACCGCTGTCTAAAGCCTTTGTTTGACTCAACAGTCGCTGTTGAAATTAAAGGGAATGAATGTGAGTTTGAAGGCCTAACCACTCTGCCTGCTCTGAAGTGGAGGGCAAAATAGGAAAAAATTTTATTAAAGGGTTTTGTGCAGAGTTCTCACTGTGATCAAACTACACAGATATGTGGACGTAAAGGCTCTAAAAGGGAGAATCCATCAAACCAAGAGCTGCTTCTTGTTCTCTTTTAATTTGACTTTTTGTTGGTTAGTTTACAAGTCCAGGTATTAAAAAAAGTGTCTTAACAGTCACTACCGCAAGAATTTAAAAAAAGGAGTAGTTTTGTTAAAGTCCCTACTCAACATTTCTGCAGAGCAGATATCTATCTCTTAATTTTGCACACTCCACCTTTAGTGTTAAAGATGCAATTATGATTAAAGGGGATTTACGGAATAAACTTGACCAACGCTAAATACGGAATTATCTTTTCAAGTCTATTGTAGAAGGACATAATTCTGTTTTTTTTTTTTTTTTACTTTTGCAGCTTCAGTCAAATTGTTGTTGCTCTAGCAAAATTTTGACCTTGTCGATAAAATAAAATAAAAAAAGCCACCCAAGTATTTCATTAAGCCAGACCGAACAAACTCCCTCTTCCTTCAAAAGAACAAAATCAGCGAACAATCTAGTGGAAATAAGTGGGAGGAATGACCATGATAATGCCATAATTGCAAGATGGTTACGCAGATGTTGCTAACAACTGGTGCCTGTTGGTTGGAGACATTTTAAACATGGTCAAGGAAACTTGGCCTCTGTGCCAGATATCACCACAGTCATTAGCTTTCCTTTTGGGATCTCCCTATTGCCAAGACCACAAAAAAACCCAGTTTGCTAATTTAGTCCTACCATGTGTGCTCCTTCTTAAAGGGTTTTTTCCCTCTCTACATGCCTCTTCTACAACCATTTTGCTAGGAATCAATTTGCTATTTTTTTTTTACTGCTTTAATCTACTTCAGGGGTGTGGAATCTTCTGCTGATTACTTGACCGAGGCGTGTTCCACCAGTGACTTAAAGATAAGCGCTTTCTTACGCATCACATGCTGGTATTTCTTTGTTTCCTGTGACACTTATCACAGTTTCAAGAATGAAATCCCTTATTGTCATATTTTCTGGCCTCTAAGAATTTTAATTTTCCTAAATTGCGGTTTTAGGAAGCATTCTTTGTTTTTATTTTTTCCCCATACTTCGAAAGACACTGGATGAGGCAACACTGTTGTGTGTGATGTGTTTCTAAAGCAAATATGGGTCCTCTAGTGGCAAAATAATATTCTCACCTGCTATATGTTCTGATCTTTTTCCTTAAAAGCAGGTTAGTTAGGACTCCGATGGTTTTCCAGCATCAAGCTTCTCTCCCAAAGAGCTGTTTGAAGCAGTTTCTTCTCATTGACTTGAACCACAGTCCTCTCTTTATGGCCGGTAACTGTTTCAGCTGTTCAGTTCTCGTTTCCTAACGCAAAAACACACAAGCTTTGTAAACACAAACGGCACCAGTTGGTGGAGTATTGCAGATTGTTTAGACCTATGGAGACTGAGGCCACAAGGACAGTACATAGACTTGGCTTAAAATGATCTAAAAGCATTTTAAAAATTGATGTAGCCATGTAACAATGCTGCATTTAACAGCTGGATGCCTCAGTTTGATACATGCAGGATTGACTTATGGGAAATCAGGGTTTGTTGAACTTCGTGATGATCTTATTCCAGTGTGGGTCCCTTGGCAAGACCCTTCACACTACAGCCCAGCTATGTAGCCACAGTGAGGTGAACAAAAGGTGAACAACAACCAACGCTGCATTTGTTTATTCAAACTTTTAAAAACAACCTCAGCCTCTCTGATGGTTTTACCTTTAAAAAGTAGAAACCTTTAGGGCTATTGCTGTGATTTTAAGGTTGTGGCTCTTTGTTTGTCCTGTTTTCCGTCTTTTGAATGCAGCGTCTATCCGTGAGGATCTCTGTGTGGTAGATTTTTCTGTGGCATTTGCAAGAAGTACAGCTGACATTGCAAGGATTCCTTCACTCTTGTCTGTGATCTCCTTCAACCGCCATAACCATAAGTTTGGGGCAAACGCCTTTCAATAAACAATAGCCACAGGTGGCTGAGCAGTTATTTAACCAAACATAAAGCAGGTTTTGACTGGCATGTGTTGAAAAATGAACTCAACAATCTCACTTTTGAAAAGAATGTTATTGAAACAAGGAAATGTTGGGATTATTATGCATATTTGAATTTCTATTATAGGTTATTGAACTAGAAAAGAGTTTCATGCGAGTTGTTTTGACACCCGGGCCTGTCTAGACTGTTAAATATTTACTTGTGTTGAAAAGACTTGCAGTAATTTGCATTTTCACCAGAATATAAAGCTAAAGAGATTTTTTTGAAACATTTTTGAAAGGGTCTGACATCACTAACTGAAGAAATCCTCCATCTATTACTCATAGTCTCTGCTGTGACATCTCCCTGGGAAGTTTCAGGAAAAACACTTCCTGATAAATAACTTGTGTATTTTTGTAGTTCTGGTCACTTCATAAAAACACTAACCAGTGTCCGTTTTCCATTTTCCATTAAAGTAACACGGTATTACAAGGTTCTTGGTGAGTTTTTTGGCCCATGTTTGCTGCTTTTGCTCCCAGTTGTGTTTATATGGATTTTCATGCCCAGACAGTTATAGTAGGGCTTATAAAGGTGGATAAAGAATGCACCTGATTTACAAAGGGGACCATTCAGTGCACAGACCTACATGGCTATCAAAGCACTGTGCAGCCAGCAGGCAACGATTAGCAGGGCGTTGCTCTAACCACATCTTTCACTCATGCACATTTACGTGCAAACACACACACACACACACGTCCAAAAACCTCAGGTGTCTCCACATTACACTCCCTCTTTCTAAATGAAAGACAAAGTAAGTACTCTTGGGAAAAGTAATGAACCTTGGTGTCCAGTCTTGGATTTTGTTTGTGTTTAAAGGTCTACAACAAACTTTCGGTACTTAGCATGTAGCAATCGCATGAACAAAGACTTCTAAGAGTAAATGCTGCAACGCTAATCGTTTTCTGATCCCATTCCAGGCATATTATGCAGCATTTACATGCTGACAGGAAAACATAATCTAAAAATCCAACTTCCCTATATCTGTTTTTAAGTTTAGTTTTCCCCTTTAATGTCTTTGTCCAAAAATTAGAATTGTTTTTGTATACTGTTTTTAAAGTCAAAGCTTAAAATGTCAGAAAATATATAATGATTGTTTTTGCTACTCAATGCTGCTTTTGAGTATTGCAGTATGAATATTAAATATTTAGATTGTTCTATGAAAATATCCGTAGACTACAAATATGACAGCATAGAGCAGGTGCTGTGAAATAAATCATTAAAGAGACGCCTGGTATGCATTTTAAAATGCTTAAATGAAGGCTAAGAAAAGAAAAAAAAAAAGCACTTTCTTTTTCAGAGAGATTTGTTTCCTTTAAGATCAAGCGCAGATTAACTGATTGAACCCAGGACCTAAATCAGTTTGTGGTATTCAACAGATGGTGAGCCAGTTTGTCCACAAGGAGTTCAGGAGGCAGAGGCAGGTGTTGCTCTTATCTTTTCTAAAACTTTGATTCCAAACCTTTTTATCTTTGAATATAGAGGTACGAAACACCATTTAAAAAGTATAGATTGAAAAATAAGAGCTTGAGCATGACAAAAACAAAAAAAAAAGTAGGATCATACGTTATTTTAATGATCTGAGAAGCACAAGGTTATGGTACATTATGACACTATCGTCTCTGAAGCACAATAAAGCAAAAAAAAAAAAACTTTCAAATGATATAATTCACAATAGCTCCTTATTTTCTTTCTTTTTTGAGTCTTTCTTTTTAGGTGTCTTTTTTTCTGACACTCAAGGACACCGTCGCACATTTAAAAGAGCAATAATACCAGACTTGTACAAAGACGGACGGAAACATGAACCACAGGTTAAAATCGGACACTGCTGTTTTAGTCACAGACTGAAAGAACGTTTAAACATGAGTCTGGAGTGAGGTTAGAAAAGAGTGAATGAAGGGTCTGTCAGGTCGACACATATACCAACCGCAGAAGAATATTTCTGAGCTTACAGCTATTGTCTTGAGCTCGTATGAACCTGTGGTCACTCCTGCCACCATCATGTCAATGGCAGAGTAAATTACTGTTTATGTGATCTATGAAAAAAAAAATGAAAAAAATGTGGTATTTTTAGTTAAAATGGAAGGAAATGCATACAGCTAACATCATTTATTGTCACCATAAAAATGTGTCTATCTTCAGATAGATAAAAAGTACAGATACAGATATTCTAAATGTAAACCAAGTTAAATAAATCCTCCTATTTTCAGTATATTTCAATTTTTTTCCTGATTTGTTGACAATAGCAAAATAAATAAAATAAAAATAATGTTTGCTTGTTTCTGTGAGATTTTAGGAAAGCTGGTGATCGAAGGAGTTTCTGATATGCTGACAGTGACCTCACTTCCTCTCTGGATGGAAGGACTGTTACTCTGGCTATGTTCTAATCTAATCAATACAGGAATTTTTCTACATCTATTTATAATACCACTGTGTTCTGATTATGAAAATGTTGATGTTTTATTAAACAAAATGCATTTAAAAACATTTTTTCCTGCAAAAATTGTTCAAACACGATGCATCGTGCATCCATACACACTGATTTTTTTAAAAGACTTATTGGAAATTTCTAGGGAACTCGATTTTAAAATTGTTGATTCGGATAGCACTACAGAATGGCAAATACATTAAATAGTGCACTATCTAGTGCGTAGTAAAGGAATTCGGACATAGCATCTGTCTGTGTAGGAAGTGATGTCATTGTCAGCACATCAGAAACGTCTTCAAATCCACCATCAGTAGCTTGATCCTCAAGTGGCAATCATCTAACCTTAAATAGAAGAGAAACATTCCAGTGTGTTATTGTTGTTTTTAAGGACTAATGGCAGGTCTCATGGGTGCTTATTGGCTGTAGAGGTGAAGTGACCTCAGGTTTTTCTAATTTAGCATGACCTTCCAGAACAGACATTCCTTGAATTGTTTTCTATATTATTTATGTAATTTTTTTTTTTTTTTTAAACGTAAAAAAAAAATATTTCTCTTGTCAGCTGTGAGACGTAGTTTTATGTTCTTTTCTTTTATTTGGTTTTTTTTTTGTTATTTTTACAACTGTCTTGGTTGCCTGTTTTTTATTTTATACTACTATCTTCTGGCCACCATCTATGTACATTTCTAGCTCTTAACCGTACTGTGCTCAGTCTTAGAACTTTAGTCCACCCGTCTCTTCTATTAATCATGGTTTGCTGTCTTTAGGTTTACTCAAAGCATTTTTTGGGGGGCAGTTGGGTTTGCAGAATGTCTTCCTTAGTTCAGGCTGACTTCAGACAGGTTGAACTAATGACCCCAACTTCTTTGTGCCCGGCCGTTAAAGATTTGGGGGGATTGCGCTGATTGCTGAAGGGGTCACTTTGGACAAAGTGTTCCCTCTTCACATTTCCATCTTTGTTACCTTAAGTGGACCATTTTCAGTTGAGCCTTTAGGTAGAAACTATAGGTTTTTAAATCTAAAGAGCCAGTTGAGAATGGGAATCATTTCACACCGCATTGTGGGACCTCAGCATGACACATCTTTTTGGTGTTGACGGGATAATATATTTGCTGTTCTAATTCTACTTTTCGCTTCAGAAGTATTGACAGCACAGTCCCCTTTTATTTTATTTGATGCTGCATTCATACACGTATAAAAATTTTCCAGAGTTTGAACAGAGCTCAGAGTTCAGTTCTCCATGTTTACTTTTAGGATTAGACCCTTTAGGAGGATTTGGTGGACAGCCTTTGTACTGCATCCTCGTCCATTTAACATTGCAGAACAGGCTGTTGCCCAGAGGTTAGCGGTATTCTCATGACCTCACCTGGCCCCAGAGAGAGCTCTGCTTAATGGTCTGTGTTAATGGCAACCCAAATCTTTCATTTGTCTACATATCCATGGCAACACACAACCAAAGACCACACTGAACTTTCATCAAAATGGGTCACACTTTTTCAAGCTGTTTGATTCATTCTTTATTAATTAAAATTTACAGATTTGTGAAAATTTAGAGAGAATATTCTGTTAAAAAAAGAGTATGTAGCTCAGTGTGGCCCCTACATATTATGTTCACTTTGTTAAAATCAATATGCAGACGCGCCCTCGAGTCATTTGTCTGTCCTTAAGCTTTAACAGATGTGTCTATGGCTTGTAGAGGACGTTGTTGTAATTAACGCAATTTAAATCCCATATGAGATTTTATAGTTGTGCTCCAAAGGCTATAATGCACCTGTGTTTCAGTGATAGCAATCACTTTGTCATTTCCTCAATGAAGGAAGCATGTTTTGTTTAACTTTTGACCAAATACAAGGTTAAGACTTCTAGTTTGTCACTACTTCATACCCTTTCTTGTCAAGTCCATAGAACCTTAGATTTTGTTGCCATCCATTTAGAAGTCTACAGTTTGGGTATTTTTCATTATAAAGAAAACCAAGAAGGTCTTCTGTTTTTCTGAAAACCGTCTCTTATAAACTCAATAGTTGAACATTCGTCGTAACCCTCAAGACTTTTAGGTCTTCCGTTTACAGAAAATGGACATCATTTGTAGAGACATGCTTTCCTGTCATGTCGATATGAAGTGTAGCAACAGCAAATAATTCACTTGGTTGCATTCTGGTTCTGGTAAATCTGATTTTGGCAGTTTCCATTGTTACCTTCCGTCTCCAATAACTTGAGCTGTTTATAGAATTTTGCTTGTAAAGGGGCACCATAGATAGAAGTGTAAGAAAATATTATTTTTATAAAATATTGTGATACTCCATTTAGCAATACTTGTATTGATTTAAAATGCTACCACAGCGATATTTAAGGAATTAAGTATAAGCAAGCACACTTTTGTTTTCCAGTTAAACCCCTGACTGCTACTTGGCAACACAGAGACTCTTTGAGCAGCTCTACACCCAACAAGATCTCGCGAGAAGCAGCTTGTGATTGACATGAACCTGATGTGAACCTCACAGTTTCTGTTTTTACATAGTGATATGAGACATTTACAACTCAGTTTTAACAAAGGATGAGTACTAAACCAAAAATGTGTGCGAAGTTGGTACTACTACGGTTTAAAAACCCACATTTCTGTACTCTGGCTTGAATGGGATACAATTATAGTTCTGAATGTTCTGATCATTAAATTATGTTTTAAACAATTTTATTCTTGTGAAAAATTTATTAATATTCAGATAAAGTTTTTAAGTCAAAATTTGGTACTTTCTTGGGCTATATCAGGATACGTATTGTATTGTGACATGTGTATCGCGATACGCATTGCATCGCCAGACTCTTGCCAACACACACACCCCTAGCCATAGATGGTGAAAGTCAGCTGCCTGTGAATTTTGTATACTGAAAACAGTTTTTCAAATTTTCTAATGTGTCACACAACAAGACTATGTCAGCAAGCTGCATAGCAACACACCAAATATCAAAAGTTCAAACCAATGGAAAAATATTTAGTTATCCTTTGCAAAAACTGCCAAACGTTTCAACAGGCATAAGGACCCTACATAGAGTTTTTGGAAAACCAGATAAATTGACAACTAAAATCTGCCTTTGTAGCTTTTATTGTGCCTTAACTGGTAATATATATAGAGTGAGAACTGTCTTGGTGCCTGGTCAGTGCTACCCTTCACCTCCTCTTGTTTCTTATCCCAAGACACACACACACCTCCCTGCCAGTGAGTCTTCCCCTGGGGCCAAAGGGAAAGGCATTCCACGCCTCAGTCTACTGCAGAGCTGTACTTTAGAAAGAGAGATTGACAGTCTTCTTCAGTCATTTTGTGGTTAAGAAAGGCAAAAAAAAATTGATTTTCAATAGAGGTACAGAGCTGTTCTTGTGTTTTCAAAGCAAAACTTAAAAATTAGGTTAAGGGTTCTTATCTCTTTCCAAGCCAAAAATGTTATTTTTCTTAAAACTAGCAAGATTAAATCTGAGTTGGAAGGGTCTTATAACATGATTATTGCAAACAATATTAATTTTTGTGAGTGAAGCAGCAGAATTAACATGGCTTTCTTTGTTACTTACATTATCTGGAGTTTACAGTCTTTTGTAAAGCTGCCTGGCGTGGTATTTTGACTGTTTCTATGGCAACCCTGTGTGACTAAAGAAGTCCTAATTAAATTTAAAGCCTCATGGGAAAAGCTTTTGTGTCTTCATAGTGTTTCTCCCTTTGATTACACGGATCTGCCTTTACAAAAAAACTTAATGGAAATTTTATAGTGGGAAAGTTTGCAATGAGTTCATGTTTTAGCCTCTCTTCTTGGTCATTTTGGATGACTTACACTGAGAACCCTTCCCCACTCTGTATTGTTTGTCCTTGTCAGGATGTCTCTTCTCTCTGTGGGTTTTTGCATGTTAACCATGACAGCTTTTGTGAAACTGTCTCGCTGGTCTTCGAAGTACACAGGAAATCCTCATTGGCACCCAGTGTAGCGAAAGAATTCTCCTCTTTGTTGCACTGCCCCGTGGACATCGTGCTTTGTGTTTTGATTGGAAGAATCTGCATTAATTGCAGTCCTTCATGTATTTCTTCAAAACTTGTGGCTAGCTGATGTGCCTCAGTGTTTGTTTTCCATAGCTCTTTTGGGAAATAATCCAATATGCTGATATGATTCTTGTTGGTCAGATTGTATTTTCTTTGTAATTTCTTTTACACCAACAATATTTTTCCTGGCAACAAGGTGCTATGAACCTATTGCCTATTTTAGATCCTGTATCTTTAGAGGGGCATTGCATTCCCTCTAACAGATAACATTCCTCTGCACAGCTTTGCTTGAGAGGAGAAAGGAACTTTCCAGATTTACACCCAAGGAAGACATTTCAGCAGATTCAGCTGTGTCAACAGCTCCTAGCATGCTGGCAGGATCAAAACTAAACTCTGTATTGGAATACAAATACAATTGAGGACTTTTTAAAGAGGCAACATTTTTATCTGGACAATTTAGTTAGTTTACTTCAGTTTATATTGTGAGAAATTACAGCCTTGAGATACTTCACATAGCAAAAAAAATCACATTTTATATCATCCATTCATTTTAACTTAGATTAAAAGCAGAGGGGCAGTAGAGGAGCAATAGGCTTCCAATAGGGAGAAACCTCCAGCACAAACATTCATGGAGACTAGAGTGCGAGGAAAGAGACTCAGTTTCATAGGATGACTCATGGCGGTCCAGCTCTACAGTAGCATGACTAAAAGCTTTGGGTCACTGACGCTAACCCTGAGTTTTTAACTTTGTAACAAAGAAAAGTTCAAGGTTTTAAATAAAGCCGTAAAGGTTGAAAAAGTGTCTGAACTGAAGCAGAAAGCAGATCCACTAAAAAGGGGTCTTGGAGCTGACTCACAGCATTCCACTTGTTCTGTGCCAGTCTAGTATGGAATATTTGCCTGCATGAAATCCCTGGCTTGCTTGCAGAGGTGGCCACGGCACCATTCCCTAATGGCAGCGCGGCGTCAATCGCTGGTTTTATCAGTCCTGTGTGGATACAACTGAAAGTATGACTGTTCAGTTCAGGACATATGTCATCCAAACATGATAACAAAGGGGTCTTTCTGGTCTGACGATGAGGGTCTACTTGAAATTTGGCAACAAGGCAATTCATAATCTGTCAAACAAAACACACAGAGACCGGCTGGTAAACTCTAAAATCAGTAGTGTTTTGAGTTCTTGCAAATTCAACAATGTTGGACGAGTATTTTTAAAAGGTCTCTTGGTGAGAGTGGTCAGCCATACCAGCCATCAACTGTGTCTATCTGTATTAGCAATGACTGTAAAGTGTAAATGTAATTATTTTGATTTTAAATGATTCGTAGCAATCTAGACTAAAACTGATCAAAAAGTCTAAGAAAATTGTAACTGTTTAAAATTGTACAAACCAACTTCTGACCAGGAAGGATGTAAGGGAATAAAAACAAGTTGAAGTCTCATTGTTAGCTGCATTTGACCTATTCCCTTGATGTGTAAGCTGCAGTCACTGCCACGCTTGGGAGCCTTTCGGTAGTTTTACTCCCCCAACCCCACCACTTCATGTTGGATGTCAAAGAGGGAGGCATTGGGTCCCGTTATTTTTAAGAGGATTTGATATGACTCGACCACAGATTTGAACCGATGACCTTTCATTCTCAAGGCAAACACTCAACCACGAGGCCATAACTGACTTTTTTTTTTTTTTTTTTTTTTTTTTTAAATAGATCTGCACTAGAGTTAAGTAAGCTTTCACACAGGCCAAACAAAGCAGACTACCAGAGGAAATAAAACCTAGTTTAGAGGAATCAAGGTCAAACATGCCAGCATAAATACACCTTGATAGCTGAAAACATAGTCTCTTCTGCTTTTGAGAGAATACAGAAAAGTCTTAGAACCATGTAAATATTAGAGGTTCAAGATAAGAATTTGATTATTCAGAACTATGTGCAAAAGCAATTTGAAAGTATTTTTTTGTTGAGTATAATGCGATTTAAAATTTGAAGGACAAATGATTCAAATCTGCTTTATTTGTATATTTTTATGACATGGTTTATATTTATAAGTATGTAACCTAGATGGGTCTGAGTAAATAATTGATCTGTATCTTATTGGTAATTGGTATCTCTTGAAATGGCACTAAACTGTTTTTATTGGTTCCTCTTGGCCTTAGGACCTTCACTTTGATGAAGAGGAAAGAGCATGTAAGGGACTGTAATCATTTTAACATCATAGTGGCCCAGCACTGCGTAATTAGAAAGAACTGATTTCCTCGACCACAGTACGGGCTGAAATTGCAGGGCTTGTCCCAGCCAGCCTTTCGGAAAGGAACTGAAATAGCACTGGCAAGTTTGCGTCCTGGTGTCCATCTGCATATTATAGTATTGGTCAGATGGCAGCGCAGTCACCATGACACACTGCTCCTCATTCACCAGCACTTGGATGACAACCTTTTATGTGGCAGCTCATGTTTTTTGAACCAACTACCAAAATTACAACCTAATCTCTTTAACATACACCATGCCGGCAACGTGTATTGGCCACTGCCTGCTTCAAATTAACAGCCTGCTGGCAGCTACCACTGTGAAACCCAGAAGACTTTGTTAAAATAGATTCACTTCAACATTTGAGTGAGTTATTATTAGCCTTTTAAGAGAACAAACTTTTTTATTCTAACATCCTTTTTTAGTTGGCAGAGAACAGACAATCTTAGGAGAAACTGGTAGGAGAGGTTTATAGGAGAGGCCACTTTGGTGTTGACTTTTTCACAGTACATTAAAAAGAGGCACCATTTAATAAACTCTCCCCCAGCTGGTTTAGGCTTAGTAGCAATGCCCGTCTACACAAGAAGAAGGGAGGAAACTGAAGAAAGCAGATTTAGCACACCAGCTATGACATCAGTTAGTAAGAAGAAACCCAGTTTAACACATTCCGCAGAATTTGATAACCAGCCAGACAACTGTCTTTTCCTTCAACACTTCCGTTAAACCACCAAGCTTATTTAAAACAAAACAAACAAACAAAATAGGTCAAAAGAAGCAGTCGTCCAAAAGGGAGATACTCTTCCAAGTTAGGGCAGCTTAGAACCATCTCCCTCTCGAACTCTGAAGATTTTCTGCCCTAAAGTAGATTGATACAGCTAGTCAAAATGTTGGAATAACTGACTTTTCTTAAGCACACAAGCATTATCTAGCATTAAATCCAGTCAGCAAAGTTTGACAAGTGAGATCTACATGTACTTTTCCTAGATTTAGCAAATGCATCTGTCTCTGTACCACATAAGTTAGCTGTGGGAAACTTTGGAACATTGTCAAGTGCCAAGCGCAGTGAGTGGGGTTTTTGAAAATATTTTTCCATGACAGTCATTTGTGCTTTAGAACATCTGAATTTACAACAGTCTGTCAGGAGTTGGAGGTCAGATTCACTGGATTACAGTTTTCTCTGTTTTTTAACAATGGTTGTTATTATTAGAGCTGTGAGGTGGATTTTAGGAGGAGATGGGCTTCAGCCTGCAGAGCTACTACTGCCCACTAGAACTTACATGCATGATATGACAACAATAACAACCACCACAGGAAAATAAACCAGAAGGCTGATAAAGAAGTTCAATTCAAATTTACAGTTGACCAGGATGAAGTTAAGCTACAAAAAAACAGAACTATTTTAGATGCTGTTTCGTCCCATTAGGATGATAGGATCTATTAGAAAGTAGGGCTGTGTGATATGGAGTTTTGTAAATCGCAAAATAGGTTTTTTTTTTTTCATGTCATTCAATAAAAATATAGATTACAATATAAATCAAGTTACTATTTGTCAAATTTGATCACTCTGTGGCTCATGAGAGAAATGAGTAATCATCTGCTGGTTGTTTAGATCTAATATGTATTTCCTATCAAACTAAATATTTTGCTCTGGAAATTATTTGAAAACATTAACAAAAAAAGTTGAAAAAATTATTTAATTACATCTGCAGTTACAATACAAAGCATCTGACAGGAGGATGCCAGTTTTAGATCAAATTTAGAATGGAAGAAGAGGCAGCATGATGTGTAGCTTTACTAACTTTACCAGTTAATCAAACTGTAATCTATTCATTTTGGGGCATTTACTGAGCTTGGTGATTTCACTGATGGTGGTTAACTAAAGAAGTCCAACTGGTTTTTGTATTCCGTGGAAGTTGTTGGAGCTGGATTGCTTCTTGCTAGTTGATATCATAGCTGCTGTGATAAATCTGCTTTTGCCTCTTTTCTTTATTATTTTCTCATTTCTTGAATAACCCCAAACCAGTTGGGGATCCTTTAGTTTAATCCTGATTTCACTTGTCAATCATGTCTACTTTTTCCTTCATTTTCTCTCCATCTTTACTTTTTCCCGTCTCTATCTTGTAGACCGGCATCTATCAAGATAATCGTTAAGGTTAATTAGTTGTGAGTATTGTGATTGGTTGTTGCTGGCTGATTAGAAACGAGGGTTTATAGAGCTGAGGCTGCAGACAAAAACGGGAGTGCCTTTGGGACGCTGGAACACCTCCCCATTTCATGAGCTTAATTCAACCCAACACCAATTGTTGAGGGTGCCCTCTTGAAAACCCCAGTGACCTGCTTGCACACTTACACCACCCATGACAGTTGTGCGTTGTTTTAGACTGTAGAGCACAAAATGTAGGAGGTAAAATTATCTTTTGCAGCCTGATGTGTTTCTTTGAGGTTGACTGATGAGTCAGATTATAGTTTGGTCTTCCAGGATTCTAAAAAATTGTTTTTTTTTTTTAAATTAATATATTTTGTTAATAGTTGTTTGTTGCTGGCACATTCACTTGTATATTTTATGATTTTCATACATTAATTTTCAATAGAAATATTTGATTTGTGCTTTATTCTATACAATATAAATACATCCGTCAATAATTAATTCTGACATAGATGTATTTGAAGTTGAAAAGTTCTGGTTATACAATCCCTTCGTGACTCTCTGAAGCCTTCTCTCAGGGGGGAAGTATGTCCGAGGCAGGTCAAGGTGACCCCAGCTCCTTCCCCCTGCTGGCTCCCTCTCAGGTTTTTCCATGTCTGCAGGCTCACCGAGGTGTCATTTAAATCTTCCTAGCTTCCTGTATCTGGCATTCCTGTTTGTCCGGCAGTCTTTGAAACAGCGAATAGCTCTGGGGAGATGGAGGTGTACAGGAAATGGGTCTCTGTTTGTGATTACCCCAGCAGTACAACAAACTTAAAGGATTGAGGGATGCTCACGGTGGCTAATAGTAGCTTGTCTATTTTGCATTTAATCCTTGAGTAATGTTATTTTCCCCCTGAAAACGTCATGCAGCATTAGACTGGAGCCATCACTAATATGCTGAAGTCTTGAAAATGTACCCAAAGCTAATTGTCCATGCTGTGGTTCACCACATTTGCAGTTATGATTTTAGGTCTACTGACGCATCGTCTGTGCAACTTGCTAAGTAAGACATGCTTTCTGTAGTTTGAAAATTCAAATATATATTTTTTTTCTTTCAAAGCTGTGATGACTGGGGAAAAATGGTTCTGCAGAAAACATTAATGTCCCGTGAGCCCTGCTAGGAAAGAAGGCTGGTAAAGTAATTTACAGCATATGAGAAGACATCTGGGAAATATGTCTGAAATTCTAATAAAGTAAGGTATTTTGCAGGTGGGATAAACATTTTCTGATGATCTAATCAGTGATTAACACTCTGTTGTGGTAATGTTTTTGTACCTTCAGCACCAATACTGTTAGTTTTAGCAGCAACAATCACTAACTGACTGACTAACAAACTGAGAGTGAAAGTGAATGGTTTCACCAGAGACCTGACAGAGATAACCCACACCTGAAAGTCATTTTTTCCCATGAAATACTTGACATGCCACCAAGAAATATCCAGGCAGTGTATTTAGTGAGCTAGATAGCATCTGTGCTTAATGGTCAATGCCACTCTTATTTGCTCCACTGGCTTGGTGTCCTTCTCATGTATCGTAGAGGCATGGGAAATGCTCACATGCCCGTGACCCCAGGTTTAAATACACATTAAAAGCCTTGTTTTTCCCAGATTTATATCTGTTTTACTTCTCCCTGCCACCAACAGTCAACCATGTTTATGTCCTCAATATTGGACAAAATGACCAATCGTTTTCTGTCAGTGTTCATGATCATTCAGTCTTAACAAAAAAAAAAAAAAAAGCTTTGTTGTGTGTTTTCATCAAAGTTCCCAAATTACTGCATTTATCCATTGATTGTATTATTCAGACAGCTGGCACAAGCAAACCAGTGGCTCTCTGTGCACTTTTATCATGCATTTTAATTGATGTGAGCTGGGACGACCTTGTTCACATTACAGAGTGTTACCCTCTAGTTACCCTTCATGCTTTGGTCTGGGATACTTTGAGCTTTCACCCAAGTGAACGATCCACTTATCAAAAGTTTGTTTTTTTATGGTTTAATATGTTTACACACCCACTGATCAGACAGGAAAGGAATAAACAATTATTTTCTGGGTGCTATTTCATAAACGACAGAATTCTATTTATACTCTCGATTTGGACGTCGCAGATATTCATACTCAAATTTTCGGGAGCAGATCACAAGAATCCGAGTGCTCAGACACTTGTCACAGCCCTGTTCCACAGCTTGGTTTATCTCTTATTTTTTGTAACCTCTTATTTTTTGTAACGAAAGTTAATTTTCGTGGACTTTACTTGAGTGATGGAAGGTTTGTTGTATTAGCATTGGCGCGGTGATAGCCTCCTAGCATAATTTACATTTAGCTGTCTTCTTTGTAAACTTGAATCCAAGATGCAATCAAATTACAGATGTACCCTTCTATTGCTAAAAGTGTTCCTTCTTGGGCTGCCTCCATTTGTGTATCTGGCTGCTTCGCGCTTCTGCGTCCATCGTTCTGCACTCGTGTGAAGTAATGTAAAACCTGTTGTAAAACTTGCTTAAGTGCAAATCAGAAAGCATAAAGCAGCTTTACATTGCAAAACCACAAGATGGAGTTTCTTTGCGAAGAATCTCTTTTTTAATTAGTACAAATGTAAGACTTAGGCTGGTGAAAAGTTAGACAGTTTCTGGAAGGATCTTTGAAATTTGTAGAATAGGAAAAATCTTAAGTCTGCCTCCTAATAACCCATCAATGGATCTTCATCAAAGTGAACTCTGTTTTGAGGATTAATGCCTTAGTCACAGCTGCCTCTACGGGTGGCTGTAAAATGGGCAAACCTGTACAGGGCATTTAGGAGGTCCTGCAGGAAATATCATGTCTTGGACCACTCGATGAGCCCTTAGAATGAAAACATGCTTGCACACTTTTTTCTACAAGCATGCTTCAGGCGACAGGTCATAGCAAACAGTTAAGCAACACGTAAGCGAAGTAAGCGTGAAGTTGGTGTGATGCAGTCACAATACACTTACCACATGCACAACTATGGTATGTTTGATTTTTCGATGTCCCTTGAGAAGCCCATACAAGCCTCAAGGGAACTCCAAGACACACCTATGCTCCCCTTAAGATGCAGCTGATCCTGTCTATGACCTCCCACATGCCTGGACAACTCAAAATCTTGCAGCACCTGTATGACTCAACTTCCATGCAAGTGCATGAGACAGACCTCACATTTACACTGGTTCGTCAGTAGTGCATTTCTGTTGCGTGAGGTGTCTGTCTCATGACTGTCAGTTAGTTTACATTGTCTCTGTTGCATCTACAGTCCGACCCCCCTCCCCCTTGGCGGAGTGGTTTGTCCCTTCCACACCAGTGTTGAGTAGTTCGTCCCGGTCTCTTCACACATCTAAAACTTAAACAGTCAGGTCCCATGTCCTCTCCATCCGCACTAAGTCCTTTAGATCATAAATTATGTGTTTTTGCTCTTCCAAAGTAAACTTGACAGTGTTATCTGATGTGTTTACATATGTTAATGCTTGGGCACATCACCCTTAAAAATAAAAAAACATTTTTTTACAAGTTTTATTTAAAAAGTATAAAGGAAAATTTTTATTTTAAAATCCAGACCTGTTTCTGGTTCTTCAGCTTTTTGCCACGGCATTAGATCAGATCAGATTAGAATAGAAGTGTGCACATGGGCCCTTAAAAACTTTATCCGATTGGAACAAATGTTTTCATACGCCACATGGTTGATCAGAACAAATCATTTTGACACGCGCAGAACTGTCTAAAATACCGGAAATAGTCGTAGAAGAAGAAACAGGAAGTTCTGTGATAAACAAACAAAGATTCTGTATAGAGTGATATCATACCCTGAACGTGCTTTCATTATTATTAAAAATATTTATTGGTGACTGTCCGCTCATAATTATCTAATTTTTGCACCACTGTTCATCTTAATGTGGTTGGAAACATGAATTAATGTGATTTTTTTTTTTTTTTTTACACGATTTCTCCAGACTTTTCAGTGCGCGTTTAAAAGCTGCCTCTACCGGCTCATACCGTCCTGAAGCCGCTCGGAGAAACAGTTCCCCCCCGTCGTGCGCGTTCGTGTATGGGTCTGATCACAGACATGAATCCGGCTTTTCTACACAAAGAAACAGTTTGCTCGCGGAGAGCAGCCGATCGGTTGTGTTCGCGCTCCAAAGACTCCCATACCCTCTATGCATGACGTACAATCCAGAGCAGTAATGACACACGATCGGAATGTATGTTTACATGCACCACTATCGGATCAACAATCGGTGTAACCCACCTGTCTTGATCGGAAAGAAATTTGGATCCGTAGGAGTCTGATCTGTCCAGAGTATTCAGAATGGCGTGTATACATGACGCATTTCTGTTCTGATCAGGCGTTTGATCCGATTGCTTGTGGCCATGTAAACGTAGCTATTGACGCATCTATTGAACAGAAGTAGAACTCCTTTGTAAAGCTTGAATTGCGCTGTGGAGAGACGGATGTCAGACACGAAAATGAAGGAGGCAATTCTGATTGAGTAATGCACTTTCAATTTTCTTTTTTTTTGGTCAGCCTTGAAGCTAAACCAATTATGTCTTGCATAATCAAGCAGAGAGTTGTGAGCTACTTTCCCATAAGAACCTAAACACACATCTATTTGCTATCTTGATATATAAATTCAGTTTGTGGCTTCAGAACCACTTTGTTCTCTGATGATCAGAGATTCATCCTGCACCGATTTGTTTAGATTGTTCTTTACTTTGAATGATTGTTGCTCTTATATTACAATACTGTCGCTTTCTGGATATGAGATAGATACTCTGCATGATGAGTCAAAAACGTACAAATAATATCAGCCTGATTTCAAGTGTGATTCTCTGAGGATTCCACATAATTCGACTTCCATCCTCGGTCTGAAATGTTCCGGTCATATGGACCTCATATGTGTAAGGGAGTTAAATCTGAGGCGATTAATCCTGTGCCAACAAACGTGGAGTAATCTGTTACAGTTTCAGGTTGTTTGTAAATCTGAGGCTGCAGAGGGAGGAAGAAGGAAGTGCTTTGAAATCTTGTTTAGGTGTCAGGCATAATGGAATGAGATTAACAGCGGAGTTGGTTAAGTGGGTGTTGTTGTGGACCATTGTGCAAACATTCTCCAAAACTACACGGAACCTTTTCGATTTACAGGCTTATCAGCTTTTCCAAAACAAATTCTTACCTCAAATAAGGTCCTATTTGATCTATCTACATTCTGAATAGTTTATTTTTTATTAATAACTTATATAAGTTTTTCCAATGTAAAAAGTTTTTTAAAATACAAATACATCTCTATTTAATCTGGTTAAAGATTTTTTTATTGTATTTTATTTTAAAAAGTAACATTTTGGACTATAAGGTGCATACAGCAAAACATATCAGTCAAATAAGTTGAACTTTTTTACATTTTTTAGAGATTTTTAAAGTGCTCTGTACCACAGAAAAAATTTTTGAGATTATTAAGCAAAACCTGATTCCATACATACGTAAGGCAAGCTCTCTTTTTTGGGGGGAAAATTTAAAGGATTTTCGTCCAACTTTTGGTCCAAAAAATAGACAAGCGTTACTTATCTTTGATTTGATTTAAGTTAGTTTGGTATACCAATTTATAGCTGAAGTGCACCTATTAAAATAAACGGTCTAGTTGTTTTTCTTCTTTTATCACTACTGATATTACCTTATACAACATTTACTGCAGTGAGATGAAAGGATGTGAACCTCAAAAAAAAAAAAAGCAATTTTTTCTTTATGTTTTGTATTGGCCAAAATGCTAGTTTTTTTGCCATATTAATAACCATGACATTGATATGAAAAGCAATGTTTTCTTTTTCTAAAAGGCTTTGTGGCTCCTACTGGGTTGTAGTCTGGGAGAATGACTTTTCAAGTGTTAAAGGTTGCAGACTCCTGAACTAAACTAATTAACTCAGTATGGATGTAAAGCTTTATTGTGAACGCTTTGAGTATACAAGTTAAAGTAACAGAAAGTCTGGGCTCACTTTCACTCCTTAAATTTTCTTGCTAAACCTATCCATTACAGTAATAGAAAGCCTCACTTTAGTTGGAGTATTCTGTTTTACTGTCAAAGTCTAAATTTTAATGAAAATATGAGGCCTCGGGCTGAGCTCATGTCACTTCTTGCTCGTCTCGTTTTGAAGTAAATGTGATCTCCTCAACAGGTGAAGTTCCCAGCATCAGTGCTCCAAGAAGATTTCCCCCTGAAGAGTGCAGCAGTGGTCATCTAAATGCGCGAGATGATGTTTTCATGCTGGGGTTTAGCAAAGGAGTCTCCATGTCTCTGCCGTCCTCACCTCTTCTGCCACGTCAGTCTCACATGATGCCTTTGCGCCCCAGCAAGAGATCTCCAGGTACTTCTTTTCCAAAGTTCTCTTTTAATTCCCTTTTTTAAAAAAGTTTTTACTAGTTGATTTCCTGCATTTTGACACTAAATTTAACACATGTATTTATCACTGCTAAAAAACTAAAATGGGTAAACTTGATTTGAATAAAATATATATATAAAAAAAAGATATTTTATATACAAAGGAGAAACTTTCTTTCATTAAAAAAATTTTTGATTAAAAATTCACAGAAATGTTTTTTTTTTGGCTGGAAAAAAAGTACAAAAACTACTTTCAATGAAAATCCATTCACAAATTTGATGTATTATAATAGAATTGCGTTAATGAAGTTTTTCTTCAGTTAATCATGATTTTGTTGTTGTTTTTAACCAACCCTGTTTATCCTTAGACCATGTTCACAATGTAACAAGAAGACCGTCTTAGAGCCCAAGAATGCAACAAAACATTAAGTAATGGGATATTTTTCAGGAAACAAATCTGGTTAGAAAAACAGGTTTAACCCGTTCCATGGGCTTTCTGTATAAATTAATCTTTGTTTCTATCTTTTCCATAATTTACTGCTGTTGCGTATTCCAACATGTTTTTTTAATTAGTCCAATGATTTTGTGGAACTGACTAATTTGTAATTACATCAACCTTCTAAACTCTGCAGGGTTGCTTTCCTCCTTTTAATTCTGCTTCAAGAAATGAATCTCTTCATCTTCACAGTGAATCCGTAGCTCCAGTGGGCTCGTGCGTACGTTAGATCCAAGTCCAGGATTTCTAACATCCAACACGTTGTGAACATTGTCACCAGCTGTGCAGGGCTTCAAAGACGGGGGCACCTTTTGTAACTGAACTTGTCTCAACCTGAGTCTTTGTTCTCTTGAGAATTGGCAAAGAGGAGAGAAATCCTTTAAGTGGTCAACATGGCCCCCACTCACATGTGGCACTCATCTGTTGCCATCAAGTCACTGTTTAGAGCAGTTAGAGCTTTGATCTGCATGAGTGGGAAAATAGGTTGAAGAGAAGTTGATAGACTGATTTGAGCCACAAAATTGCTGCTTTTTTCTATTTTGTATATTTGAAACACCATTGATTTTGATAGTTTTGTGTTTTCACTCAACAAAATAACACTGTTTGACTTTTGTCAGAAATTTAGATTGCATGAATGCTTATTAAAAACCCAAAATAATCATAGCAAATGTTGTTTTTCTTGACATTAATGATATAGTTAATGTATTTCAAATTGTCTTAGTATTAATACAGTTGAGTTAAAGAAATGGGCAATTGATTAAGCGCTCACATGGACGTAAAGAGAGCGGGAGAGATGTAGAGATGAGGGAAGGTTTATTATGAAGGTGAAAAGGGCCCTTGGGATTGGGGGAGGGTAACACTCATTAAAAGAGTATTCCCGCTTGTTCTGACAGCATGGAAGAGGGGGAAAAATGACTGACAACAGAGGGGGAGGGTCAACAGATAGGAGAAAGGTTGGGGGAGGGTCTTTCTTTCCAATGATGTCTTCACAGGTAACCGTGAAAACTTACAAGAGAACTGTTCACACCTTGAGTCAGTAGAAACACGCAGCACAAAATGTCCCAGCTCTGTGATGAACTCTACCAGTATCATAGTGTTTTGTTAAGCTGCATCTAATATTTTGCTTCACTTGACACTTGAATTTCTACAATACCTTGATGGTACGTGGAAACTCTAGTCGACTTGTATTATCCCTTGTGCTCTCTTATAGAGTCCAGATGACCCCATCCTTATATTGATGTGTGATCCCTTCCATGACGAAAGTTGAAAAGGATTGTTTGTCGGCCATAACACCAGTGAAGATAACAAATCCTTGCAACAAAAAAAAAAATCAGTGCAATGTCATTTGGGGTCCAGATTACCCCATTTTTAATGTAAACATGCCTAGGATACCACAAGGGTTGCACAAAAAGACTTAAGTAAATATAATATCACACACAAAATGGTGTTGAGGTTTACAGATTACTCCATTGAATATATATTTTTACAATTCTCAACAATTAGATGCAGTGAACACTTTAGACCTACAGTTGAGTTTTCAAGTCTAAAATGGCTTTACTATTGAATCTATGATGGTGTTCATTTGACCTCAGAGGACATTTTGTGTGGTTGTTGTTCTTGTCTCATACTGTTGTAGGAAATGAGCCCTAGTATGGATCACTTCTTAGCATCAACTCTCATTGGCTAAAACAAAACTTTGCAGATTTTTTTTTTTTATTTCAAGCGACACATAAGGTTTTATGAAGCAGTCATTTAATAGCACATCGATATTTATCACCAGAAATTACAGATCTTTGATCGTCCCTCTTCATTTCAGTCATGATATCTAGGGGAAGTTCCTCGTATTTTGTGGCTGGCGTTCATTTCCACACGCATTGGATAATCTTTCAAAGTTCACGATCCTCCAACTTAGTGGTTGCTCTTTTCTTGAAAACTTCACAAGGGACAACAGGAAAACGTTTAACTAATTAGGAGTGTGACGGATGCCCGAGCCACACAGTCTGATGGCGTTGAGTGCCGTTGGCTTTGATCAGCTAAGCCGGGAGTTTAACCATGAATCGCAGCACCCTGACATGTGTTGAGCAGCACTCACACATTACTGTCTGTTTAGACTCCCCCAAGGGCACCCCTGGTATGAGTGCAACCCTTTAAGCCTACCTGCTTTACCTCCCCCAACATTGGTGCAAGTCGACCATGAATCCACAAACAAAAAGCTTTCATAAGTCAATGGAACTAATGCAAAAAAGCTTTTCGTGTATTTCTCAGTATGTGTGGATTCTCCTGGGCATGCACACAGTGACCTCCACTGGTTGCAGTGGGTTATAGAGCATCTATAAGATGAGAAGCATCTGCTCCCAGAGCTGCAAACTTCCCTCTAAGTGGAAATAAAATGTGCTCTGTGGTTGAACATGCACTGTAAGCATACCAGGTTTGCCACAACCTATTCCACTCGAGGGGTTTTGAGGTGTAGTTGATTAGCTGTTCAACAGAGTGTTTTTTCCTTTCATGAATCAAAGTATAGACGGTTCACTCTTGATGTGAGTCCTCCCTGTTTCTGCTTTGCTGCTGGACCAGCATGTAGATGATAATAAAATCACTTTATGCATGTCATGGACTGTGCATTTTAATTGCTTTATGGTGCGTTCGCGCGGTGGGGCAAACGTTTGAAGATTGTTTTGTATATAAAAACCAGTTAATTGGTTTTGACTTTGATTCTTGCTTTTGGCTTTGTGTGTGTGACTCATTCATTGATCCCATTCAACAGAGAGCAGGTTTTACTGTCTTGACATGTGTTCCTGTTTAGAAAGGACTTAAGAAACTTCTACAGATGAGGTGACCACAGTGCAGATGCCTTTCAGCCGGTCGCTCTATCTGCTTCACTCCCAACTTGTCAAAATCTAACATTTCTTACATTTTTGGGCTCTTTAGCTCTTAACAGTATTGTTTTTGTATGCTTGAGAGCTGATAAGATCATGAATTTGACTGCTTGTTGGCAGCGGCTGCTCATAAATAGAAGCTTTCTAACATAGTGCCATAATAAAGTTTCTGTTTGTTTTGTGATTGCGAGATTTTGATTGTAGATCAGAGGTTAACTTTAGCCTAACATACACTATAGGCTGCATTAACAAAACCTATAGTTGGCTAAACGTCTGGTCATTTATTAGTTAAAGCTTTGAGTGAATGGAATGTGAAAGTTCAGGGACATTGCAAAAAACAAACACGTTGTAGATGGGGATTTGCATCATTAATCCACAGCAGCAGCACAGAGGGTAGAAAGTCTTCAAAGCCAGCTCTAGCCTCTTAGGTGAGCTCTGTTTGAGCCAGCTCTCAGATTTACCACTATAACACAGCTTTAATGAAATATTGATGCTTTTCTTCTAGCTATGTTGAAGAAAGATCCTGTGAAGGTCCAAGGACTCTGACGCTTTCTATTAACCAAGTCCACATTTTGTGTAAACGCAATTTCTCATTACCTTTTGACTGTACATTATGTCGTGCGATATACTTTCAAATCTTGTATTTTTAACACTGATGAATTAACTTAATGTTTTCTCAAGCAGTGAGCAAATAAAGCATTTTTTTAAATTCAGGTGAATGAAGTTGAAAATAATTATGCAAAATTAAACACCATTTCAAAGGACAGAATAAAGAATTATGGGTTGTCACACAATGCTGGGCTAAAGTGCAATACTTCAAACAGAGCATGCAGATCTCTACTGGCTTTGGTTCAATACTATAAAAACTTATCTAGATTCCAGGCTAACCCATATATACTTGAAGAAGATTCTCTATCAATTATAAAGGAATAAAAGTCAACAGTGAAAATAAAATGCTGTCTTTTTTTATTTACATTGCCTCAGAATATAAAAAAACAAATAACTGGATCGATATGTCGCTTTATGAAGCTTGTATAAGAGATTTATTGCTTTCAGTAAAGAAGATGTTCAATGGTGCTGATGCTGATGGGACTAAATAAGTTTGTAGTTAGAATTCACAAAATTTCACCTAACTTGCTCGAGTTTATTTTATATAAATTCTCTGCATGGATTTAAATCTTTTTATGGTTTATTTTAAAGGGGGTAGCAGTTAGATTTAAAGTGGTTTGTAATGCAGAGTTCAGAAAAGCACTCTCATCTATAACCTTTAGAGCTTGAATATTTTCATTTGTACTTTTGGCCTCATTAGCACATTTTGGAGCATAAAGACCGTCATTGTGAAGCTGCGTTCATTCTCCCTGCTCGCACAAAGACTACACAGTGTCTTATTGACGAGTGGAAATGTGAAAAAGTCAGAGTCCATCTTCAAGAATGTTGGGGAAAGTTCCTTGATCACTTCCTGACCGTGAACAAGCCTCCCTTTCACTGGCTTTGTCTGGATTTTGTAAGTTGTTGGTGAGAGGTATGTGTGTTGACTGATGGCATGCTGGTTATGGATACCTGACTCTTGAGTGTGAATACCAGCCAGTCCTCTGCTGCCTTGATTGAGTAGCTGCTTTACTTTTAAACCATCATCTTCTCTGCAACCTTCTGTCTGCTCCCTTTTCATCTCATAAACGCATATCACCTCAGACTTACTGAATATTCTCAAGGTGAGAGGCAAAGGATTTATGTCTTTGTGTTTTTTGGTGCTGCTGCTTCCAATAACTTGAATTTAATAAGCAGCGACTCAAATTAGATCCCTCTGTGTAAAGTAAGTCCCTAATATTCCATTATTTTCCATCTCACTCTCACATACTTCATAATTCTTGAAATCCTACATCAGTTATTAAGCATATAAATGTGTTTGCATTCAGGTGTTAGGAGGCTAGGTGTGATCAATTTTAGTGTACATGTCATGTCTGGCCGCCTTTCATCGTCCTTCAAGGGTAATGTGTTTGACTCCTTCATTTCGATGACCTTTTCATGGTCGTAATAAACTGCAATTGCTCCTCCGTCGGTGCCTTCATCTGTGAGAGCGGAGCAGTAATGGCACCTTTTTTAAATTTTGAAATTAGATTTTAAATGCTGGAGAAACTCCTTCAAGTCTCTCCAGGATTTCAGATGTCAGAGTCCTGTTGAAGGTGTTTTACGTCATGACTAAATCAACCCTCAGAAGTGGCAATAATTAACCCTGACAGCAGTTTGCCCTTCTTTTTTTTTAAAAAAAAAATAGTTTTTTACCTATTTGTCATCTGGACATGAATTTAGCACATAAGATTTTATTTTTATTTAAGTAAACAATCTGACAGTTACCTGAACTACTGTCTTGCAAATGGATTTCACTATATCTATAGTTCTTCTTTAATTGGCGCCACGTGACACATTAAACTAATAGGTTGTGTCTGACCATCCATGTTTGGTCTTTTTATGTTTTCATTAGTTTATGGATATATCTCTCAAAAAAAATAAGGTTTTATATGTAAACATGTTTACTCTCATGCTATGATTAAAACTCTGATTTCTGACTCAATAATACTGTAAAAAATAAACTTTTTCCCCTTTTTAAAATAAGCTAATTTCATTATATAGATCTTTTTCTTACAGATTACCTATTTTTTCTTTTATTTCTGAACATTTCAAATGAACAATCCATAGATAGCACTGCAGCAGTTACAAAATTAAACTGCCTATAATATGCTATTTTTAAGCCTTCCAGAGTAAACTATATCCATATGTATGATCATATGTTACCTTTGGCACACTAAGTAAAACATTTTTTATAAACAAATGTTCTCCACCAACCTGCCATTGAAGCACACCTGATCCAGGTAATTAGACGGAGATAAGGCACGGTTTCTGGAAAACCAGCAGGAAGCCGACCCTCGAGGCCTGGATTTGGGGACCTCAGTCCTCTGTCCTTTATCCATTAAAAAGAAAGCAACACCCAAACTTTTGTAAAGATGGATGTGCATATTGTGCATATAAACGAAAGCATTTTGTCGATCACAGCTAGCTCCAAATAAAGTGGGGTGTACGTGTTAGCCTTGGGGCGGTGCTGGCAGCGCAGACCTTTCCTGGAAGGGGCTGTTCCCACTGTGACATCACAATGTGAGGTCCCACTTGTTTTTGTGGATTGGAAGGGGCTGGTGCTCTGAGAACAGGGTTTTAGAGGAATACCTAGAGATGTGTCAATGGAGCCAAATACCACTTAGGGGTTATCTTTCCTGAGGAATACTCAAAGTTGATTTTGCATGATGTAGGCCCTTTAAAGTCTGCCATTTTGTTCTCAAATGAAGTGGCACTGTCTATTTATCAACCACATTAATAAGAAAGACCTCAGCTTTCCCTTCAGCTCTCCATCTCTGCTTTACCTTATGACTGGAGATAGAAAATCAGATATTTCATCATAAATATCTGAAGATGGCATAGATTTGTACTAAAAAAAACTATACAGTACAAGACTTTCTTATGCCTTGGATTTGAATAGCAATTTGAACACCATACTCACTGGCTATTTTTTAATTCCTGAAGCAAAAACCTAATAAATATGAACATTTTATTAACTATTTATGCATCCACTGCATTCTGAAGATAAAAATACTTTATTTTACTTTTAAAAAATTGTCCTAATTCAATATATTGTGGTCAATTCTCACTACATTAGTGCTCACTGTTTTTTTGCAGAGATTTCTGCCACTTTCTAGAGAACTGGATTTTTTATTTGTAGATTCAGACAGCTCTACAAAATGGCAAATGGACTAAGTAGTGAGCAGTGAAGGAATTAAGACACAAACCTACTAGGACAGTGTGTGAAGAAGACAGGGTTTATTTTTATTTTTTTAATTTTAATGGATTTTTAGTTTTAAATTATACATACGCTCTCATTTCAGATTTTTCTTTTCTGGAGTTTTGTGTGTGTTAGGGGAAGTGTGAGCTCTGGTAGAGAACTTTCAGTGTGTGGCTAGTTGCTGGGAAGGTGTTTGGATTCATGGTTTAATATTTAGACTACTGTCCATCTTGCAGTATAAATAACTACTTTAAAAGCAAAGTTAAATAATCATTTTTTTTTAGTCCACAAAATGACCTTTTTCTAAAAAAATAAATCTGTAAGGTAGAAACCAGAACAGTTGTGAACATTAGAGACATTTTTGTTTTGTTTAAACTAATTAAAAATGTTCTCAGGGGTCAACACATATTGTGTTTCTCAAATCTAAGAGGAAGCGGCGCACTCATCCGAGAAGTCCTCACTTAACAAAAAGCCGTTCCTCAGAGGACGTTTCCACCGTCCTAGATCAACCCCCCCCAGAACACCTGAACCTCAATCTATCCATATGATGTAAGTGCAAAACATAGAAGGGCATACCCCCAGCGTGGCACGCAGAAATAGTGTCTGTATATCAGCTCTTGCCTCTGCAAGGTTAGCTGGGTTTTTATTTTGCTAAGAGTCTTATTGTTGTGGTTTCCTGCCGTAGTTTACATTCCCACCGTGGTGTTTTACCGGATGCAGACTGCATCTCGTGTTTTCAGTGTTATCGGTGTAAGGAGCGTTTTTTCAAAGCACGAGGGAGTTTTTTTTTTTTTTTTTTTTCTGTGAGCCACAGTGTGCAGCCAGGCTCGTCTAACTAAGACACAGCTGAGTGTCATCTTCAGCCCCCATCTGGATGGTTTTATTCATGTGAGAAGTCTTTCCATTCTCCCTCATTCTCTCCTCTTTAGCGCGTCTGTCTGTCTGTCTGTCGGTCGGTCACGCTCGCTCATTTTTTCTGTGTGTTTTCTTTCGGCTGGCAGGTCCGATCAGGAAGCCCAAATATGTCGAGAGTCCTCGGGTTCCGTCTGATGCATTGGGGTCATCTCTGAGGAAAGTGTCTGATAAGAAATCCTCTCATAATGGTAAGTTTTTAAAATTAAATTCCTTGTAAAGAAGCTGTATAAGTAAAAACTTTTGCTCGCTCAGTCAGTTCTACAACTTCTCCTCTCATGTACTTTGTTTTGCTAGCTTGTAACAGTGCTGTGTTTATTTTAAAGTCTGTGTTTAGATTACAAAGGAGTCACTTTTCCACTGTGTATGGATGCAGTGTTTGACCGAAGCATTGAAGGGAATCACGGGAAAGCAATGAGGACCCTGGATTCCTCTCTAACTCTTCATGTGCTCGTTCTTCTTCTTCTTTCCTGTGTTGTGTTTGTATGTGCGTCGGGGGGTGTAGCGTTCCACTAAAGAGGTCTGTTTTGATTTCCAGCAGAGAAAGGCTGGCTCAAATTCTTTCCACGGGGCTGAGAGGAGATGTGAAACACGTTATCTTTAGCAGAAGACATTAAAGGAAGTGTGTCCTTTGACTGTACATGGCTGATATACATAGACCAGAGTAACCCGCTGTGGCCCTGTTGACAGGAGCATCAGGGTGTGCCTGACATTCAGCTGGAACACATCTCAGACAAGGCTGCCAGCAGATTGCTGATGCTAGGTCATTGGTATCTCACATGACCGCTTTGCACTTGCAATGATAATTAGCCATTTTATGAGACAAAAACTCAAAACATGCAGGCGTGAGTCTGAGTTTGCATGCCGGAGGAGAAATTTGAAAGCTAGATGAACACATGCTTTTGGGCTTTTGGGAAAGTCGCGTTGTGAGTAAATTTATTACATGGTTCTAAATCTAAACCCCACCCCTGTTCTCAAGTCCTTTCCAGGCAGCGTTCCTCAGGACCCCCCCGCCGCCGCCTCAGCAGAAGGGGAATATTCACATGCTTGTGCCTTTATAGAAACAGTCTGATCTAATCTAACTCTCTTTCCTGCTCTGTGCCTTCTGACACAATAAAAAGAAAGATGCTCGAGGAAGAGCAGTTTTAAAAATTGCCGGTGTGAACAGTAGAGCTGTTTCTTCTCAGAGAAACCACAGTCGTTTCAGGGAAATGTTCAGGATGCATCATTTTTTTTTAAAAGCTGTAGTTTTTGTTTTAATAACAAGCTTTTATTAAAGGGAAAAAACAATTAAAAATTTGGATTCATTGGTTAAAATGCTGTATTTACGTCACCCATAGAAAAAGCTTTGCCTCGTGAAATCAAGCGATCTCTGTGGCTTCCCAAACACCTTCCACCATTCTGAAACCCGTCGACAGTGAGTCAGTGCTACAGTCGCTAATCATGAACTTGTTTAAAGTCGACAACCTTTATACTGCAAGTGGGCTCAGGAGAATCTGTCAATCAAACATTTGAGGTGGCGCCAGTGGGAACCACATACTTTTACTGAGGCTTCTGATTATCAAATCAGTTTATAACTAGGATAACTTTCAATAAAGAAAATATAACTAAAGAAAAATTAGTATTAGAAGGCATGTGTGAAGAAGAATGCATCAGAGCAAGAATAGTTATTCTGACAAATAAAATGGCTGTAAAATAACTTTATATTTCGTAATAGAAATGTACGTGATTTTGTGAACCAGCAGGTACTTCCTACTGAGAACTCGAGAGGGGAGAGGTTGAGAAGTGGTTATACAGTCAATGGTTAAAATAAAAAACTAGAGTTGTTGCGCCCTGTCTTTACTATTTGGAGAAGAAGAAAAAAAAAAAAACAAAAAAAGAAAAAAACAATGAAAAGTATTATAAAGAACCAAATACAAATTTTTGTTAATGCAGAGAGTTAGTTTATCATTAGCACGCTGGACCAAACCAATGTCTGTCTTAAAACCCCTCTCTGATGAAAATTGTGTTTTTAAAATGTTCTTATGGTGATGGAAGACATATATTAGAGAAAATAAGCCCTTAGTATTTCCTTATTCAAACTTCATTGAATCACAATTTAGAGGTAAATTTCAGATTAAATCCTGCTGCTGCAAAAGCCATGTAAGTAATTTTGGCTACAAATGCCAAAATCATACTAAAAAGATCGCTGGGAACACATTTATAATAGAAAAGATGATCAGAGTGGGATTTCAAGGAACAGACACAGAGTGGCCCTGAGGGATTCCGGACGTCCCCTGTATGAATCAGTTGTGTTCAAACTCGCCTAATTTTAATTTATTATGTAATGTGAGCTGCAGCTGGATGAAGAAAACTATTAGAGAGGTGGTAAAAAGTAAATTCTTTAAGTGTTATAAAATATATTCTATAAAACCATCTAGGGGGGTTAATATTAGTATGTTTGCCTTTCTAAAGTCACTTACTTTAAGCCAAAAAAAAAAAATAACTTGTATGATACAATCTCATTCAGCCGTCTCATTCTTTTCTTTTTTCTTTTTTGTTGTCATTGTGTGAATATTGTTTAGAGCTTTTGATTTATTTTATTACTAAGAAGAACAAGAACTTTGTTCTGGTACTCAAGACACATGCTTGATTTCTGTTTCTCATTTGCCTGGCTGTTGTGTTGATGGTTGTTTGGCTTCAGAGAGAAAAGGGGAAACCGCGACCTTCTCTGCAAACGCTGAGCATGGAGACTTTCAAAGCTGCTGGACTGAAGTCATTTGGAGGAAAGTCTTAGATGCCAACTTTTGGATTCAGAACCATCTATAAAACAATGTTCATGATCTTCTATCTAATCCATTGTGTTGTCTGCATCAAGATCAATATAGCAGAAAGTGGAGCAGCGTATCTAATAAAGGGAAACATTTGGGAATGTTGGAAAAACCGAAGATAATGAAAACATGCTGTCTTTCACTTTTTATGGACTTTTGTCCCTTTTTTTCAGTTTACTGTTGTTTTCTGAGATCCATTCATTTATAAACAATTTCCTTCATTCTTCGATTACTCAAACCCGTTTGTAGGTATTTATTTTCTGGCTGGTTGTTGGTTATCTGTACTGGTAACCCTTTACAAAGTGCTCAGATTAACTAATTTTTTTCTAGAAATTTATGTTTGAGAAACACATTTTTTATAGAGCATTGCCTAATGTAACTGAAAGAAAATCATCTGTTAAAAATTTAGCTCAATTACTATTTGCTGACATGAAAGCAGCATCTGAATACTTTATGAACTTTAACCAATTAGTTCACAATTCTAAAAGCAGCTGACATTCCAACAAAATCTGTTTAGTGCTACATGAAAATACATGGAACATTCCTGCTGATTTAATCTCTGTTGTGTTACTGCAGTCCAGTTTTTACAACAGGGATGTGTAAATTCATGAGAATGAGGAAGTAACAGTATGGTTAAGGAGACACTGCGCTTCACCCACTTGATGAAATACATTTGTTTTTGATGTAAACAGCTTCAAACAGTTATCTCTTACTCCATCCTCCAGGATTGTTTCCTTTGTCTCAAATATTGACGAAGCCTTTAAAAGCTCAAAGAAATATTCAACTTGTTATAAGGTCAGACAGCTTTATCGCTTTCTGTTGTTCAATAAAAGCTTGTGCATCACTCAGGAGAAACGTCATGGCTACCGAGCCAAAAAAGGTTAAACAAGAAAGGAACTGAAAGGATCAGCAACCTATTTCATCAAGAGTTTTAAAAGTCTTGTCAATAATTAATTATTTATGATGACAGCTGAAGTAAATTAAACCCTGCTGATGAGGTTGAACTCAATTACTGATTCATTTTTTTATTAATCTATCTTATAGATAGATTATATTATAATAGAACATTTTGAAATAGGGACATTCTGCATGAAGGATTTGACCTATCGTGGATTATTTTAGGAACAAAACGCTCGCATTAGATGAGGGAACAGTGTACAGTATTGATTAGGAGTGTAACGGATCACGGAAAATCCGTGGCCCGCACGGATCAGAGGCCACGGTTCGGGACACGTGTACAACGCACCACTCCAACGCCCACCCCTCACGCACACACCTCGTGCTATAGCATAATTTAAAACAATTGTCCTTCACATCGAATGGAATTCTTGTCAAATTCATGAAAATCTTCTTTGTTTTGACAAGCCCTAAAGTAGCTGCTTCACGGTTATCTTAAAGTCTGTTCACCTGAAGCTGCGTGTGGGAGGAGCTACTGTCAAAAACTTTTCTGGTTCAGTTTCTTTAGTTTTCATTTAAACCTAAAATCAGAAATAATTTTTCCTTAAATGGATGAATAATAACAGATTTAGGCGGGGGGTTTTAAAGATTAGATCTGTTTAAATGGTACCACCATTGATGATCGGAGAACTTCCTTATTTCTCGGCAGTCCATTCCAGATTTGCTATTAAATATTATTGTAACATGCCATTGGTTGTACATTAGAAACAATCCAACCCTTGCTCTACATTTTGAACGAAACAAGAAAATATCTGACTCTGAATTTTCATTGATCCAGAGCAAACTTTCCCTTTTCCAGAACTTTTGGGGCAGAACCCGACGCTCCGCCTTTGTGTTACGGTTGACGTCATCATGGAGAGTTGATGAGGGTGCCATACAAATGTGAGCTGCAGAGTGTTACAGCATTAAAGTGTGTGACATTTAGGGCATGGATTTATGGAGGACTTGCCTGTGGGTGTGCTGAAGGATGCCTCTCAGTAAATGTCAAAAATGTGCCACATTTGTCACCGAGGGAATCAGCTGCAGAGAAACCAATATATCCAAAATATTCCGTTTTTTAGACTTCTCTGTGTTTCGTTTGGCTGTTAGAGATTTGCACTGGAACTTCATTTGTTTTTCTTTAGATGTCGTGTTGTGCAATATCAGGCAAGGCTTTAGGGTAGGAAAAGAACATAATTTTGAGCCAAAGTGTTTCTTTATATTAAATGTCTTAGAGGCTTTATCTTGTCTCCAGCTCCAGTGAAATATAATCCTGCTTATGCGCCGGCAGTCTTTTATTTGTCTATTTTGCATGAGTGTGTTTGTAATAGTCAGGTGGACAGAATTGTTTCAGCTGTGGCTCCAGAGCCCTGTTTGTGTCAATCTTCACTAAAACCACCAGTCCTTCACAGCTGCCTGTCTTCAGATCCCCTGTTTTGCATCTCCAAATAGATTTGAGAGCAAACATTTGCCACTTGTGTCTGCAGAGGAATGTAGCAGTTGAAAGTGTGTCAACATACATGAGTTAATACATCTAATTCTTTCATAAAAAAAAAAAATATATATATATATATATATTTTCAGTAATTTTGCCAGCTAGGGCTGCCACAAACGATTATTTTAATAGTCGACTAATCATCGATTATTTTTTCCGATTAGTCAACTAATCGGTTCATGGCCAAAGTGGATGTAAAGATGCTGAAGTTGATAACCAGCTAAAATATTAGTTAAATGCCAAATTAGCTAAAAAATAAAAAGAGCCAAAGTTAACCAAAATAGCTAGCATGCTGCTGAAATATTAGCTAAACTCCAAATTAGCCTTAAAAAAACAGAAAAATCCTAAATTAGCCAAAACAGCTAGCATATAGCTGAAATATAAGCTAAACTCAAAAATTGCCTAAAAAACTTAAAAAAGCTTAAGTTAACCAAAATAGCTAGCATGCTGCTGAAATATTTGCTAAACTCCAAATTAGCCATAAAAAATGGAAAAATACTATATTAGCCAAAACAGCTAGCATATAGCTGAAATATAAGTTAAACTCAAAATTTGCCTAAAAAACGTAAAAAAGCTAAAGTTATCCGAAATAACTAGCATGCTGCTGAAATATTAGCTAAACTCCAAAATAGCCTAAAAAACCCTAATAAAAGCCAAAATATTCCAAAAAGCTAGCAGAATGCTATTATAACTTTCAACTTTACTACAATCTGACTTCATACAATATAAAGTAACGACTAATCGACTATTAAATTAGTCGTCGATTATTTTAATAGTCGATTAGTCGTCGATTAGTCGACTAATCGTGGCAGCCCTATTGCCAGCAGGGATGATACACATGAGAATTATTTAGGTCTTCCTTGCAGTCTAAATTTTTCAACAGCTCAATGAATCCCAGCAAAAAAAAAAAAAAAAAAAAATTGTTTAAAAAAGTTAAAATGCAGTTGGATTTAGCTGCATGAACGACACGTTAAGCTATAGATTTACTGGACATGTGACCCACTTTAACGAACACGTTAAATGCGCATTCTTGAATGTGCATTTGACTTATAGTGTTCACACTGGACAATCAAGTCTGGGCTTCTTCTTTTTGTGCCACCTACAGTTGGAAGAGACTTTGTTCAAATCTCGTGAATCTGACACATGTAGGCTTTTTCTGTCACAGCTAATCCGATATAAGAAAGACTAAGTATCTTATAATTCTGTCTGGGCATGAACTGCAATAGCAGGTTTAGTACGAAGAGCTCCAAAAAGGTCGTAGAGACTTTTGTAGCTATGCGTGAACATGAGAGTTTTGAACACGAAGCCCCAAATGCACATTTACATAGGCCAAATCTGAATTCTTCCGCTACCCCTACGGTTTCTCCTTATCTCTACATTTAGCCCTCCAAATGGAGAGTTATGGAAAAATAGTGAAAATAGTGTCTTCAGAATCGACTGGCACTCACACTTAAAGTCGTCATTGATAGTTGGTGGTCATATATGTAAGCGTGAATCGTGTAAGACCCTATATTGGTGCTTTGCCATAATGACATAATAAAACACACTGATAATTTTACAGCTCTGTGTTCAGCAAAGAGGGATAATTAATAAGTGTCGTGGGTGTAAATGGGATTAAGAGAAGGCTGCCAAATCAGTGAATGATCAGATTTAGTGTGTTGAAAAAAACGATTTGCATATCGGCCATAGCTCTTTTAATTCTTTTCACACTGTGTTACATATCTTTTTCACCATTTGAGTGAACTTTTCATTCATCTGGGAGGAGAAAAAGCCAGACACGACTCATTTATTGAACAAGATTGTTGATTACAAGCTAGTTTATTTTGCCTCACCTGCCATCACCTGGAGCTGAAAGGGAAAAAGCCAGCTGAGAAGCAGCTCATGTTTGGAGCATCACTAAACATCCTGCAGGGGATTCATGAAAAATGTTTGAATTAAACTGATTATATCTGTGTCTGACAGCAGGTTGAAAAAGGGGTTTATGTCAAATCACTGATGGGGTTGTAACGTGTAGTTCTAGAAATAACATGTTTTGCTTCAAAAAAATACAAAACACAGGTGGAATGAATTATTGGTTAAAAGATGTCAACAATATTATTGACGTCCAAGTGTTTTTTTAAGTTATTACCTTAGTGAAGAAGTTGTGCTACATTTTTTAAGAATATTTTTGTATTATTATTAATAAAATCATTTTACATTTTTTGAAACTGAGTTGAGAGTGCTACAACACAAAACACTAAACCACATTACACACACTAAGGTTTATTAAAGACTCAACTCTGGAGGCATCATTGTTCACCACCACAGCTGAAAACATTCATCACTGAAAACACACAAAGATTAAAAAAACAGCAGTGTCCCACTCTGACAAAAAAAAGGAAGAAAGTGAACGCAGCTAAAACATAATCAGACAAATGAAGGGCCAAAGGTTATATCTAAAGACTTGTATAGATATTATTTTACTATTATGATTCATGTTATATCATGATCTGCTGTTGTGATTGTGATACTTAAATTAATTCATTTTTTATGTTATTTTATCATCTGTAGATTTAGATAAAATGTCAACTGTAAAATATTGAAATAAGCGGCGTGTTATTTTCACTCAGTTTTTCATTTTTTGAAAAAGGATTTTTGGATTCAATTATTTTTTTCTCAATCTGAATTTGGAATGGGGATTTGTTTGTTTGTTTATCTGTGAAGCTGGTGGCACAATGTTGCAGAACAATTACCTGCAGTGTCTCCAAGATTTGATTGACTTGAGCAATAAATCTTGTCCTCTGCTCTCTACATCATTAACTTAATTCCATCTAAATTATATTCATCTAAAGTTACCAATATTTTAAGCATATGGATGTCACTCTGAGATGTTAGTCAAATATGATGCTCATCCACTGCCCAGACTTTTCTGTATTTGCTCGTTATCTTCTTGGTAATCTCACCTTAATTTAGTCTTCCCATCTGTGTGAGAAACAAAGGACATTTTTATGGTTTTGACATTGGAATGTGCAATAAAGTAGCTAAAGTTGCTTCAGGGGGTCACATCACCTTGTACCTCTGAACTCAAACGGGGTAGCAGGATGCATGTTCTCATTTTTGAGGGTTCATTAAAGAGGCTTCACTGTTAGGGAAATGAAACTCCAGCTGCTAATGAGCACCGGCTGGATTGCTTTCTTGGCAGGGAGAGCCAAGACAGTTTGATGGAGCCTCTGCGTTCAAGGTGTCCTGCTTCTCTTCTTCCACCCTCTTTGCGCCCCTTCGTCTTCATTTTTGTTTCGCCGATTCACACGGCTACTATTTCACACCTGCTCATAAACTCCAGGCTACAGATAATGATGTTGTTTTGGGTTTTTTTTTCTTCCATTTGCAGTAATGTTGCCGGAATAATAAAGTGGTTCCAGCTACTTCGCTGGTTTTATACATCTCCCGGGCGGTGGATGATGGAGAGCACAAATCAGATGCTATATCTGGTACCAAGAGCAGTTTTTCCTTCAGGTTCTTATTTTAATTAAAGCTAAGTTAAAGTTAACAAAACTTTTTATATATGTATTAAATTAAAAGTTATAAATTTGTTTTATTTTTCAAGTTTAATAGTCAGTTATCAAGTCATTTTCATTATAGTGTCAAACAGTGTCTATCGAATGCTAATTTTTTCACATATTAGATCAATTTGTTAAGTAAAAATCCGATTGAAACCAATAAATGAAAGAGTTCAATCTTGAGGAGACAGGTTCATATCGGCTCTTACAACCACTTTTTTATTTATTTATTTTTTATTTTAAGACCTGATTCTGCCAATTCTGATAGGATAGGCTTGCTGACAAAACTCAATTTCCTTTTTATCAGATTTATCTCATGGATGCTTCACATGAATTAAACATTAATTACATTTTTGTATAAAGTTAGGACTTTCCCAACTTCAGTCATATCATCAAAGACTGTAGATCAGTCTTCTACAGGGAAAGAAATAAGAAATGTCGGCACCTCTTTGCTTTGTGCAAATCTCCATTTTCTTTACTAATCTACGCTTCATGCCTGCTTGTCTTCACACCTCTTAATGATAATAATGATCATTCAATGTTCACCTTTTCTGCATGTAAAATCCATTTCCTTTAGCGGATTTCTCACAAAAAATAACCTAATTTTCTTCTATTTTTCATTTTCTATTTTTGTAGTACGTTTCTTTTTGTGGTGAAAAATGAAAGCTTTGATCTTTGATTTCTATTTTCTTTCACCCTAATCTGTGTTGAATCACCTCTTTGAAAAAATGTAGTCATTTTAATCATCAAAAGGCTGTTTCCTGTTTATTTGCCAGATATGACACACATTCTTTATATAATATGAGACACACAAAACAAGAACAAAGT
The DNA here is from genome assembly GCA_003999625.1 of Oryzias javanicus. NCBI lineage: Eukaryota > Metazoa > Chordata > Actinopteri > Beloniformes > Adrianichthyidae > Oryzias > Oryzias javanicus. The sequence goes on along the minus strand of CM012457.1, from coordinate 13,023,938 downwards.
TGCAGTAAGAAATATTTTTTCACCACCTGTAGTGAATCATGGAAATACTTAATTATAGCATTTTTTATTTTATTGTTGTTGATGAAACCCATTTGTGATTATATTAATAAAATAAAGTAACCGGTTATTGTTCAAGTTATGCAAGTGTTTGTGTTGCTACTAGACAATATAAAGGCGGTCAGATTTAGTATTTCAATTTCCGTTTGAGTTCAGTTTCTTAAGCTTTGTGACACTGTCCTCAAATACAGCTTTAGTGCTTTTTTTTTTTTTTTATCCAGAAGATACATGTGATACTGCAGCACTTTAGTGGCCTCAAAACCACACAGGCACCAAGCAGGACATGATAACAACCTCAAGCTCAGTTTGATTTTAATGCTTTTTTGGAGCCAAAAGAAGTCATGTTTCATTTTAAAGAAATCCAACAGGTTTTAATTTTTTTTATAATCCCAATTCAATCTCCCTACAGTCGCTCTGGTTTCCATTAAAGAAACAGAGATTAAGGCAAGGCAGTCATTGATGAGATGAAGTCAAGAATATGTGGGAGAGAACAGAAAATATGCGGTAAAAATTAAAGCTGGCTGATTTGATGTGTAAACTTGTTGGAGATGTTTTAAATGAGCTGAGAAGAGCCTGTTACTCCTTGAGGTGTTATAGCTGAAATGCCCTCCAGCGAAATACTTGTATTAACTGAATTAGATTAAAAACATATCTTTTTCTCGTGTAAACAGAAGCTAAACACCCTAAATAAAGCACGGTTCAAATGTAATTAAATTTGGTTAGTTAGACTCCCATGATGCTAATGACTGTTTAATGTTAAATGCAGCTGCCTGTCAAGTGTAGTCTGTCTTATGCAAACAAATAGACAGTTGTAATGTTGGTTGTACTACATAATGCTTCTTTTAATACTCATTCAAGTAAACAGGATGAACGGTGAGTCATAAATATTCAGAAGTGGATGATAAACAGCTGAAGTGGATCGTTCATCTTAAAGTAAACCAGGATTTCTGCATCTGTAGACTAACTGCGCGTGTACAGAAAGCAATACGTCCTTGCGAAGTGAAGGTTTTTTATATCTGGCTCTGCTCAGTGCATTGATCTCAGAGCGCCCCTAAAGCTATATTTATTATCGATTTGGCCGGTGAGCTTAAGGTTTGGTTTCCTTGAGCTACATTGATGTCGTTATGCCTGTATGTCTTCATGTCTGCTTCCTGCTGGACCCTTCATTGTCCCTCTGAGGCCGGAAGGTTCTTGTGCTATGAAAGAATCTCTGATGAAGTAGCCTTGTCAGAACTATATGATTAAAAATGTTTGTTATAGATGTTCCACAGGATTTAACCCTTGACCTTAAGTGATCTTGGCCGCTAAGTAGGGTTGGGTTCTGTTAGTTGGATTGGAGACTTCTAGAAGCTCCCAGCTGCAGTGAGTTACTGCAGCCACACGGGGGCATCAGTCAGTGTTTCTGTCTACCAAACCCAGGTCCAGATAATAGCAGAGGGTTAGGTCAAGAAGGGCATGCTGTTTCTGCCCCCATGCTTCACAGTGATTATGGTGTTCTCGGGATGTAATTTGGCATTCTTCCCACTCCAAACACAACAAGTGGCATCTAAACCAAAGAGTTTCATTTTGGTGTCAGCTGAACACATGGCAGTCTCCCGATCCTCCTCTGTATCATCCAAATGGTCTCTGGTTAACTTTTAGACGGGTCTGGACATGTATTTATTAAAGCAGTGGATTCAAGGATTTGAATCCATGACAATGTCGTGCAACCTCAGTAACCTTTGTTACCATAGTTCCAGTTGTCTTTAGGTCATCAACCAGTTCCCCTATGTAGTTCTGGGCAGTTTCCTCAGCTTCGTCAAGATCATTTCTACCCCACCAGGTGAAATCTTTCTTGGAGTTTCAGATGTAGGGTGATTGTCAGTGATGTTGCATTTTCTTCCATTTTCTATTAATTGCTCCAACTGTTAATCTCTTCTCACCAAGATGCTTGCTTGCTGATTGGTTCATCCTAGTCTTGCTCAGGTGAACGAGACTTGTCTTTGTGAACAGGGTTGCCAGGGAATTCCCAGATCTGTCTCTTGCTTTTGTCTGGGAGTATGCATTGTATGGTTTGTATACATACGTATTTTTAGGGCAATGCCTTACTTTTTTTTTTTTTAATTTGATTATGTTTTTATGTTAAGCACTTTGAGTAATAGGAGTTGGAAAAGTGCTATACAAATAAAGTTTGATCTGATTTGAACAATCCTGTCCCTGGTGTCCTTTGACAGCTCTTTGGTCATGGTGAAGAGGCTGCAGTCTCACTGTTTAAGTGTGTGGACAGGTGTGTTTTATACAGATAACCAGTTCAAACAGGTGACAGTAATACAGGTAATCCCTGGAGGATAGAAGAGTTTCTTAAAGAAAAAGTAACAGGTGTGAAGCAGAATTCCTGCTTGTTTGTAGAGGCTAAATACTTTTTGTCTGCACAATTTGTATGTGCACTATGCACGTACAAATAAATTAGTTAAAAATCACACAATGTGATTTAATGTATAATTTTTTTATTCATCAGAGTCAACAGTCCATAGTGGATGACTTGTTGCAACTCAGAATGTAGTTGTGGTGGTTAGTAAAGGGTAAACTTTTTTATTAACTTAACTAACTTAACTTATATTTATTAAGTGATGTTTTCTTTAAACCATCAGAGTTACTAAATATATTCTTACACATATTACTACTATCATCAAGGTCAACCACACTTTCTCTCACAGATATATTTTGTGTTTTCTTACAGTTTGTTTCCAAAAGTTCCCTGAATTGGCAACAATTGACAAAGAGGATTTTTTAGGCAATAAAGGAGTTTTCTGAGCTCTTTCTTTGATCTGTGAAAATGTCTTCCCCTAAACTTCTGACGAAAAGCCTAGCTTCATGACTGAGGCTGTTGACATGAGGATGCTAGCAGCAACAGGAGCATGTAGCTGGGAGGAATCTTTCCATCCACAAATGGAATTTGTTCTTGCATCATGCAAACACGGTGTCAACACCTCTGTAACCTCTGTCTTTTATCAGTTCCTAGAGTCAGAACTAAACATGGAGAAGCTGCATTCAGCTTCTATGCACCACAGATCTGGAACAGACTTCCAGAAAACCTTAGATCTGCTGAAACACTCAGTGTATTTAAATCCAGGTTAAAGACTCACCTGTCTCAGTTGCATTTGATTAATATGTATTCAAAAGTTTACGTCCGCACTTTTTATCTATGCTTGTTTTAAATTAAAATCTTTTTACTTTCTTTTAATTTTATTTTAATGATTTGAATAATGAATGACATTTTTACTATTTCTTTTGATTGTTTCTTTTAATGTTTTATGTAAAGCACTTTGAATTGTCTCTGTACATGAAATGTGCTATACAAATAAACTTGCCTTGCCTTGCCTTGCCTTGCCATACGAAGACGAACTCTACTTAGCAAAAAGCTGCAAGGCCCGTGGAGTCAGAGCAGAGTTTTTTCTTGTAGGCATTCCGAATAATTTATCTTTGGAAAATTAAAGGGGGTAATGCAACTTCCCTCAAGGGAATGTCTTTGTTTGAAGAAAAAAAAAACTAAACACAGAACCATGCACCCTGCTGGGCGTTTGCATCAGAGAGTAATTCCAGTATTCTGCAGCCTGAAGATACTCATGTACTCAAGTGTGGTATTCCTTACATGTGTCCTGTGAAATACATTCATTTGTTCAGCAAAGGACAAAGCCTCACATGGAAGTGGTTCTTAATTCACTTTTACCAGGCGCCTTTGATGAATCGCTGGAATAATTTGATATGAGACATTGATATTTTATGGCAATAATGGGATCAAAAGCTCATAATGGAATGATGCATCTGTGTTAACAAATGGTTATTTGTTTATTATTAGGGGTAGATGCCTGTGGCTGCATGGGGCTCTGAGCATCAGCAAGGCTGTACAGAAGAAAAGGCCTGTTTGTACCCAATGAGTAATGCGTTACACCACATTTACAGTTTGTTTATTAAAGAGAAAGTTATCATTTATCTGTCGCAAAAATGTTTGTCACGTCAAATAGAAAAAAACTGTTATGTATCCTAATGGCAGAAGAATATTTATTTCCATTTTTGATAAGAGGGCTCCAAGAAATTTGGAATATGTGTGTATATATTTTTTTTTGTTGGAAAATAAATGCTGCCTACTTTCCACCTTTGTATCTTTTTTATTATTTAAATTTAGTTTAGGGGTTTTCTGTGGGTTCTCCGTCATTTTCATACGCTCTGCTTTTCTCACAATGAAACTTGATGCAGCCTCCTTTTGTTCAATTTAATTGCCAGTATTGTCAGGGAAGTAGGAGCAGCATTGAAAATAATTATCCTTTTCTCAAAACTCTTTGATTGTTATATCTGAAGAACATCAAGCATTTTGGTGTGTTTGTGATGGATTGCAGGGAAATGTTTGAAGAACTCATTTTTTGTAAGATATAGGCGTGTAGACCTCCTCTTGGTTGCACAAAACGAGCCTAAAGATCATCACCATAACAAAAATTAGGGGAAAAAGCTCCAGTTTCAGTTAGAAATCACAATATTTTTTAAATTGTTTTTTTCATTATGACAGTTGCACATTCAACACAGGTCTGGTATATCAATTAATTTTAAAAATACTTTGGACAAATAAAAAAAAACGCTCTAATGTCAAATCCAAAAACATATCATTTACTCACAACATTTTTTCAAAATAGAAGACTTGAAAAATAAAAGCATGCACAATTGAGTTTTGACTACAGCTTCCTTCTCATTTTTATAATTTTTTTCTCAATTGTCAGGATGAATTTTATGAATACTCTTTTAAAATATATACATTTTAAAGCTTATCTATTGGTATTAAGTAGAGGTCGTATAGTCCAGCAGAACTGTTTGACAGGGTGAATTATTACAACGTATTAAAATTTTAAAATGAGAAAACGATATGCATGACAGAAGTGATTGTGCCTTGATTTGTTTTTTTTTATTATTTATTTCTTCGGAGCTTGGCAGCAGACTCCACCACTGGACTTGTTTGTATTTAATCAGATTTACTGTCAACATTATTAATAACTGTAGAAGACGGAGGCTAAAGGAGAGAGTGAAGAGAGGAAGGGAAGGTGCTGACAGAGAGCTGTATAAGGAGCTTTTGTACCTGGCTCTCCTTTAGCCTCCTGACCCATCACTGAAATGTCTGCATGCTCTGGGATAAAGCTTTCACTTTAGTGAAATGTGGACGCTACGTGTTTAAATATTGAGACTGTTGTTTGGGGTCAAATCCAGATCAGGTGATGGTGAATGAAAAAACAGATTGCAAATTTGAAAACGTTATAAACTAAAAAATATTGAAAATGTTTGAGAAAGTTTAAATTTTCTGGGTTTGGAGTCTATTGACCACCCATACATGATTTAAATGAAGAGATAGAGGTTATGGTAACATAATTTCCATTCCAAAACTATTGTTTGAACTGCCTATATAATTCTCTACAGTAGTGATTCTAAGTATAGTATTGGACACAGTCCCCCCCGCCTTTTTTTAATATTTAAAAATATATTTTAAAGTTTAAAATACTTTTTTAAATTAAAAAATATTTCCTTAGGATGTACTTAAAGGAAAGTATCAAATGTACTCTTTTCCCAATATTTAATATTTTTAAAAATATTCAAAAGTTTTTTATGCTTTTATATTCATTTTCAAATTTATATTATTTCCTTTAAGTTTACATGGTACTAAGTTTAAAACTGTTTTCAAGGAAGTTAAAAATATACTTTTTGGTGTTTATTTTTTTTTCAAAATGACTTTTATTTTAATTTTATTATTTCACTATTTTACAACGTGTCCTATTGAGTTCAAAACCATTTTGAAATTTTACTTTATTTTTCTGTTTTCCAATTGAACAATCTGGTTTTTCATGCACTTTAAACTGATCCTGATTTGACCTCAAACTTTTCTGCTTTTCTTTTTGTCTGAAAAATATTTCCAATTGAGGAGTTTGTCAGACCAGATTTTCTTTCTGTGGTGTTGCTCTGCAGCTCTAAAACTGCAGTCCAAAGTGGTTTTAGACTGTAGTTAGTTTAAGCTCGGGCTGTGTGTGTCCACACATTTATATTCAGGAGCTTTATGAGGGAGAGCTGTAAACAAGCAGAAAGCTGATGAAACTGGCACTCGAGGCATGTTTCAGGAGACGCAAAAACACACAGGCTCTGTTTCCTTAACAATGCCAGACAGTCACATGTATTTACACTTTTAGAGCATCGTCTAACACACACACACACTAAAGCTCCAGCCCCTTTCTCTCTCTCTCTCTCTCTCCCTCTCATCTTCATTCCTCGCCCTCTACGGGTCTGCAGCACATCAGCAGCTGCCGGAGAGCGCAGCGTAGCATTTCAAAGGAGACCGGAGCAGGCAGCATGGCCCCGTCTGGGCCAAGCACCAGAGAGGGAGAATCCTCCCTGCTTTGCACTGAGCATTTTTCTCTCCTCTGCCTCTCCCTCTCTCATCTCCAGACCTACAAGCGGAGCAACAGCCAAGCTCCACCTCTCCTGCCACTCAGGAACTGATGACAAGATTGGGATTTTTACTTGGAGAAGGGATCCCGGGTACGGCACACATACCTATGGACGACAAGAATGAAAAGAAGGTATTTCATCTTCCTCTCCACTAACTCTTTTTCCCTCACAAGCAGCGGCTGCTGCCGGTGCTGCATCAAACAGACAGAGACAGAGGAGAGATGATCAGAGGAGAGGCTAGTCATCACTCTGACACTAAAACAGATTCTTTTCTGGCGTTTGTTGGATCATCTTTGGGAACGTCTTCCTTTCTGTTAGTTGTTTTAATTTTTTTCATTGAAAACTGTTAAACATGTTTTCAGCTGCATGCTTCAGATTGACTCCATGTGGTTTTATGTCCATGGAAGCTCTGTCACGTGTTAGTCTCCCAGTAACTTGAGTGCTGTTCCAGGGACTCCTGAGAATGTAGCAGGAGTATTTGAGACCAGGTCCAGAAATAGTTATGTTAGGTCTGAGCCTCGGTTTGTTTGGCTCGACTAATTAAGCTGGGAGTGGGGAGCTGAGCCAAGCACGCCTCTCTTCACTCATTCATACTTAGGTATGTTTTGGACAGACAAGTAAACCAAACAGCAGTAACAAAAGTCATGGTTTAGGGTCATGAAATAATAGAAAACCAGCCATTTTGTTGTTGTTGTTTTTTTTTTTATTCTCGCTATCAAAGTTTACCATCACCTTATGTTAAGACTTACTTCACATCATATTCTTACTTGGGTATTGTTTTAGTTTTGCATTGAATCAGTAACGTACACCACTTTCATTGAAAAGTCGATGCAAACACACACAAATCACTTCTTCGATCAAAACTCTTGTCTTCAAGCCTATTTATGTGAGTTTCTACGACCGTTTTTGGGCTCTGCGTAACAAACGGGTGACCATTGAACTCACGTTGAAAGTAAACCAGGTTATTGAACCTTTATTTTTACAAGTTGATTGAGAACAATTTCTAATTTACAATGACGAACTGAATATGCAGTTAAACTTTGACCAATCAGGAACTCAGATTTGTTAGTGACGAATGAATGGTATCATTTTTAATTCCCATTAGTGCCAGTAATTTGTAGACGGATCATGGAGGAAGGAATAATAATTGCGTTTTTATGTCCAGTTGGAATTATATTACACCAAGTGTTGAGAATAGAGCTGTGAAAAAAAAGCCTGGAGCAAGATTTGCAAGATTTCCACCGCTTCAATATTTTTCCACCAAGCCTTTTCCAACTGTTGGTGGCAAACGTGTTCCGAAAAAGAAGAAGTCCCTCCCTGTTTGACCAGTGTGAACAAAATGGACTAAATGTCAAAGATCCTGCGTTTAGTGTGTTCTTGAACGCACGTCACACTTGAAAAATTGTCTTTTAGTTATTTTAATTGGTCTTTTAATTATGATTATTCTGTTTTTAGCCAAAATCAAAAAGCTTATGTTGTTTTTAAGACAAGGAGTTCATTAGAAATGCTCATCTAGGTTGTGGGCGGGACTGTTGACCCGGTAGTCAGCCTTCGCTAATATCCCCATCAGGCCTTTGTTTACACGCTCTCATGTTAGCATATAGCACTTAACAAGTTCAAGCTAACATTAGCATAGCAAAAAAACGGCGAGCAATAATAATGAAGAATAATGGAGCTATTTGTCTGCAACCGGAGCAGCGGAGAGGGGAAACTTTGGGAGTTGCTGTATTTACAAACTTGAACCTTTTCAAGCTGTGGGTTTTCACCTTTTCCAACAGGATTTGATGAAAAAAAGTCCCTAAGAAATGCAGTTTTAATCTGAAATTCTTATATAAATATCCCTCACCATGAGAAAAATGCTACAAGAACATGTTAGAAAACACTAAAAACACAATTTTCATTCATTTGGTCTTTAAGGCCATTGTATGAAACCACAAGTAGAGAGTGAAGACAGAGAAGGTTACACAGTCAAATTATCCTCAGTTTGTTTGTCATTCTACAAGCATTTGGCAGCTGTCTTATTATGCTGTTTGTAATCTTTCAGTAAGCTGCTGTATAAACACAGACTTTAAAACAGCAACAGCTTGTGATTCTCAAATGAGAAGTTAATCACTTGCCTGAATGTAATCTGCTTTTTCACTGCAGCAAATATACCAACATAATGTTAATTGTCAAACATGGAATATTACTGCTCAACATTAAAATCCAAATAGGGATATCGTTTCCATAAACACATATTTTAGTGCTTCTGTCGTGGGTTTCCTGCACGATGATGCTAATATATCTATGTTGACATAAAAAGTTTTGGCAGCTCCAACATTTAGAGACACAGCTTAAGAAAAACTAGTTTTTATCTGGATCTGAGCTTAGCGTCTTGATGAACTAAAGCAGGAAAACAGGAAAAGGATGGCTTGATGAGGCGTGTAATGGGGTGGTTTGTTTGTGACACTGCCCTGCTTCAACCTTGAGTCAAGTGCTGCCTGGAAGAGCAAAATTCCAATAAAAACACACTTGTGATGGATGAAGCTGATGAAAGTTTAACTTTTTTGGAGCTTTAGGGTTAAATTGATTCAGTACTTTTACAGTTTTTTAAACTATATTTTATTTATATATTGCAGCACTCTCAAGTTCGATTTTCAAGTATGTCGAAGTTGCTAACCTTAACTTAAATGACGTAAGATGAATGAGGAGTTGCTAGGAGACTGTAATGCATTTGGTCTGCACTGTGATGTGGTTTGTTTCTTCCTACAAACGCTGAATGATAACCTTGAGCTAAAGTGTATAGTTCTGCAGGAAAGTGAAGAAACGGGACAAACGAGCTTTAACGTAGATTTCTTCGGTTGTCAGTTAAATGGAACAAAGCTCCAACCGTTGTATGCTAATCGGACAGGCCTGATGCCCTTTAAAAGATGTCTATTGTGTCCCAACAGAATTCCCTTGTGAGCTTTTCTTTAGGCTTATTTTGGGTTCCTTCAAACAGATGGCCATGAGTGTGTAATCTTAAAGCTTTGTCACGTTTACAGTACATCGGCCCTTCACTTTGTGTGTCATGCTCACACATGAAACTTTTGCTTATTTGAGAAAGAATTTCTTCTACTGCTCTCACATGATTTCAATCAAAAAAGACTGTTAAGTTAAAACAAATGCTGTTCGTGAAGCTCATTGCTCCATAAACTGGAAAACATGTTGACTTTGGAAAGTTCTTCTTCCTCATTTTTAAAATTCTTGAACATTTCGTCTGATCTCTCCTCAGTCCTCCCTGACCTGCCAGGGCATCAGCCCCTGCTCAACACTGACGAGCAGCACGGCGTCTCCCAGCACCGACAGTCCCTGCTCCACCCTCAACAGCACAACCAGTCGCCCGCCGCTGAGCCGCTCCAGCCCCTGTGGAACCATCACCAGCCCCAGCTCCACACTGGAGAGCAAAGACAGCGGAATCATAGGTCAGAGAGCCATCTTGTTTTCAAGCATGTTTGGTTTACTTTTAGAGAGCTGAATTCTAAAGTCACATAACACGCTAGTGTGGAATAATCTGTCAAACCTTGAATCTGTATCAGATTATCTAAAAAAATTGCAGAATCTAGTATAGAGCTTGTGTCACAGCTCTATTTTCCTAAAGAAAGCCAGCAGATTTATGTTGCATTGAAGCAGCGTCCCCTAGCCTTTTTATTGGGTGTGCGACCCGGTCAGCCTCTTTATTATATCCATATTTTAAATAGGACTTCTGATAGCCTAATGTTTTTTTTTTGTTTTTTGTTTTTTTAGTGGTTTGCATCTGTTCTGCTGTCCCTGCACTAATCTTGTATCAATTTACAAAGAAACATTCCACATACATAATGTTATATCTTCAGTAGGGGTGTGCCAAAATATCGATATTGCGATATTTCGCGATATTTAGTCCTGCGATTGATTCTCGATTGGTTTTCACCAAGTATCGATACTATGCTATTATCATCCATCTGTTGAAGAGGCAGCCAGTAAGAAGTGACTTTGACTGAGCGCTAGAATGACCACGATCGCTTATCTCTCGTTTGATCGGTGTGCTGTGGGAACAAGACGCATGCTTCGCAATTGTTTGTGTGTACTTCAGGTACCAGTCGGAATTTTTGCTTTTGTGCACTCTGATATTTACCCTGCTGGTGTTCAGTGTAACTTTGGGAAATTTATGGTGTAAGGTTTTCAAATGAATGTAATTACTTTTTGCTAAGGTTAATTTAAAGTCATTCTTAAATAAAAAATGCAGGATTTGATGTATGAACTTAAAAGAAAATGTAATTATAATAAAGTACATGAATTCACAGTAAAATAGGGAAGTTGCTAGTTAATTGAAGCACTTAAAATTATATAAATTATTATAGATTAAAGTTGTTTAGTGCTAATTTGTCATATTATTGCCATTATTATGTGTGTTTTAGGGTTTTTATCTATTGACTGACCAAATGGAAAATAGATAAAAATTGGAGAAATAATCTCAAGTGACAGTCTGAGTAAATCAGCCTTCAATATTGAATGCTCAGCCCTTTTCAAATGTGGGAAAAGTGCACAAAAAAATTAGGTAACACTTGACAGAGGCTGTAAAACGTTATATTCATCATCCTTTGGTGTGACGTTCCTCTGGAGGTAGATAGCTGTCACCAATTTGAATTATTTCATTTTTGTTCCAACAGTATTTCTGCACTAAATAGTGGCACTGCTGATCATGTTTACTATTGCTAACATTGAATTTTACAAATAATTCAAATTCAATTGGTGTCAAAGTTATAGTATTAGTGATTTTAGGCAACGTTAAACAAAAGTGTCTATAATTTGTTGCACAAATAAGACATAAGTTGTTTATTATGATTGTGTTTAAGCTAGAAAAAAATAAATGGGGATATATTTCCCCCCAAAAAAGTGTTCTTGTATATAATAGTTATTAGAGAGGATTTTTACCAATTATCGCAGTGTCACAATATTATTGATATTGTGAGCCATGTATTGCGTATCGTGAGGTACCCAGTGATTCCCAGCCCTAATCTTCAGTAAACAATTTTTTAAAGTTTTAATATCTGTAATCAATAGCTGCAAACATGTTTTGAAAGTATCCCATATCAGCAAAACCTAATCAAAATCACAACAAAATTATGTTTAGTCCTTTTTTTTATCATTTAATGTTTGAATTGCATGATTAATCTGACTTCATTGTATTCAGTATGTTTGAATGAGGTAGCGATATGTCAGGTGTGGCAGTTAGATGTTTTGCCTTCTCTCCTTGGTAATTGCCCCAGGAGTCATTTTGGGAATTCGTAGAAGCAGACAGGAAGATGGCATGGGCAACAGATGGATTAATTCATCTGCTGTTTCCACTCACAAAGCCTCCAGTGACTGCTCAAATGTTTTTTTTTTTTTCTTTTGTTAAAATGGGATAGGAATTAAGGATCAGCACTTAGACAGTAACAGGTGTTTAAACCTAAATATACATCTAAAACGTGGATTTTTAGTGAAGTAACTCTTTTAGGAACTAGTTTCATGAAGAATGCTTTCCTTGTTCTTAGGGTTTCATAACCCAGGAGGTAACTGGGGAAAGATTCTACCATAAAACTACCCCTGTGGGGGTTGTACTACTGTTGGGAAAACCTGTGTTGAGCATTTCTGATTGGACATGCTTTCCTGCCGTTTTATGTCCTCTGTTTTCTCTGGGAAATTTTCAGTCTTCAAGATCCTTTTTGTTTTGTTTTGTTTTAGGCTTTGCACAAAAGGCAAACTCAGTTATTTTCTGCCAAACTGAGTTACAGTTTTTTTTAGTAAAGTTAGGACTGAATTTTTTAAATGAAAGATTCCAAACAGCTCTGAAACTTTGTTCTCTTTCCCCTCTGCTGTACTTTTAGGTGCATATAGAAACCGAATAAGCTCCGGGAAATGTGTAACATGAACTAATCAAGTATCTGTCGCTGGTATTGTCGGGAGGAGCGACACACTTCTAATGACTCCATTTGTCTCCGCTTATCTGTAACTTAAACCTCAAACCCAAAAGACAGAAGGCTGAAGTCATTTCTTTTCTTCTCACCAAGAAAAACTCTTGGGTGGTAAAGTTTTATAGAATTCCCCAAAGCTATCAAACATGTGAAAGTATTAGCATCCACATTTTACAGCATAAACTAACATATTTCAAACCCATACCTGACATATGGCAGTTTGAATTTCTAATATTTCTGTGGTCGGATAACTGATTACTATGAGTCAGTTATTCTGCTCCCTTAAAGTAATATCATCACCAGCTTGTGAATATTTTATGAAAGCTGTGTTATTGTATCTTCCAGCTGCAGGGGCATTGATCCAAATCAAAATGAATTGTTTTAAAGAATTCTGTGAAGTTCCTCTGTGATTCAATTTCCCAGCTGGATGATCACAAACTGTAAAAAAAATCGTTTTGAAATTGTTCTTTCATTTGATTCTTTGGTTAAAGGATGTGCATATTCATGAAATGCAACTTGTTGCTGTTATCTATGCATATGTTCTGGAGTCTTAAGATACTTTAAAGTCCAGTCAACCTGTTATCTTTGGATTCCTGATAATGCGCGTTTAAACCCTAAACACCCACTCTAATGATAATTAGTATTTTTTAACATGTTCTTGTGGCATTTTTCTAATTATGGAGAACATATATAAATAACATTAAGTATTAAATTGCATTTATGAGTATTTATTTATCCAAATTGTTGTGAATCAGCCCATAAATTAAAAAGAATTCTAATGAACTCCTGCTGCTCTGCAGAAACTATATCCAGGAAAATTGACATAAATTCATTAGATTTTGGCTAAAAATTGCATAACCATTATTAAAAGACCACTGGGAATACTTTTAAAATCAATTTAAAAGATTATTGGAGTGTCCTTCAACATGCATAAATCACAAATTGGAAGCTGCAATATGGGCTGAGACTAAATGAATGTTTGCACAGATGCCCTCATAACCATCAGAATAAAAGCATGTGATTGAAAGGGAAGAAGCGGTCACGTCTAATAACCTGTTTGAATACCAGCTTTTCCTCGTCAGTCCAGCAGGTTCAAGAGGACACAGCCATGTTTGACGCCAAATATCCCAAGCATATTTAATCTAAAAAGCATGGAGTTTAATTAGATTTAAGATAGCCGATTGTACAAGGCCATTACTTCTGCTTGGCGGTTTGGCAGTGAGTGAGTAATATTAAGAAGTGCCAGTCCTCAGCAGTTCATCCTCAGCCTTGATAAAGTGGGCCAGGACGGAAAAGTACAAAGCCGCGGTGCACAAGTCAGACTCCTGCCTGTGATTAATGCTCCCCTCTGTCTCAAGTTTCACCCTGACTGTGCTTTGATAAGCACATTAATTTGGCTCTGGACCGCCTTAAAAGTTCCTTTTTTTATTGCATTGTCTTAACATTTACTGAAGAGCTGCACGGCCAGCCTGAAGGAGGACTTTAAACTTCATCCAAAGTTTAGGGGGTACTTTATTGTCTTATTTTATTTTATTTTTTTAAGTTAGTGTATGCATGTTAACCAAAAAAAAAAAACTTTTAACTTCTTAAACAACATTTCTAACCAGCCTGCTAGTAAGTAAGAGCTGCTGCTTCTTTTTTAAATGAGTTCACATTTGCCCGGAACGGCAGAGGATTTGCTGCCTGGATCTGGTTGTTAGATTAATAATGATGCAATGTGCTTTTGCATGATGAAATCCACATTAGCAGGGTGTTTTATGCAGGCTCTGCCAGCTGGTGGGTCAGTTCCAGTCCTCTCACTGCGCTAATGTTTCAGTAACCAGCTGCCTGTCATTGTGTGTGGATTCAGCGCTCCACTCAGCTTCTGCAGCAGTGATGATGGTTCTGTTGGCACTGCAAGGAGTTTGAGGTCCAACTTTTAACTACTTTCTCTGGTTTTTTCTTATTTGAGGAATTAAAAAAAAAAAGGTGATTATTAAATAAAAAGGCTACAAAACTCTTAAACTGACACAAGCGTCCTTTTTTATTGAGTTTTGCTTCTAATTTAAGATGAAATTCTGAGTGTTGATAAGAGGATGTGATTGTTTCAAAGCTTGATCACAGATCAGACTTGAACAGATCAACATTCAGATCAGGCAAAAGCAAATCTATTTGTCTTGCTTCTTTCACACACATTGCACCATTAGTTATCTGACTTTTAATCACCGTCTTTTTTTTTTATCATTATTCATTCAGCCACCATCACCAGCTCTTCAGAGAACGATGACCGCAGCGGCTCCAGCCTTGAATGGAGTAAAGACGGCAGCCTGAGGGGAAACGGGCGCCATGGCCTGGCGCAGTGTGTGCGGGCGGATACATGCTCCCCCGTGGTGGAGGAGGACTCCGGCAGCGCTGCTGGCGCGGACCACCAGCTGCCGAAGATGTCGACAGGATTAACGGGACCAACGCAGGCTCAGAGTCACACACCTGAGGGATCGGGTCCGTACCTACCGCAGACGACGTCGTCCCTCATGATGCCACGACCAAACTCTGTGGCGGGTAAGAACCTTCACTTCTTTTTGCCGTCTCATGGTGAGGTCTGTTTGGGGTTCGCTTGTTGCCGCAGATATTTTAGAAATACACTTTGGTTGTTCTTTTTTATTTTGGAGGCTGTGTAAGCAGGAGTTTGGGCTTAGGCAGCTGTTGTTGAGTGTGCCTACCATGTTGAACCCAAGCACAAGTCTGGCTGATCTGCTGAGCATTCCTGCCCTTGAACCTCCCTGTTGTGGTTCCGCTCCCCATACCCACACAGCTGTCACAGTTGTTAATACCCCCTTTTTCTCCACATTTCTATTCCCTCGTCCCCCTCACTTTGCTCCCCTTTGTTTTGCTCCTGTTACCGCTGACCTTGTTTTTGAACGTGTCTTTGAGAGCTGTTACGATCTGCTGTGGACTCAGTGATTTGCAAAGTCAGGGACAGTTGTTGGACGATATCTAATAAGATCACAAATCAGCAGGTTCAGTTGAGTATGCACCCCCACGCTGGTGATTTTACTGCATTTCCAGGCTTTCCACACCTCCTCGGTTTAATTTACACCTGGAATGAGAACAACATCGCCATGAAGGGCAGGTCTCACGGGTTGCATGGCAGCCAGGAAAAAGGACAAAAGCATTAGTTTAGAGAAGGTTGTGGGTTTCGTAAAAGGTAGATGGCTGTTTAGCAGGGCAGTGACACCGCCACTTCACACCGCGTGGTCAGAAAATTCCTCCAGTGGGGTTCAATTTCAGCTGGGAAGGGACTTCAGAAAGATGCATAAAACATAAGTGGACTCAGGTTAAAGCAGCTGCCAACACCGACTCAAGTCAAAGTCAACAAACCCGTAAGACTGAGACAACACTAAAAACTGAATGTATTCTCAGCTCTTTCATAATATATTCCGTTTATTTATTTAATTTTAGCATGTGATAAAACTTAACAGTCCAGACACTGTGGCTCATAAAGCTAGCAGACCCAGAAGGACTTGGCAGAGCGTGTGTACATGTGTGTGTGTGCATGTTTGTGTGCTCCGAGTTTATGGGCTGATGTCATAGTTATGCCGCGCTGCCCTCCAGGGACCCTCACAATTCACACCTTACATTTTTATGCTGTGCAACAAAACCCGGGAGAGGACACGCTGAGAGTTTTTTTTTTAACATGGTCGGAGCTTCTTCATGGGGAGTTAGTATCTAATAGCAGCTGATGAATGGATGTGAAAATGAAATGATAGATAGAGGTGATTGCAAAGTGAACCTGTAAAAAATGTGTTTTCCTCTTTGGATTTGCCAGAAATCTGGTGATATTTGTTCTCTATATAAGTAATCTGATCAAAATTAGATGTTTAATAATACGTTTTGATCAATGACATGATCAAATGTTCTGAAATGAACATTTTCAGAAAAAAAACCTTGGTCAGAATGCTGTTGTGAGTGATTTCAGTTTCAAATTGCAGGCGGTGGGCACAAAGCCCGCGACTGGAGGACTGATCCAAATTTAGTGCTGCCATACCCCAGCCGTGCACTTTGGTATCAGTGTGGCTAAGATGTATGCACCTACAGGTTGAGAATGGCCTCTAATGTGCAGTTGCATTGGTAATTATACATTCATTAGCCAGAAGCGAAGCCGTTGTATGCTAATTGCGCTTCCGTCTTTTGTTTGTTTACCCTCCTGCTGTTATGATGGGATTGAGTGCATTCCATTGAGCTGGCTTTATAGTGGCGTTTGAGGCTCGACTGTGACCAACGCTTGGCCATTGCCCGTAAGCTAAAATTGCGACCATGGAAATAGTTTCTTTCAGATGATTTGAACTTTCTTTAAAGTGTGACTGAAATCCCTTTGACGTCTGAAAAAGCTCTGAGCAAACTACACTTTTAAAGGATCTGTTTAAGGGAGAGTTCCAGGGCTATCCAGGGATCTTTGCTCTTACAGAGAGGAGAGGACTGGCCTTGGGATGCTCCAGAATCAAAACTTTCCTTTTATCTGCACACTGATAAATGTTACCATGAATACATAGAGTGATTCTAAGTTCACATTGGTGTGAGAGTTCATGCAGGAGCCTTTCTGTCCTTGAAAGTGCTTGAATTTGATTGGATTTTTGTAAAGTGGATTGAACTGCAGATGCAATTCTTTCCATTTCAGACATATTTTCAGCAATTCTACTGACTAAATATTGCTGATTTAATCTGTATTTCTAGTGTGAGCTGTTCTTATCCATGAAAAAACCTTGACTAAGTTTATCTGTTTCTTTTCAATGTATTTTTTGGCATTTACAGAACACAGTTTTTGTTGTTTTCCAGCCAAGGATTTTAGTTTGATATAAATAAGAAAAATGTAAACAACACAAAGATAAATATGTGATTACAGTTGGAGTATGCTAAAGGTCATGCAGTCAAATAAATTATTCCTGTGTGTGTAAAGGATATGATATTCTTACTGGTGTCCTATTGGTTTTACTATAGTAAGTGTAGCTTTGTTTGGATTTTGTGTAAGATTTTTACAAAAAAAAAAAAAAATCGTATTAAATAAAAATATTAATCTAAATAAATTAGAGATGAGCTATATATGGCAGTGGTATCGGCCAATATTTGCACAATTTGATTTTATTGGTATCGGTCTGATATTAAAAAAAAAATCAGACACTATTCTGACTGATTTCAGATTTACTTTATTTTTGAAATGCGTACTTGTTCCTAACAGATCCCTGGCACTCGGAAGATTATGGCTTACATTTATGTCAAATAGTCAGTGAATGGTCTGAAGTATTTTCAGATATATTTAAGTTTTAAAGTGATGCGCATTTAAATATCAGAATAGACAAATATCGGCTATCCGCCACAGTTGCTGGGGAAATATCAGTTATCGTATCGGACAGAAAAAATGTATATTGGCTCATCACCAATATAAATCACTAACTATAGTTAACCAACCGAAATGTCATTTTTAAGACTTTATTTTAACTTGATGAATTTTGATTAAACTGGAAACACAAGCTCTTAAAGGGTAACCAAACTGGGAAAGTGGAGGCTGACTCCACCCACAGCCGAAATTTGAAAGTACAGTCAGAGGGGTGGGGCTTGGGACAGTTATCGTTATCATTGGAGCTGCAGATCGTGACGTGACCTCTGAAATGACGCGGGACTTCAATGGTTTTACCAATCATGAAATTAAACAGTAATACTTTGATTCAATCTTTAGGGGGCAACACACAGATGGTTATTGACTATATTTTCAATAATTAAACAAGTTTTTTTTTATCTGTCAAAAAATTGGCAATGACCAACAGACAGCACTTTTAAAGCCCCATTTATAGAGGTCAACACCCTTTAGGTTCTAACATTCTGACTTTGCAAAATATTTTATAGATGTTTAAAAATGATTCTTGTATTAAATAAATTGTATCAATATTACTGATGCTTAAATGTTTATTGAGACAGGATTCTAGGATGTCTGAGAACAATAAAGTTACATCATATCTGAATGATGCAAACAGAGCGCTGATCTTGTATTGCAGTGCCTGCTTGAGCTTTAGAAGAATAAAGTAAATCCAGCGGACTTGTTGGGGCTTCATTTAAATTCATACATTGTTGCTGGAGGAATATTACAAGTTGAAATGAGGTAAATGGAGTCTTTGTTATTCAGTCTTGTTGCTGCTCCTCGAGAATGTCAGCTATGCATGTCAAAGCCGTGTCTGTGTAACGCAGAGACGAGTCATTTGCAACGTCTGTGACTGCACACACATGACTTGTTGTTGGGGTGTCTCTGGGCCTCAGTGGGGAAGACTTTTTTTATGGCAGTGTCAAATGGCACAAATGTTGTCACATACCACCTGTCAGAGCAGACAGTGCTAAAGGCAGATCCCCTCTAAGGAAAGCTTTATGTTTCCATCATTTGAAAGAGAATCATTGTTTACTATTTGTAGATCCTGTAGGCAGTATTGAAGTACCGGTGGTTGGTAATTAAGTGTTGCAGCTATTTATCCGCTGAAAGTCAAGATTGGCTGATATGACAAATTTTTGTCCATTAAACATATGTGAACATAGCTTTCTGCCTTTATGGCTGCATTAAACTTCCTGTAGAGGAAATGTGTTGTTTTATTACTGAACACTTACTAGAATAGCTTTCAGATTACAATCAAATCGAATGCAGTAAATGGTAAATTTAGTCTCGAAGTACTTCTCATCCACCTACACTCACATAACCAGCTATAAGAAGTAGCTGTATTCTTTAACCCTTTAACACCGAAAAGGTTGCCTAAATAAGACACTCTTTGACACACTGTAACTCATCAACCATTTATGCAGTCAAGAGAAATCAGCTAATTCTGAAAAGTGGCTTTTCATGTCGGGTTCGTACCAATATGCAACACTTTATGTTAGTAAACTAAGAAAAACTTTTTTCACCAACCTAAAATTGAAGTACTTTAATTGCTGTAAATGTCAAAACATCGACGTTTGAGAGGTTGACTTAATCCACCAGAGTGAGCAAAGAGTTCAGTGTCTCACTTTAGGAAATTTAACATGTGACTTGAAGAACCAGGAATCGGAGTAACTTTTTCAGGGTGTACCCCACCTTAGACCAACAGTAGCTTGGATAGGCTCCAGCATCATTAACCAAGTTTAGAAAATTGATGGTAGATGGGTGGTTGGTGGGTAGGTGGTTGGATGGATGCATGTAGGAATGAGTGGGTTAGTGAACAAATGGATGGATGGATGGATATCGGACTTCCGTATGGGATGAGAGGTTACCAGCTTAAACCAGTAAGAACATTTTCTATTATTTTTTGGGGGAATCATCAAAAATTAAGCAGATTTTTAAAAATCTGTCTTTTTTATTTTTTACTTTTATTGTAAGCGGACAATTTTGGGTGCCAGATATTTTTATTTCTTTAAAACTGAGCAACAATTTTCATTTTGATTCAAACAGCTGTCAGTATTTTCTGTTAAAGTTTGTATTGTACAGTTTTACTTTGAACTTTTTGGAGGAGCTCTTAGTGGTTGAGTTGTTTAGAGGGGCTGAGGGATGGAGTTTAACAATTGCTCGCTCTGCTCTGTTTTTTGTCTCCTGCAGCACAGTGAGTGATTGGACGCACAGACGGTTTGATTGTCCTCCAAATGATGTCTTAATGGGTATATTTTTATAAAAGGGAATATCTGAATCACACCAGCGCTTTGTTACAAATAATGACGTTGTTTGCACCCAAACCCACATCTATTCAACATAAAGATTATCTTTGTTTTTAACACATTTGCAAGGTCATTCAGTAATTACAGCTCATGTCTGTCATTGCTGTAACAGATATTCATAAGTAATGGCCGTGTGAATGTAACTTATAATACTAAATTTGTTTTTATAAAGCAGAAAAAACAGCTTTAACTGGTGTTTTAACATCACTTTTTTATCTGTTTGTGCATGTTTCTGTGGGGAGGAGTCTATCTCCAGTGTGTCCCTTCAGGGACGAGTATTGACTAATGAAAACAAAAAAGAAACCAGATAAGCCATTAAGCCATTCTTATCTTCCCACACTCTGGAAAGGTCACAGAACCATTTTGAAAAGTCTTATTTCAGATAGTTTGGTTTGATCTTTCAGCATCACAGCAGGAGCAAACGGAGATTCCAGAGATTGGTGTACTAACCCTGAGTTTGGAGCCTCTTCTGGCTGCGTGGTTACAGCAGAATCTGTTAAATGCAAAGTCTTAAAGGAAGATTGTACAGTTAATTATTCGCTGCCATTCGAAGGGCAATTTGTCCAAGTTGGACTGCCAGCAGTCCACTCCAGAGAATTCAGTAATCGCTTTTAGAGGAAAAATTGTGTTGTGTAAATATCTTAATGTTTTTTTTTTTTTTTGTCTGGCACTGTTTTTTTGCAGTGAGTTATGACTCAAATCCAAGCTAAAGCCATTCTCTTATTAAACCATATTTATTACTTTAGTTTAAAATGTTTTGCTTGGTCATATTTAAAACACTGGAGGCATCCATTTCTTTAATGCAATCTGTTTAAGCTGTACTGGGAAGAACCAATTAGTGGAGGGGATGGTCTTTTTCTGCAGTTAGTTAAAATATTCTGACACGTTTGTTATTTTCCCAAAATTAAGAAAAAAATAACACATTTTGAAAGAATCATTTTAACAAATCACATTATTTCCAGCTCTTGTTTATTCTCAGTTAAACTGATTATAAATGATACTGTCAGAAACTAGCTGAAGCTGCAGAAAACACAAAATGATGATATTGCATGTTAATGTATCACAGATAAGAATGGGTTCTTAAATCCATTTGTTGGGTCTTGAAGCATTAATTGTCAATTATTTATGTTTTTTTACATAAAAGAAACATTTGAAGTGAGTAAAGTGAAGCTGGTTACATGCCACGGAAATTATTTTGTCCTTACAAAATTGCACAGTGTCGTCTCACTACTCCTGCAAATAAGCATTTCATTTTGGAGAGCAAAGCAACCAAATGCTGGATTTTACACCAGATTTCTGGCATGTACTTGGTGTGTATTTAGTGTGTAATATTTTAATTCCAGCTCTCACTTTAGCAGATTAGCGCATCCACAGCAGCTGCGCGAAATGCGAATTTTGGCAGCAGCTCAAATAGTTCCCCATGGCCACGGAGCTCTTAGGTGTTTCTGTTACACAATGATATTAAAGGGACCTGCTGCGTTTTTAGGTTGTGAAGAATCCAAATGTCGATTCAAACTGAGACGTCCAGCCAAAGACCATCTGAAACTGTGGTTGTCTACCCTGACAGAAGGTTTAAGAATCAATAAATGGATCAATCGAAATTCATTCCCCAAATCCAATTGAGAGTTATTTTAATTTTAGCTAATATTTGGGTTTTTTTCTATTAAAATGGCTTTCAGTTGGTTTGTATTGTAAGAATTTAAAATGTTATTATTTGTTTACTTTATGTTTCTATCTGTGTTTTTGAAAACAAAATAAAAAGGGTTTTAAAAGAAAACTCAAAAAATAAAATGCCATCAAATTAATTCAAAATTGTACAATTGAATTGAATCATGAACTAGTGAACAGTGGTACAACACTAACAAGCCAAGTAAGAGTTTTAGGGCGATACAAGAATTGGGGACAACAGAATTATTTGGGAGTTTGGTGATCTATGAAGGGCCACGATACAGGAAACAAAAGTCAGAAACTTGCATTACTTGGTCAAAAAAAACGTATGAAATACCTGAAAACTGCTAGGGGTGTGTATTGGCAGAGAGTTTGGCAATGTGATACATATCGCAAGACGTATCGGGATATGATACGTACACGATACGGATCATATGGGGATATATATGATACCCTTGTATACGTGGGGTATACTTGGGAATTATTGCGATACAATTCGCATCACAATATATCCCAAGAATATACCAGAACATTTTATCACCATTTTTTGAAAGCTGAAGCTACGTGCAGAGTTTCGGTTTGGTACCCATCCTGAGTAAAAACTAAGTAGTACTTGTCTAATAACAACAAAAATCACAAGGCTGACTGAATATTTACCACTAGCTGGTTCTTGCGAGATCCTGTTATTGTTTTGGTTGTGCTGTAGAGATGCTCAGTGTGCTGTGCTGCCAACTAGCGGTCGGGGTTTAGGTGGAAAACAAAAGTGAGACACTGAAGGATACTTACAAATAATTAAATATCATCATAAATTGATACAAGTATCGCCAAATGAAATATCTTGATATATCGTTGAATCAATTTTTTTCTAAAAAAAAAACGACATATTGAAATGTATAAACAGTAACATATCAGATGCAGACATGAGCAAACTCAATCATGACCAAATAAATGAAGAGAATTTGATGAAAAACAGTTACAAATCTTTGTCAAAGATGTATTTTTCCAGCTGTTTTTCTGCACAGTGACAAAATACCTGCATTTGCACTTACATTTACCTTGAAGAAACTTTTTAAAAAGTTAATCAGGACCCTTTGAATATAAAGTACATCTAATCTATACCCCCCTCATTTGTCATACGGGTTTCACTTCCAGCTGATGATCTCCACTAAAGACCTTTTGGGATGAAGAATGTTTCAATTTTTAAAGCTGTTTTACTTGGACAGAGATTTTTAGTATGTAATCATTTTATTGACCATATCTGCTTTGTGTGGAGCTGACTTGGAACTATCTTTGCTAAACTTGCACTGCCTGCCTATAAAACCCCACCCTCTATTATTCCTGTTTCTTCATTTTCAGTTTAGCAGGACATCTTGTGATCTTTGCTCGATTGTTCCTCATTTTTCCTCCCATGCTTGGTAGTTCCTGCGTCCTGATGGATTTACTGGATGGGAATTGCAAATGTAATCCTAGATATGCCATTAGTTCTGGATGGTAGCTTTGGCGCTCACCAGCCATTGACCTTCTTTCATCCACCCTCCTCTTCCATCTTGTTGTGCCACAATCACTTTGTGCAGCGTAGTGTTGTGAGTCTTTTCTCTTTCTGAAGTTGAAGCTGTGAATTCTGTTTCTAACTGATCTCTTCACGTTAACAGGTTCCATGCGGAGGGCAAGATTTATCTGCTTTTGCAGCACAAACATGCTCTTTGGGGGCTTTGAAGTCAACCTGTATGTGTTACACCCCCCAATCCAAAGAGAGAGGCAATAGGCAAGATAAAGACAAAAGTATATTTCAGCTCAGGTGTTAAATGAGCAGTAAAGTTAAAAACAAAGGGAGTTAATGGGGTATCTGTGACTCTTTAAAAAGTCTTAAAAGGTTTTAAATTTAATTGAACTAAAAAAAAAGGCCTTAGAAAGCATCAAATTGTGTTAAATTCTTGTGAATGGGTCTTAATATTTTTCTCGTCAATGCAACGTGAAAACAAAACATTTCCAGGATGTGGCGTCATAAGGTTAAGCTAATTAGCTGATGCTTGTCATTATGTGAAAAGCATAAATTCATAGAAAAATAACAAGAAAATATGTATTACTTTTGGGAATCAAATCACACATGCAGAGCAAGAAACATTTCAAGTGTGTGATTTTTCTAACTTCGACTGTTCTTCTTCTACTCCTTCAACCTACCAACAACGCGTATGATGTGACTCCTGGTATTGCAGTCTATTCAGTTTTATTTGTATAGCCCAATATCACTTTTTTTTTGCCTCATTGGGCTTAATGCTGGTAATTTTTACAGATGCAGAAGGTTAATCACAAAATATAAACAATAGCCTAAAACTGAACAGACTAGATACAACTTGTTATCCTTGCAAATAGACCCTCCCGGTAAGGAAAAACTCCAAAAAAAAAAAAAAAAAAAAACAACAGATTTAGGAAAAAAGAAGAAAGCTTAGGGATGCCAACTTGAGGGAGAGATTCTATCCCAGAGATGTGTCAAATAAAATGTGAGCGATTTGTGGCACCACGCTAACAGTCAAGTCCGATCTGATCCAGGTACTCAGGACGGCGACGAGCCACAACATGAACAGTGGCTTGATGGCATTTTAAAGACAGTTAGGATCGTCTGTTGTTGCTTAGATGGTGATAGTTTCTGTTAAAGTTAAAGAAGTTGTGATCATTTAAAAAAAATACTTGTGACCTGTGACCAAGGCTACAAAATTAAACATAGCAATAGGATTTGGTAAAGGCAATTTGACTTGTGTTTCCAGTAGTTTAAAACAATTTATTTTATGGACTAGTGGTTGTTTGATGACCTAAAATGTTCTAATTATACTATTAATAACGAAAATTTAGCAAAACAATAATAATAGATGATTTGTAATTTTTGTAAAGTTTATTATTTTGTAATGTACCTACTCTAAGTCGTGTTTGCATGTATGTTTGTTAAACCAGACTTGGTGTTCATTTTCTTTGTAAATAGATCTTCAAAAGTTTTAAAAACCCACTCTGTTTAAAACTGTGGTTTAGCATGCTTTTGTAGCATTTTTCTCATGATGTTATTCAAATAATTGTGAATCAGGAGCAGGCGATAAATGTCATCTGAAAAAAAACATTTTTTTTCTGGCTAAAAACGGCCTAATTATAATTAAAAGACCATCGTAAATGGTTTTAAAAATAGATCAATAGATGACTGTAGTGGGTCTTTGAAGTGTTCTGGGCTGCTTTCATTGGCTGGTGCGAGGGAAGCCTCAGTTGCAGAAGGTCAGACAGCTTGCAGAACTTTCCTGAGCTTCGTGCAGGTGGAATGCATACATACACACTCGCATGCACACACAATCACACTACAGGAACAAAGCCAGACAGCTCAGTGCCGCAACACTGCATCTTAAAGCCGAGGCACTTTCTAAATGAAAATATGATGAGCAAATTAACATTTAATTGACTTTAATTTTAATTTTTCCTCAGCCGCTTATCAACCTTCAGTTTGTTTACTCATTATTTAATGAAAAGACAGTTTAGTTGATTGTGTGATTGTATTGTCCTATCATCACTTTATCAGCATATAACACATATTTTAATGCATTCTTTGTTTTAACTCTACCTTTTTTTGTTATTCTGATAGTTAGCAATGCTTCGCCCACCAAATTAAACTAATATCACGGTTAACCTTGCCTTTAGAAACAACTGAGCATGAATGTAGGGATAGGATGGTGTTAAAATCATCTCTGTAGATATTTCCTCGACAACAAAGGTAAACAAATGCATCTCAAAAGTTGCTGCAGGTAGACCAAAGGACCCTAAGTCCAATTCTCTGCTGCATGCAGCAGGAGTGTGAACAGACGGTTTCAAAGCAAAAAAAAAAAAAAAGAATTCATCAGAGTAAAACTCACCACATTTGTAAAGCTTCAAAGCACAGAGCTCAAAACTTGGAGTTTTATCAGTTGAGGTGTGCAAGAACGGCTGTGGTTTCAGACTGAGAGGGGAAAAAAAGAGATGATTACGGCGAGAAAAAAGTCCTTTGGAGTTTTGCTTCTTGAAAAGAATCCTGAAAAAAGCCCTGCATGACTTGGCAAAAAGGAGAAAATGGAAAACAGGCAGGATTTTTTTTATTTTTTTTAATGCTCTATGAAAATAAAGGCCACTGGGACTTCATTTATAAGCTATTCAAATAGAGCTTTGTGCTTCAAGTTTATTGGCCAAAAATGTATTTATTTATTTTACATAAAAATGTTTAAAACACCTAAATAAGAGGATATTTTACTGACTTCTTATTGCATTATTGAATTTGTCTGTCTCTCATGCCCACATTTTTAGATGTTGGCACATCCCATTCTGTCTTGTGCTCATAAGATTACATCTTTCTCTCCCTCCTTTCTTTCCACACTCGGTACGAGCCGGAATCCTTGATGAATGCCACACTAGTTTCTGATTACAAACCGCTATCAGCCTCCAGAGGCTGAATCTTTAGCTTATCCTTTTCATTTCTTGCAGTTTTCTCCAGTTTAATTCTGTGCTGCTACCCAACGTTGTGCTGTGTGTTCGCATGCAAATTTGCGCAGCACGTGGACAGAAATGATGTACACATGTGTGCAGCGGAGGGGTGAAGAAGGGGGTTGATGCTCTTTTGGAAAGCATCGCATTTATTTGGCAAGTGAGGGTGAGTCCTCTGCTGCCAGGGTGTCTGCTTGGGAACACTGGGGCGGGGGAATTTCTCTGATACCCCGGTGAACTCATCCAGTGGGAGCACTTTCCAAAGCTGTAGGCCGGGGGCTTAAGTCCCTGTTTAGCTAATTGTGTGCCTGTCTGAGTATTTCCATTTGGTGCAATACAGTAGTGGAAAGATTTGATAATTACCACTATCCCTTCAGTTAGCGCTGTTACATTTAAGTTGTTTTGGCTTCTTTAAGTTTTAGTTGAAGCAAAACTGAGTAATTATGTGTTTGCTGTTTGTGCTAAATGTGCTGAAATATGTCCAATAGAGCTGCTCAGAGCGCAGGTCACTGCAATAAAGCCCTTCTTTTATTTTCTGTCGCAGCTCCAGTCGACAGGTTTTAATTAGTGCGACATTCCAGAGGGCAAGTTAGCAACTAAGTGACACCAAAGGGGGAATTTGGGTGTTGGTGACGGTCTCTGGAAGATCTGATTCTGACACAAGAAAGTCCTGCTGCTACACAGAGGCCTTCATTGGAGTCGTAAAAGTTACTCAACAAACTTGGTTCTTTTCAGAATTCTGGATTTTGTTTTTTACCTGTTGCTTTTGTGAATTCTGCCTGTAGCCAAAAAGTGAAGCTAGATGTACAGTGGGACAAAAACGTATTTAGTTAGCCACTAATTGTGCAAGTTCTCCCACTTAAAAAGATGAGAGAGGCCTATAACTTTAATCATAGGTATACCTCAACTATGAGAGACAAAATGAGGAAAAAAATCCAGAAAATCACATTGTCTAGTTTTTAAATCATTTATTTAAATTATGGTGGAAAATAAGTATTTGGCCACCTATAAACAAGCAAGATTTCTGTCTATCACAGATCTGTAACTTCTCTAAGAGGATCCTCTGTTCTACACTCGTTAACTGTATTAATGACACCTGTTGGAACTCATTATCTACATATAAGACACCTGTCCACAACCTCAAACAGTCAACCTACTTACTCCACTATGGCTAAGACCAAAGAGCTGTTTAAGGACACCAGATGCAAAACTGTTGGCCTGCACCAGGCTGGGAAGACTGAATCTGCAATAGATATCAGCTTGGTGTGAAGAAATCAACTGTGGGAGAAAATATTGGGAAATAGAAGACATACAAGATCACTGATGATCTCCCTCCATCACCAGTCTTCAGATCTCAACCCCATTGAAAATCTTTGGAGGGAGTTGAAAGTCCGTGTTGCCCAGCAACAGCCCTAAAACATCACTGCTCTAGAGGAGATCTGCTTGGAGGAATGGGCCAAAATACCAGGAAAACTTTGTGAGGATTAACAGGAAATGTTCGATTGCCGTCATTGCCAACAAAAAAATATATAACAAATTATTGAAATGAAATGTTGTTATTGACAACATACTTATTTTCAACCTTAATTTTCAAATACAGTCTTTAAAAATCAGACAATGCAATTTTCTGGATTATTTTTCTAATTTTATCTCTCATAGTTGAGGTATACCTATGATGAATATCAAACACCTCTCTCATATTTTTAAAAGGAAGAACTTTTGAAGGCTGGCTAAACACTTTTCTTGTCCCCCCTGTATTTTGATTTAGAACTTCTCAATTTGATTTACTTCCCAATACAATCTAATTCAACAAATACCGAAATTTCAGTTGTCTTTCCAAAACATTCTATATTATTCAAATATATTTTATATAACTATTGATTCAAACCAAACAAAGATGGAGTTTTATACAATTAAATGCAAATTAAAGGGTTTGATCAATCAACTTAGTACTCTGTGAGTGAAGATCTGTGCAAAGTAGACATTTTAGTCTTTTGGATTAAAAATTTCTCGGAATCCCATCTTCCTCCCTGTAAAATGTACATTTAAAAAATATTGTCATAAGAATGAAATACTTATTGACAAATGTTTTCTGCAGTATAATGGTTATGGATTTGTAACCAAGAAATCTGAAATTATTTAAAGTCTGCAGTAAAATGGGAATCAGCAATTGCTTTTTTCTTCCATTGGTCTTGGATTTCCTCAAAGATAAAGGCAGTGTTTCCTGTCTGTGCAGTGAATTAGGGAGTTTATGGAGACAGAAAACAGTCACTGTCCTGCTGAGGTCCTTATAGCTGTGCAGTCGGAGGCTGCTGTTGTTTCAATGCTTTTAGACTCATCTGTAGCCTTTAATATGATGCATTATAGGTCAGTTTTTGACTGTTCATTAGTTCAAATTAGTTGGCATCGATTTAGCAGGTGAAGTAACAGCACTGCTAGATCAAAAACTAAACAAGTTGGAGTTTTTTAATTAAATACAAACTCGAGATATTTGGTTTGGAAAGTCTTGGCCGTGTTTGTGCTGACTTGTTTACATCTGGATGAGTTTTTCCCCTGTTTGAGAAAAAGCTGGGAAAGCAAATTAGTGCAGTTGTCTGATCTAATGTTCTCTAACTGTAAGCAAAAGCCAATACCCCACTGTGTTTTATCAGCTCTTTATTTAACTTCTGCAGTGTACATCAGACTTTGCTGCAGTTTGCAGCACCTCTTCTTTTTACCCGGCATGACACTCTGATCTTGGATTCTTTTCACAACCTCACATTTGATTTCTGAATCGTCTTATAAGCTTTCATTGATTTATTTAGAGCTCTTCAAGGTTTACTCGCTTCATATTCCATGTATTTTCTTCACACACGCTAGTAAGAATATTGTTTTTGAGTTAAAATAGCCTTTACAGTTTCTTTTCTGACTATAAAAACTTCAATTTATACAGAAATACATTAATTTGTGAACACATTACCCCAAATGTTGCTTTTTATTTAAGTAACTACTTTGTTGGTCATTTATTCTTGCTTAATTTTGTGGGTTTTTTTTTTTTGCATATTTGTTTTTTATTTTTTTTATTTTTCATGACTTCCTTTGGTCAGCTTTGTTGTGCTTGATAAATAAATGTGACCTTGACCTACTGCTATCCAGTGTGTAGCTGTCAGATGAAATCAAAGAAAAACAAAGAACATGAGGCTTTGACTTTGGATGCTGCAGTATACTAGTGCTCACACACACATGCACACACGTGCACTGCCTTTAGCAAACCAGAAATGTCAGAGCACACTGGTTTGTTTCTCCTTCATTTATCATTTCATATACGGCAGAAACATTTTAAGCACTGTCTGAATCTGTCATGTTTTTTTCGTTTTTTATAGTCTTATTTTTTTTTTTTTTATAAGGAAACTCCCCCAAAAAAGTTTAAGACGGTCTGCTTCACTTCTTTCTTTTTCTGTGTTTACAGCAACCAGTTCCACAAAGTTAGAAGACTTGAGCTATCTTGATGAACAGCGCAACACTCCCCTGCGGACATCCATCCGTCTGCCCTGGCATAACACAGGAGGACGTCCACCTCACGACTCCAAAGGTGACTGTGCTGAAATTTATTGTTCATTTTAAAGACACCTTGATTCTTTTTTGCAGTTGATGGAGTTCACAAGACAAAAAAGCATTTTTACTGTACTATTTTAGCTTTGATTTTAATTTTCTACTTGTTAATTTTAATTTGCATTTGTGTGTAACTTCCGTTCTTAATAATTATTAGTGGCTGAGATTGTTGCTTGAAAGTTGTTCTAGTTTTAATAAATCCAACACATTAAATAATTAACTTAAGAACAAATCTAGAAATGACTGAGATAAAACTGCTTCTTTTTGTGGATTATCTAAATACTACATATATGTACTTCAAATAGTTATATCTGTGACATTATTATTTTAGTAGTTTGACTGACTCTGCTGAGATTTAAAAATTTAAGTCGGCTTTTGCAAAAATAACCCAATATTGTTTTTTTCCCCCTCTTCAGCCCGCTTTGCTCCCTACAAACCGGCGGACATCATGCTCAAGCCTTTGCTGTTTGAGGTGCCCAGCATCACCACTGACTCTGTGTTCGTCGGCCGGGATTGGCTCTTTCAGCAGCTGGAAGACGTCCTAAAAGCCACTGAATCAAATGGCAACCAGGGCGCTGTCGTTTTGGGCAGTGTGGGTCATGGGAAGACAGCCGTTATTTCCCGGCTCGTTGCACTGAGCTGCCACGGAGGACGCATGCGCCAGATTGCTTCCAATAGTCCGAGCGCATCCCCGAAAGGTAACTCTTAAAGTGTTGACATGCAATTTGAATATTTTATTCTAAAAAAACACGTGACAGTACATTTACAAGCATATTAATTTTGGTTCATGTTGATATTAACATTGTGTATATGTACATTTTTGTGTTTCCGCAGCCCAAAGCACAGAACTTCTTCTCAGCCAGCCGGCTCAGGCCACGCCCCCCTCCAGTGCAGCCAACACACTGAGGACCAGCAACTGCCCAGGAACCCCCGAGGTGCAGAGGCGTCGAGAGGAGCCTGTGAAACGCCTGGCTTCAAAGGTATATGTCCTGCTGATGGATCCCAGAGTTTAAAGAACGATGAGGCTGTCAATATAAACAGTTCTGAGCAGCTTTTTGCGATAAAAAAATATGATTTAAAAAAAAAAAAAAAAAAAAAAAAAACATAAAACATTACAACTCAGATCATTTTTGACATTTTTGTCAATTTCTGCTTTGTAGTGTTTGAAAACATTATCTAGAAACCATTAAACATTTAGTTTAGCTGAGACACTTTTATAAAAGGGATTATTGTAAAATATCATCTGATAAAAAGATTTCACTGTTTTTTTTTCTCCTCAGTGGTTTACAAGTGAATAATTTTATTGGACCTAAATTACGGAGATCTCCTCATTTCTTGAATTAAACTGTTTTCTTCCATTTTTAATTTCAATTTATTCATCATATTTTTTTTTTAGCGTTTTGCCTAAATTACAGGCAATTAAATTAACAAGCAAGTACTGGACAAACAAAAACTGGAAACATATGCAGAATAGGACAATCAAACAGCATACATTCAGGGACCAAACAAAAATTATTTGGGAGACCCTTTTCTTGAAAAATGTAAATTTTTTTCACCAAAGTTAATCAAATCAACCTGTAAATGGGAAGAAAACTCTTCGCAAAATTAAATGGAACTCATCCAATTTCAGATATTTTAGGAACAACTTAACCTTTGAGTGAACTAAAACTGTTTTGATGCAATGACCATGTCACACTTATCATGCTGCTTAACCTCACAGTAACATAAAAAAAACCCACAAACTGCTGGACGTGATAAATATGTCAAACACAATAAATTAATTTTAATTTACAAAAGCCCTTCTTCCTTTACAGACATTTATCAAAAGAAAAACACAAACAGAGATACTAGAGTAGTTTCTAGAGGGGAATGCACTGTTCCTCTCAGGTCAGACCGTGTTCTCCTATAGAGCATCTCACACCTGGAATACAATTCCTACCACAATAAGAGAGCTAACACTGAGCTCTTGTAGCAAACAGATCAAATCATGGCTTTTTAAACTTCTGAGGTAAAATCAGTCAATCTAAGAGACAGTATTAAATTGAATCAAAACTGAGGCCTTTTCTCTAGTTAAGGCAGATTACAGCTTTCTAAAATGACCTTTTGCATCCTAAATTGATCGTCTGTCTTTGCTGCCATGTTGTCTTGTGATGTTTGTCGAGTGGAGGCAAACTTTCTAAAATAAAAGTCTAAATGTTAATATTTTCTGGCCGGTGAGAGTTCATTTTATGAGGGGTTATCCTGCTCATCTGTTAAAGCCTCACCACGTCTTGAACCAATTATTACTTAAAGTGTTTCCAACAGAGTCTGTCTCTTGGGCTGTTCTGCTGCTGCGTGCAAACGCTGATGCAACACCGAGCAGCTTCTGTCAATTCTTTGTAATCATCGATTTAAACGTGGACTTCAAGGCTTTTTACATTTCCTGCTGCATTTGAAGCTTTGTGATTTATTCATTTGATGGATAAAACAAAATACATTTATGCTTCTGCCAGTACAAGCACAGCAGGCGGAATGATTGATTGTAATTGCTTATTAACTAAGAGATGTGTATAATTTCTGTACAATGCTGAGATTGAAATGACTTTTTAGCATCACACAAACATTTTAAGCTGGAGAACTTCCCTCTGATTTCACAGCAGATACCCTCTTAGATTGTGAGACTCGTGAAAACGATACTTCTTCAGAATCGAGTCCCAAACATCAGTAATTGATATAACATGATGAAATAGAAATCTCTTAAATTAGCTAATCTAAAAAAAGGAAAAGAACACGAACCCCAATAAAAAAAACACCAGAAAGTAGTAAAATTATCTGTCCATCCAGTGAGTAATTTTTTGTTAACGATAAATTTTATAAACTTAGAAACAAAGACTTTAAAGGAAAAATAAGCCAAAAAATCTAACTTTTAGATAGAATTACTTAAAATTATTATACAGGGCAAAAATAAATATTTTTTGCTAGTTCTATTCAAGTGGAGTATATTTTGAGTTTTTGTTAACCTAATTGTTGCTTATTTTGAGAACGGTGGAAAAAAACAAGTGCAATAAGTGAAAATAAGTCATTTTAAAACAAAATATTAACAAAATGATAATGCAATCTTAGTACGAGTTGGCCCATCTTAATAAATCTTCATAAAATCTAAAAATAGCACTTATTCCTAGAACATAAATCTATTTTTTTTGTTGCAGAATAATGACAATGAATGCCAGTCTAACTTTTATTGTATTTAAAAACAACATACCCAACAACCCAAACTTACAGTGTAATTTGAGTTACTTTTTTAATCTTAAATCAAGTGTTTTCAAGAGTATGAAGACATTTTTTTTTTTTTACTAATTTTAATAATAACTTCCTTATTTCTTGATCCTAGCTCTTACTGAGACAAAAAAATCCCAACTGTGCTGACTTTGTGAAAAGATTGAGCAAAAATAAGCTAAATTTCTTGAATATCTGAAAAAAATGTTTTAAATATTTGCAAGTATAAAATAATTTACAGTGGATGTGTTCAGATAAAATACTAATCTGACTTACTGGTTTATAGCAAAAGTTACTGACTATAAAAAAAATAAACACCTCATAGTTCCTACATCCCGCCAGCCGTGCACAAAAGCAGATGTTCCAAAAACTAAAGTTTTCTCTCCTGAGTAATCTCACCTGAACACCATATTCTTGTTTCTCTCTTGCGTTTCAGGTGGTTGCATATCATTATTGTCAGGCGGATAACACATACACCTGTCTAGTGCCAGAATTTGTGCACAGCATCGCTGCATTGCTGTGCAGAGCTCATCAGCTCGGTGCGTATAGAGAGCTTCTGCTGAAGGAGCCACACCTACAGAGCATGCTCAGTCTGCGCTCATGTGTACAAGACCCCATGGCTGCCTTTCGAAGAGGAATTTTGGAACCACTAATAAACCTTCGTAAAGGTAAAAAAAATTGTTTCATTTATTCCATGTTTTTTTCTGGAAAAAATGTTTTATTTGTGTTTTTAGCACATTATTGTCACATTTTTCTCATTATTGTGGACATGTATAAAACAATATAAGATTAAAACTGCGTTTCTGACTATTTTCTTTAATCAAATCATGATGGATCAGGAACAAACAAAATTAAATCCTACGTTTTGATCAAGCTCAGGCTTGTGACACAGCAACCAACTGCAATGGACAGGTCAAAGTCTTCCTGCTCCGCTCCTATTTTGATGCATCCACTTGCAGACGAGATCCATTAATGTCTTCATTTGCCTCGTCTGACTTGACATTTGGCTCAAAACTGTACAGCGACATAGCACTGAAATTGGTTGAAGTTTTTTTTTTTTTTTTTTTTTTGCTAGGCTAATGTTAGCTTGGGTTGTGAGGGTCTGTAAGCTTGCGGGAGACAAGCAAGAGATAAATTTCTAATGAGCTATTCCCAATGTCAAGAAACTATATCTTAAAAAATGTCACAGGCTTTATGATTTCAGCTAAAAAGTCCATATTGATTTTACAAAAGACAAAAATATATTTGGAGTGGGACTTTAATGTTTGGGTGTGTACGTCTAATTTTAATTCCTGTTGCAAAATTTTGGACATCGTGTGTGTTTTTATTGATAGAAAGGAGAATTTCAGAAGAAGACCACATCATCTTGATAGATGGACTCAATGAAGCGGAGTTCCACAAGCCTGACTACGGGGACACCATTGCTTCCTTCATCGCCAAAATCATAACCAAATTCCCATCCTGGCTCAAGCTGGTGGTGACTGTCCGAGCCAACCTGTTGGTAAGCGAGCTCATCCTCTCTTTCTGTGAGAAGGACTCTCTAGTTCAGTCAAAAATGCCAAAAAAAAAAGCAAATGTTGCTTGCAGCTGTTGCAGTATTTGAGGGTTTTTTTGTCATTTTGCTCTCAGTATAAGTAAATCCAGCCAACTTCAAGCCTGATCTGTTGTCATTTCTTCTTGGAAAGCTCACTAGCTGACATAAAACCCTGTCAGTTCTGACAAATGTGGGAGTAAGTGTCTGCAGAGTCGAGCGTATCCAGTGACATTCCTGAAAGAATTGACAGACGGTGACCCGGGAGTCCAAACTGCATGACAGGAAAGAGCAGCCAGTGTCTTTGAGCTGACCGTCAGCAGAACCACAGTTACAACGTTTGGATGTTCTCCCATTCACACTGTTAGTAGTTGAGGATAGCTCAAGATGATCAGTCATGTGGCAATGATTGAAGCTGAGATGATAAAGTTGATGCTGACTGATATGAAGAGATTAGGCAATTAATTCTTAGGCAGAACCAGGTTCTGTTCACTACTAGTGTGCAGTCTCCTTTCAATTTGTTTATTTCCTTAGCTATTTACCACAAGTTGAAGTGACAAACAGTCTCTGTTCAGCTGCTATGTTTTGTAATCTGAAATTAAATATAAAAAATTCAAGTTTAGTATATTTTTTTCCCTTTTTTTAAGTAAAGAGAAACATCTAACAGATACAGTAAAATTATAATTCTCTAGATTATGTCATCAAAATGTCTGCTTTGTTGTCTTCTCAGGGTTTTATGACAGCTCAGACTGTGAGAGGTATGAACTCCTGTAATGAAAAACATTCTTCCATCAGTCAGGTTCCATCTTTCTCATTTAGCAGCTGACAGATGAGTTTTGCAGCAAGGAGAAATGTCAGAGACTATAATACCTTCTAGAAATGATATTCCTTCAGATATCCATGCACAATTTGCGTTTTTTTTTTTTTGTTATTACAGTTACTGTTTTCCTTTGTTTAGTTTGTTTTTCTGCTTTTTGAAAAGCATGAAAGTATTTTATTTTGTGGAGTTCACAAATCAAGTCTTGTTTCTTAACATTTCCATACACATTTTTTTGTAATTCATTTTGAATTAATTTGATTTTGAAGTTAAATTACAAAGTTATGCAATACATTTTTTAATAAATAAAAATATTGTATATATTTTTACTAAAATATTCAATTTAATCATTTTAGATTTCATTACAGTCACTTTTTTGATGGTAGTAGTAAAAGTTCCCCTTTTAGTGAGGATCCAAATCTGTTTCCACCATTCAAAAAAAAAAAAAAAGATTACTAAACCCTTCCTGTGATCCATATGCTTCTATCATGTGTGTACACCTTGGATATGTTTGTAGGACCATGGATTATAGTGGCCCTGAACAAATTACTACCCCTTGTGCTCTCTTATGGGGTCCAGATGCCCTCTCCCATATATTAATGTGTAATCTCTCCCATGACAAAAGTGGACAGGATTTAATGTCTGCCACGGACACCAGTGAAGATAAAAAAATCCTTGAAATAAAAAGGTCAGTGCGCTGTCTTGTGGTGTCCAGATGACCCTACTTTTAATGAAAACATGCCTTAGATAGTACAAGGGTTCATACAAAATCATGATAAAGATCACAACAGTAATCCAATACAAAAACAAACACTGTAATAAAAAAATCAGCATTACATTATATAGAGAAAGTGAGTATTTGCACTAAATTTTCTTAATACGTGGAGTCAATGATGAACTATTTTCTTGGTTTCATGGACCCAGAAGAAGGGTTAATGTTAGGATTATGGTTGAGCTTAATGGTTCTGATTGCGGCTGTGTCTGCAGCTCACCACTCCCCTAGGAGATGGTTCAACTGCGGAGAACAAATTTCACACTCCTAGGTGCGCGGTAGCTAATGGGACCTTAAAATTAACTTTGGATATGTGCTACCAGCAGCAACATTTAGCCTTGGATGCACTTAAAAATAAGCGCTGGCAGTTCAGCGGTGTGAAGTTTTTTCAACATTTTGTTGTGTTTTCTGAAAAGTAATTTTGTTTTCCGCATTTTTTTTCTTTTTTACATTTTTTTCATTTATTTGTGATTTCTAAAATATAATATTGTTTTTTTTTTCTTTCATGCTTTTATCGTTGTTCAACTCAATTTCAATTCAGTTTTATTTATATAGCCAAATATCATGAGACAATCGTCTCAGTGGGCTTACCGGTAACTGTACAAAGACATAAAGTTAGTCAAAATACAAATAGAAGCTGGTTGCTAAACAATACTAACTAAGTTAACCTGGAAAAACTCCTCATCAATCTTTAAAATGTTTTTTCGTTGAGTGATTTGTTGATGTGATTTGTACTTCAAGGCCGCCGTAGTGGATTGCTACCAAGGTGGTGATACGATTCAATTCACAAGATCAATCATTCCCAGATTAAACCAAGATTTTTGCTATTTAAATTATGTTTGAATGCTTGTAAACTTTCATAAAGCAGAACATAATTGATCACAAGTTTTGTCATGCTCTTACATTCATATTTTTTATTAAAACTCTAATACTTAAAAAAACTAATTTTATCAGAGTTCAATTCAGTAAATTGAACTTCCATTTCCTTAACTTTCATCGACGAAAAATACTTGATGCTTTTACTTTGAAAATAAGAACCTTCACTGACACTACTTTAAGAGTTATTTAGTTCTGGTTGCACTAGTGCATTGAGTTTGTATAGATTTTACGTAAAAGCCAACATTATTCTGCAATTTTAGAGAAATGCTCTTTGCTATATTTATAAAGATTAGAAATCCACAAACTTAGATGTTACAAATATTCATACTCAACATTTTTAGGAACAGATCATGAAAATCCAAAAATACTAATACTTGTTGCTGCCTTATTGATTTGGACATTTTTTAGGTCATTTTTTATTATGGTTGATTTTATGACCAAACCATGCATACAAACCCTGAACACAACAAAAATCAGCAAACTGACTGGACTGTAAGAGTTTTTGGAAGAGGCCTAAACTGCTCAGAATTTTAGGATTGATCATCACCCACCATCCAAACAGCCGTGCCCACATTTATGCATGATTCAAGAATGAATTTATCGTATAATGTGACTAATCAAAAACATATTATATCTCTCTTTTTTCAATGTGGATCGAAATGCTGACATCAGAAAGCAGTTGTATAGTTTCCAATGAAACTTGCTGGTGGTGTTTCACACCAGCTGTTCCCTCTGGAAAATCTTACCGCAGCCTGCTGTGTTGGCAGTAATCTGCTAAGCGCTCACACGGCTCCTGTGTGATGTTGCAAACTGAGATGTTAGTTGATCAGAACTTTCTATGTAGAACCTCAAAAATAAGCATTTTGCTTCTTACACTATATTTATACCCGAGTTTGAAATAACCGTGATCATATCCAAATTCACTCTGAGACGTTTTGATCTTTCACCATGTGTTGCTAACATAATGCAATTTACGCTTGCCCTTTTATCAATCACAATTTGTGTTTTGATGGGAAAATATTTTTATCGTCTCAACTGACTGACTAAACATTTTACTTTTTTTTGCGAGGAAGGGGATCAACACTGTGGAAAACATTTTTTAATTACAGAGAATTTGTGCGTCAGTCTTTGAACTTGTGCTGAAGCAGAAAAACAGCCTGCAGGACGGTTCTGCTCCTTCTCCAGACTTTTAAAGCGTGGATGCCGTCTGCAGCAGTTCTCTTTGAAGCCGTTTATGAGGCACTGATACTGAAGCTGTTTAGAAAGAGCGCCGTTAATTGTCTTGATCTCGTACATCTGATTGGATTTTAGGTCTTGTAATGTCACACAGTGACAAAAATGAAAGTATTGTTTTTCTTTGACCAGTAGGAATAATTGTTGCAGGCATTTCTTGCTAGATTAACATCCAATTTGACATATTTTTTATAACGATCGACATTGTGGATTCTAGCGCATAAATGTGCCTGTTTGCTGCTCTCTGTCACGATGAAGGACTGAGTATTATCTCACTAAGGGAATGTTTCTCCAGCCTCTGACAGACAGAGGATTGGAGGATTAAGGTGCATTGATTTCCTCAGCCTGCAGGACATGGATTGAAATGTGAGCTCTGGCTAAGACCCCTGCTTGCCTGCTAGCCACTATACAATCCATCCCCTGCCTGGTAATACTTACTTCCCAAGTCCCGTCTTTCTCATAGACTCATTTCTCGCAGTAACGGCTGTCTGCTTGGGCCTGATAGCTCAGTGAAATAGCCTCCCCACCGCTCACGGAACCCGCTCCGATAATGAATGCAAGCAGGTGAAATTTTTTTAATGGCAGCTCAGACTGTGAAGAATACTTTTGAACTTAATCTCCTCTGGAAGCAAGGGAAGAAAACTTGACCGTATCGCATATGTGGATGTTTTAGGTTAGACAAGGCAGCATCAGTTCTGTAACTGCTCTTAATTTGTCTTTTTTTAGGAGATTACCACCCTCCTGCCCTTCTCCAAGATCTCCCTGGATGAGTTCTCAGACAACAAAGAGATACCCAATGACCTTAACGCATATATCCAGTACCGCATCAATGGCAGCAAGGATATTATGAACAATATTAGCCTTAATGGCAAAGCCGATTCTGCGAGCGTGAGCCGGCTCAGCAGCCACTTGATCTCACGCAGCCAGGGCTCCTACCTGTACCTCAAACTCACTCTGGATCTGTTTGAGAGAGGCCACCTGGTGATCAAAAGTGCCAGCTACAAAGTCGTGCCTGTCTCATTGACTGAGCTGTACCAGTTACAGTGCAACATGAAGTTCATGACCAATTCGGCCTTCGAGCGCACCCTGCCTATCCTCAACGTGGCCCTGGCTTCCTTGCACCCGCTGACGGACGAGCAGCTGTTTCAGGCCATCAACGCCGGCTCCGTCCGAGGGGAACTGCAGTGGGAGGACTTTCAGCAGCGCCTGGACCTGCTCTCGTCCTTCCTCATCAAAAGGCGGGACAAGACGCGCATGTTTTGCCACCCCTCCTTCAGAGAGTGGCTGGTGTGGAGAGCCGATGGAGAGAGTACAGACTTCCTCTGCGACCCCAGGTCAGTCATGTACCTTGTAAGCAAATTTATTGCTCCCAGCAGCTCTTCTTGAAGAACGTGGGCTTCTTGTCCATGCATGATATAACTCATTTTTACGATATTCTTGCACAGTGCATAGCAAGTGGAGCTTGCCTGCTGCAGCACATGCTTGAGCTGTGGCTTGATAAGCTTGCAGTAGTAAAATTGATGTCTCTAAAGTGGGAAGCTTAATGTAAATCATATGTCCTGTAATTTAGTCTGAAAGCTCTGATGGAAATTCTGCCCATTGAATAAAAACAATGGCCAGGTTTTAGTTCTCAGCGGGGCTCCCAATTAAGTGCTCCGGCTGTCTGAGCTGGAGTTGGTGCTTTGCATGCAAAGAGGGAGCGTGTATGAAAAGTTTGTAGAAAGCTTCAATCAGTCACTCTGCATGAGGCACTTCTGAGTCAGAGGGAAATCAGTTTGAGATGTTCGAGGTAGAATGATCAGAACCATCAGCTTGTAGTGCTGCAGCACTGATATTTAACTAAGTCATGAAAATACAATTGATAACATTTTTATTTGATACATTTATTATTTGTTTGAATAGGTAAAGTTTGGTGCTTTCAAGTCTGAAATAGGATTTCCTTTGCTGATAACGGACCAGCACCCACTCTGATCATCTTTTGATGTATTTTAAAAGCGTTCCCAGTCGTCTTTTAATTATGATTATGCAGTTTTTTGCCAAAATCATAAAACCTGAGCAGCAGTAGTTTATACGTAATTTGTCTCTGAGTTGTGGGTTGGACCATTGGTGCAAGGCAAGCTCATCCAGTGGATTTTCTACATTACAAACACTTTTTTTAAACAGAATTTTTTCCTCTGCTTCAATTCACTACATTTTGAATAAAGAAATAGCCATAAATGAAATTTTGAGCTTTATTTTTTTTTATCTATCATCAGCAAAATGCCACAAGGACATGTTAAAAACACCAAAAATATCCTTTTCACTTTTAAAAAGTCTTCCTCTGCCTGTGTGGCTGAGAGGAGCTCGTCCTTTTACCTACTCTCAGCTCATATTCAGGGCTGTCGTAGAGCGTGGGAAGTTCTTATCCCACCAAGGGTTGCCCTTTGTCTTAAGTGGAGCTAACTAGTCTGGAATTTCACTCCAGGTGGAGTTACAAATGTTAGTAATCTCTACAGTTGAAGGATTAATCTCGCCTTCAAGATACACAGAAGATCCAGTGTTTGAGGGTGTTAGCCACCAGGTCAGAGTTGCTGTAAGACTTAAGTAGAATCAGCCTTCTGTCACAGAAGAAGTTAAATATAGAAGCTAGACCTTGTATTTTTTTTTGTAAGTGGGAATCTTTCACAGAAAAGAAAATGCGTACAACTAAGCAAATAAATAAATAAATGTAGTTGATAATCTTTAATTATGTAGGAACATACCTTTTGTTTACAGACTAGAACCATTGTGCCTACATTAGATGGTTCATTATTTTTCATTGAAGCACATATCTCAGTTTTTTTTGTGAAGAGTAAATCAGAGCTCATAAAAGTGCCAGATGTTGGCACTCAAAAATGAAAGTTTAAAATAAAGTTCAAGTCTGTTGGCTTTTGGACTTTAGCCCATTTAAGAAGAAACCAGGTGCTTATCAGCCCATCTCAAGACATTTTTTTTTATTTGTGATTGTTTGCAAACTGTAGCATTAACGTAAAGACCCACTCCAATGTAAATTGTGTTGTTTTTTTTTGTTTTTTTTACTTGTTTTTGTAGCATTTTTCCTATAATATATACAACATTTTGATTAAAACTGCATTTCTAAATATTTCTTTATGCAAATTATGATGAATTAAGAGCAGGTGTAGTTTTAAAAAGCTCTCAGTGACATTGGGGTAGCCGAAGTCTCCCTGCTCCGCTCCATTCTGATGCATCCACCTGCAAACAAATAAATCCATTAACGTCTCTGTTTTCCTCGTCTGAGCTGGCATCTGGCTCAGAACTTTACAGCTAGATAGCTCCAATATGACTCGCCATTTTTGTCGCACCACTAAATGTTAGCCTAGAGTCCTGAGGGGCTGTAAGCTAGTGGGAGAGTGTAAGCAAAAGGGTGATGGGATATCAGCTGAGGCTTACTTAAGCGCCATTGGTCCTGCCTACCACACAGCGGCGAGTTTTCTGATAAGCGCAAACTATGTCACACAGAACAACTCAGGTTTTTAGAAGTTTGGCTAAAAATGGCAAAATCATACCTAAAAGACCACTGGAAACCTTTTAAAATAGATCAAAATATGATTGGAGTGGCCAAATAACCAAATAAAAATGTGCTATTTTGTGGAAAAAAACTTGAGTAGAGGTGTGCTTTATTCGTTAAAATGTGACTAAATCAATGACCAAAAAGTTTGTATTTGTATTGATGAACTCTTAGAATTATTGATTTCATCCACTCAAACAGAGAAGCATATTGTGTTGGATTTCTACTTTTCATGTAAGGCAAAAAGAGAAGAGAATGTTGACTATTAGTGTGCTGTTCAGTGCGCCTTTAACTGCATTCTCCGTCACACGTCTACTCACACAGTATGTTTCTAAATTGAACCAAGCCAGAGATTCAAATTCTGGTCATTTACAACCTTCCTACTGCATTATTAAAACAAACAAAGGCTTTTACTGTTGCACAAGCAGACAAAAGCTGTACGCGCTGTGCCTCTCTATGCTTCGGCACAAGTTGGGAATATTGTAACCAGATCAAATTGATCTGCATTCATGCATGTCCTTTTAATGAAGCTCCACATTAATTTGTGCCATAGTGACTAAATAAAAGAGGACACGACGACCCAAGGCTGTTTTACATTTTTCCCCCTTCCTTGTGTTGGCCACCGTTCAGTATTACTACTGTATTATCACAAACCAGGGAGTACAAAGGGGACTCAAGGTGCTCTTCATCTCCAGAGTTATAATTGCTGTCATGAAAAACGAGATAAATGAGCAGTGGTTTCATCGGGATCATTTTTGTTGTTCAACTCAGGACTGGTCATGCTTTCATGGCCTTCATGTTATCCCGGCAAGAGGGGAAGCTGAATCGCCAGCAGACGATGGAGCTAGGACACCACATCCTCAAGGCGCATATTTT
Organism: Oryzias javanicus; assembly: GCA_003999625.1. Classification (NCBI taxonomy): domain Eukaryota; kingdom Metazoa; phylum Chordata; class Actinopteri; order Beloniformes; family Adrianichthyidae; genus Oryzias; species Oryzias javanicus. The sequence continues at coordinate 12,981,113 of CM012457.1, read as the reverse complement.
TAAGGTATAACTACAGAGGTTCCTCTTTGTGTGGTACATACTGATTTTTTTTTTTTTAATCCTTAGAGAACGGTTCACCAATACAGCAGCCCTTGGGTGTTTTTGGAGAGAAATACAGGAGTTTTATCTTCACTCTTTCATTTATTTACAGGGTCTGAGTAAGAAAACGGGCGTCTCGTCCAGCGTGCTTCAGGCGCTGTGGATCAGCTGCAGTACTGACGGCCTCTCTGCTGCCTTGGCATCCCTGAGGAACCTTTACACACCTAACGTGAAGGTAAGGAGTTTGCCAGCTGCAGGATGCAAAGTGGGTGTGACTACAACTGATAACTGGTTTGATTGTAGCTTCATGATGTAGCTTGATGTTGTGCCAATCGAGAACCAATTCATATGTACAGAGATGATATTTTTATCACTTTATTTTACCATTCATGTTGATGCTTGGTTTCGGTTACATCACACAAAAGAATCTTATGGGATGAACAGTGGGCTGCACCCTCGAAAAATGTACCAAATCTTCTTTGCTGACATGAAGCCGTTTATTTTGTCGCTCCTGTTGACCATTGTTTTGAGCCTTTGGCGTGAACATTGGCCCTGCCACAAATGTTCATAATCAACTTAACCCTTGTTTCCACTGACCAGTTCGGTCCGGTAAGGAATGGTATGGTACGGTCCAGTTAATTCTGCCACTCAGTTAAGCCACAGTTCTACTGAGCGGTTTGTTTTCATGGCGTATGCGTGGCGTAACGTGTCATTGCATCATTGTAGTGCGGCGACTAGAAAAGCAACAACAATGGAGGTCATCCATTTATTGCTTAACTTCTAGTATTTTATGTATGTAACAGGAATTTAATGGTTTTTGACAGAAGATTGAAGGCGGGACTGAAACCACAAAAAATGTGAATACTTACAATGAGCGCTATAGTGGCGGTTTCTAATGTCGTCATCACTTTCTGCCAATCAACGGGTGGCTACAGCGGCTCCACCTCAACCATTCCGTTCCAATTTAATGGACCTACAACTGATGGGGCCCTCAAGAAGTACAGGTTGGTAAAGTTTAATGGGACCGACCCGCTCAGTGGAAACGAGTCTTAATAGAAGAGTGTATGTCCAGAGATTGGAAAGACTACAGTTCACTGCTCCCTCAGGGGATGGGTGCGTGACAATGGGACTTTAACTTAAGGCGTCTGCTATAAACATGAAGTATCCCCTTTGACTGATCTAAGTATCTGAGGGGGACTTGACAGATTTACACGGCTAACAACTTTGGCGCTGCTCTTTCAAGCTTCCTAAAAAAGAGGAGAAACGTCATGTTCACTGATGAGTCCAGATTCTGCTTTGGATAATAGAGTCAAAGAGTATGGAAGACACAGAGAATGGCTGCACTGCTGAGCATAATGTCTTTTGCTGGAAAAACCAGGCCTGTCATCATTGAAGGAAGTTTTAATGTAGACACACGGAGGTGAAACTCTGCAACCAGCGGTAGTTCAATGTCTTCATAGAGCAGGTTACTTTGTTGATGAAAAAGATGGAACGACCTACTAGCGTTATGACCCCATCCTCACTGCAAACTGGTGAGGTCAGCTTGGGTGTGAGTGACCAACGGGCAGCATGGGCGGCAAAAGGCGTTTGAAGAATGGGACGCCATCCCATAGTAGGGTTTGTGACCGAATTAGGAATAAGAATGAGGAGGAGGTGGCTTTGTCTGGTTCTTCCAAACGTCTCTGAGACTTCTTTGTTCAATGACTGATCTACTAGCATGTCTTGTTGTTTTTTCCAACATCAACCCACCAAACATCAAGCAAGAGTCACTGCAGAATAATCTGTTTGGCTTTGACAGAGAAGATGCAGAAAATATTTTCATTGTGGCGTCCCACAAATGTATGTTCTTGATAAATGTGGTGCCATTTGCAAGCACTGGTGTAAGAAGCAAAGAAGGAGCCTAGCAAACATAAATCGTACACTTTGTGCTGCGTTTAGGAATATTTTCACTCGAAGCTGAAATACCTGCATGCTTGCTGTGTTTATTCAGATATTCAGAGGCATTTCTAATGCTAATAATTTGTTGCTTCTGGAGATAATTACAGAGAAGGTTCAACAATTACCAATCGTTCTCCTGTATCCCTCATTATGCTAATGTTTGTGGTAGAGCTCATTAAGCTGCTGAGATAGGACATGTGCCTCCACATTACCCTCCTCTGTTGTCGTGTTTTCATGGAAGATAATGGCTGGCCTTTCCTGGAAAGGTCATTATGTCAAAATTATGTATTCTAGCTCATAATAATAAAAAATCAAGTATCATTTTATCTGTTCATATTAAGGTTGGAAATCCATCATTTCTCATCTTCTTTATGGGTTATAAAGTATCCTAAATAACTCTGAGGCTTTAGCACTACAAGAAACTATTTTATTTTAAAGAAATTCTGCTTTTTGTGCAAGATAAAAAAGTTTGGGCTGAATTTGGGGGAAAAATAGATGGGAATCTTATGACACCTGTGAGAGGAGGAGGTATTATGATTGGGCGTGGCTTCAGTTCTTTAGGTCTGAGTTTTGCTGGGGTTTTCAGTGAGGTTTGACTTTTACTAGAGTTTAGATTTTTTTTGCTCTGGTAACACTTTCCCAAAACATTTAATATAATAGAAAAGTGCATTAATTTCCAAAATTCCATCCAAAAATTAATTTTATCGCCATACTATTGAAATATTAAAGTTGGAAGTATTAGTCCTTTATTTTGATGGATTCTACATGATCATAATCACTTTTTTCTAAAAACTAAGAAGAAAATGTTAATTCATCCACAGTCTTCTAATTTTCTGAAAAAGGTTTTATGAACTTTTTTATAAAAATAAAGAAATAGATACTTGAAATAAATTAAACAGTGGACCCTGAATTTAGTTTATGTAAAAGTTACATTTTTTAAATAAAATTATGGAAATTAATACACTTTTCCATGATGTTCTATTTTTTTGCTGAGGGTCTTTTAGGATGGCAACAATAGAATAAACATATTAGCAATCACTGAATCCAAACTTTAAAAGTGTTTAAATCTACCTCTGCCATTATTCATATGCATGTGCTTGATTAGAAAATTACCATTTAAAATAACCTCATGTTTTACTAGTCCTTTTGAAAAATAAAAAAGGAAAAATGAATTGAATTCAGTTTAGTGAACACATGTTTTTATATTAGTGGTGTGTATCTTTCCCTTTCACATGATTCGATACACATTCCGATACATGGTCCACAAATCGATACATAAAGAATTCAACAAGCCTTTTGTCAATTCCGTTCAATCTGATTATTTTACTTAAAATAATAAAATCTAGATATTTCTCATTAATATAGCATTTAAAGCTATAAATAATAATCCATGGCATTTGACAGAAAAATGTATTCAGGTATTGACTTGGAAGAAGCAAGCTTATGATTGGACGTCATTTGTTTGCATTGCATGTACTTAAAAAGACAAAGACGGTAGAAAAACAAACAGAAAAAGAAACTGCAGTTTGCCAGAAATTAATTATTTATATCTTGATTCATTTTATACCTTTTATCTTGTTCATATCTGTGGTTTTCAAACGATGTTGCAGTTGTTCAATCAATTTTTGATACAGATCTATTTTTACATCTGCTGTTACTCCCTCTGCCTGATCGATTTTTAGATGCGTATCTAATATCTTTTACATCCCAAGTTTTTAATGAAGTTAACATCAATTAATCCACTGAAACATTTTTTGTTTTTGTCTCGTTTTTTGTTTGTAAAACCAGGTGAGCCGTCTCCTGATGCTGGGAGGAGCTAACGTGAATTACCGCACGGAGGTCCTGAACAACGCGCCGATCCTTTGCATCCAGTGCCACCTCGGCCACCTGGAGATGGCCTCGTTGCTTTTGGAGTTTGGCGCCAGTCTGGACGTCGTGTCTGAAAACGGCATGAGTCCCCTCTGCTTCTCAGCTGCTGCAGGACACACTGGACTTGTTATGCTGCTGTGTAAGAGGGGAGCCAAGGTCAGGACTTTGCTTTAGTGACGCTCCGTTTCCATTATGCTTTTTACATGAAGATAATTGCATGCCGGATGTGCTGCAACCTGAATGAATGTCAGCCGGCAGCAGCAGCCTTGTGTCCATGATGTGAAGCAAATTTTCTGTCCTGTAATTTCAAGAGTCCTGTATTTTTGCCAGGTGGATCACGTAGATAAGAGTGGGCAGTGTGCTCTGGTTCACGCTGCTTTACGAGGACACACTGAGATAATCCAGTACCTGCTCGAGCTGGAATGGATCGCTGAGGGGCTGCAGCAGGACTGCTCTCTGAAGAACAAAGCTCTGCAGCAGGCTTTGATTGCAGCCTCGAGCATGGGACACACACAGGTCAGAGACACGAATGTGAATTCACTCAACAAAATCAAAATCCAACACAATAATTAATCTGAGAATAAAGAAGCTCAAAGGAACCCAGTTCTAGTCTGAAGGGATCCATGTTAAAGCTTTATTTCGGCTCCATCATTAGCCAGAACGGAGTACCAAAGCTTGGCCTAGAATAACAGGACTGAGCCAAGCCGAGCTGTGAGCCTGCGTGTAGAACAAGACCCGCTCAACTATTAATTAGACTGGACTGAAGCGCATAACCTCGTGTAGTGATTCAGGCCCTAGTAAGCCCTGCTGGGATTCAATCATGATTTTAGGAGTTTTTTTTGGTTTTAATATATGCTGAAAAATCGTCAGTTTGGATTATCTTGAAGGGTTTATATGATATTTTATTCTCAAGTCGTCTGTCATTAATCAACATTTGTTTTTTGACAGGTTGTGAGGAGCTTGCTGGTGTTGAAAAATGAGCACGCTGTGCAAATTGATAGTCATGACACTCTGTGGGGAGAGACAGGTATGTTATCATCAATCTTTTTGCATTACATGCCTCTTTCTTTTGCATTATCACCCGCTGCTTTCGTATTCTGCAGCGGGCTGCTGTAATTGAATGGTGCGGCAGAAGGCCTCGGCTGTAGCTTTGTGCAGTAAAACCATCTCTTTGATGCAAAGGCTGTCCACACTTTAACACTTGTTCTCAAACCTCCTGTGCTCCAGTTAACACACATATCAACACCCTGCGAGTTGGTTGGGTTTCTGCAGTAAGGCCTGCCCTTAAATCCAGAGTTCTCACCATAAAATATTAAAAATGTATAGAATTTTTTCATAAGGACAAGATGCAAGAACCATTTTTTTTAACAAACTGATGTTTTCTTTTGAAGACTGTTGAAGAATTTATTTTGACTCTAATCCAGATTCATGCAAGTCTTTTGTAATCATTTCTACTCATGGCTGTTCTATGGAGAGAATATAGCATCATCTGATTTGTGTGTTTGTAATTCTCGATTTGTAACTTATACATTACATTTTGTTTGAAACTTTGTGTTCTTGCAATTGTGCATTCAGATGTACTAAAATTACAAAAGAAAATACAGTTTACACACGCACAACTTCAAATGACAACAGCTTAAAACTAACTACACAAACAAATTTAAAACAATTACACACGAATCGCTTATTACACTCAAAAAACCACATTGACGAACAAATCTTCATGCTTCGAAGATTTGTTTGTAATCCGTTTGAATACATAACAGTTTTCTTGTCAGCCCTTTAAACTCCGATTGTACATATAACTGGTGAAAACTTGACGTTTTCCCACTTTCTTAGTCAAATATGTCTGATAATTAATGTAAAAAAGTGTAAATATGCATTTTTTACTCAACGCTAAAGTTTTCTATTCTAGTTGCTCCTGCTGCTATTTTGAACTTCATAATTTTTGTACATGTGAATACACATTTCAAGTAGACAAAGTTATGAACAAATGTATTGTATGAGTTGGGAATCAAGCATTACGCTCACACAAATCAGATGACTCTATATTCTCTCCATACTGCTATTTCACTAATTGTAGCTTAAATTCTTCGTCTTTTTAAAAACAGACTACATTTCCTTACTATTTCTCACCAAAGGTGTTCCTCAGGGAACACATTTGTGACCACTTGTTTTGGCTTAATCAGCAATGTCAAATTCCATTTTCTTTCTTTTTTTTTTTGCCACTAACTTTGTGGCCACACACCAAATCAAACCTTACATCAGTTACAAAAAACTTTAATAACTGCATCAGTTTGTGGTATTCCATGTTTGTCTATATGACAAGAGCAAAAGCCTATAAAATTATTTAAAATTAAAAGATCAGTAATTACTCTTTGAACTGTTTTGAAATTTCCAAAATTAAATTTGTGTCATAGCAAAGACATTCTGATTTTACAATCCAATATTTACTGCTCACAAAAATTAAAGGAACACTTTTCTTATTGAGCCTGGTATGAATAGAATTAAACCATTCTGATAATTGTCTTGTTGGTTAATGAGCTGAGGGCCTCGTTAATCAATTTCAGCTGTATTGGTGTTCATGAATTAACAACAGGTGCACTTCAGTGGTAACAATTAGAAAATCCTCCGAACAGGACTGCTGTTACATGTGGAGGTCATTTCAAGTTTCTCCCTCTTGATCTTTTTTGGCTGGTTTTCCACTCGTGCTGATTTTGGCATTTGGTGTATTGTCATTTTTATAACTCACAGTATTGTTAAGACCCTACGCTGGTGCTGTAGGTCCTGGTTTCATCATAATGCACGAAAATGCCTGGCCTCACATGGCAAGAGTATGCAGGCAGTACCTGGAGGATGAAGGAATTGAAACAACTGAATGGCCTTCATGATTCCCTGACCCAATAGAACATCTCTGGGACATTATGTTTGGGTCCATTAGGCCCCACCAAGTTGCTCCTCAGACTGGACAACAGCTCAGGGATGCCCTCACATAGATCTGGGAGGAAATGCCACAAGACACCATTCGTCGTCTCACTAGGAGCATGCCTAATAATTCATTTATTTTAAATCACAGAGGAGTTTTATTACAAACCTTTCAACTTGAAAACGTTTGGACAGTTTTAACCATGGAAAGACAGCTTAACTTTTCTGACTGGTGTCAACAGCCCAATTGAAGGTTTTGATAGTCAGAGGACAAGTGCAGACTAATGCATTTGCATTCTCAGTGTAGCATTTTTCCAGTTTACAAACAATCCCTTATAGTAGAGTTTGGGGTTTGCTCACTTTGTTTGTTTATTTTCCAAATAGGAAATATTGATCTGGGTCCCTGAGTATGAAAGGATTTCTGCAACATATTTGCAACCCTAACCCATGTGTAGACTGGTGTAGATGGTAATATGTGCATGCCATCAAGCTGCAGAAATGATCGATTTCATACCTTTTACATTTTTAAGTCTGCTGCACCAAGACAAATGAGTTAGAATGCTGATAAAAGTCTTGTATTTAGGTGACTACTGCATGTTGCACGTTTTAGATCCTGTAAAATGAATGTAAAAATGACTACATTTTTGTCTTGAATTCAGATAATACATAATCCGATTTATGAATTTAATCATCGATAGATGTTCAGTTTTTACTTTACAGTGTACAGTTTTTACCAAATCACGCAAAATAGTCAGACAACCTTGTGCTTTCATTATTTGTCGTTGTTTTTTTCACCCTGCATCGCACTGAAAAGATCCAACACCCTAGTTATGAAGAGCCAGAATGACTCATCTCATGCTGACTAATTTACAATTTAAAGAAAAGATGATGAGCGCAGAGAGATGTATTCATTATCAGTTTCACCTCTTCAGCTGTTCAGCTGCAGATTTGATGAAGCGGCCCTGCTGCTGTGACCCTGACAGATCCAAATCACGCCCTGTTTTGTTTGAATTTTCCCATCAAAGAGATGTATTCATGTTTAATGGTGAGATTTTTTCCATCACATTAAAAATTCTCTGGTAGAACATGTATTTATGCCAACAGGCCCGCTGTATTTTGTGTTTAAATAGAGGCAGATTAGAGTGTGCATCTGTGCAATCTCCTCTTTTTTTTTTTAAGTCCTTCTTAGAGTGCAAAGCATGTCTGGGTTCTGCAAAGAAATATTATTTGACTGCACAAACTCATTCTTGCTGCAGAGCAGAGACCAACAGCTATTCTTGATTATATTCATACTCCATTCATTTATTTGCTAGTGTATCTGCTTTCTTTGTTTTTATTAGAATTTGAGCATTTTAGTAAGATACTTTTTTAATTTTTATGTTGAATGGGGTTGGAAGCAGGTTCAGAATTAAATTATTTTTGTGGGGGGATTAAGAATTTAATTCACCTTTTTTTTTTTTTAAGCTGATTTGGATGTAACGCTGAGACTGTTGGACTTTTTGAATTGCTGTAGTTTTTCTTTTGCGGTTCCTTAATTTATTTAAATGAAAACGTGTACACGACTTTAAATTCTCTCCCCGATCATGTTTTGATCTATTATAAAAGCAGTAGTCTTTTAATTATGAGTATCTCTTTTTTTTTTAGCCCAAATCTAAAAAATCTGTTGTTTTATAGGACATAGTTTCTGCAGAGCGACAGTAGTTTGTTCGAGGTTTGTCTTTAAGCTGCTGCCGGGTCATTAGTGCAGAGCACCCCCCATTGGATGTTGTGGACTCCACCTTTTACTTTCTATGCCACAAATAAGTTATTTTTCAAATGGAATTTTTTTGTATGCTTCTAATTCATGATGATTTGCATTTAAAAAATCCTCAGAAACGCAATTTTAAGCTTTATTTTGTCGTGGTGGGCGTTTAAAAATGTGCACAAAATGACTTTAGATATTTACCTTGAATGCATTTGTTGTAAAAGTCAGTTTATACTTTTGATTTTTCTCTTAATATTTTGCTCGCGCATTAATGAATATTTACTGACTTAACTAACAATAGAATAAAAATTAAATAAGAAAAAAATATTGCGTCTAAGCCTTTTAAACTAAATCATTTTTAACCAGGGGTGGGAAAACTTTGGCTTATTGGCCTCATTCAGCCTGTTAAACCATTTAATCTGACTCGCCACCCTGGAATAAATTACATTAATTTAATAATCCAAATTAAAATCTTATATTTTCCCTGTAATTTAGGTGTCTCCCCTTAGATGGTGCACCACAAATAAGTTGACTTGTGTTTAGGTGCAGAACGTTTTTTGTATTCATGTTGTGTTGGAAGATTTGTTGTTTTCATCACATTCTTGTGTGTTTTCCCAGTCATTTCTCAAATCATTCCAATACAACAAGCAGCGTTATTATAAGTGGGTGTTTTTCCCTGTAAGACATTAACCGAATTCCTTTTTTGTGCAATTTTAGAGTAATTAGCACTAAAACAGGAACAAAAACCACAGTTTTTAAACAAAAAAAAATGTTTTGTCCGGATTCCATGTTGCTTCTTTCTCATATGAGCTCACAAACCAAAACAATTCAAGCATCAAGTTTTAGAACCTTTTGTTCATCCCTGTTTTAAACCCTCAGTAAGTCAGTGTTTTGTGTTTATTTTATTAGAACATTTGTAACACACAGATTATATCAATAATAAATAAATCGATAATTTATTCAGAGTATAGAAAATGCATTAGAGGAACCATTGATTGCATAAGCGAATATGGCTGCAGAGGTCATAACCTCTTTGTTTTTATTGCTAAAAAAACACACAAAAAAGCTCCTGTTGAAGTCAAAGAAGAGAATAGTTGTTGGTGAACTCTTCTGTGACAATGATCAAACAGCTGCCATTCATCAGTCCAGCTGCTCTCCTGCACGCTGCTCAGAAGCTGGCAGCGCTCCCAGTGCGCCTCATGTTGCTCCCTGGAGCACGGCCTAAGTTTAGCTTCTGGGAGTCATTGTTCTGCTGGAGGGCCGTGTGAGGAAATCCACATTTTTAAGCAGATGGAAGGTGGGGCTGTTTTTGGCTCCGATGGCTGCTGACCCAGATGGACGATGTCAGTTAGACACGGAGGATCGGCGGCCCCTCAGTTCTCCGAGGTGACCGTGAGAGCAGAGCTTCTCTGATTCTCATGGAGGATCTGGCGGCTTGTGGGACCAGAGAGCTTTCCTTTAGGACGCTACCATCTTCTGAGGGACTGTAAGCGTTTCAACAGACTCTTGAGTTTGATATCAAAATGAAACAAAGTTGTTGCTGGCTGATGATTTTCTGCTCATCGCTGAAATGATCTGTGTGTAAGGCCTGTGGAACATAAAGTAGGAATTTAATTACTTTGACAAGCAGAAACATAATTATCCGTTTGTGACTCAATTAAACTCTGGGTTTGCATTTCTTTGCTTGTTTAGAGTTGTGGACTAATTAAGCTGTTATTAGTACAAAGCTGCAAATATTGGTGTCCTCTCAAGCTCTTGCTGCATTACTACCATGTAAATATATCATCTGAAGTAGCTCAGAGTGAAGCAGTCGTGCCTGGGTTCAAGTTTGTTCTACTTCCTGTCTGCAGCTCTGACGGCTGCAGCCGGCCGGGGAAAGATGGAGGTCTGCAGCTTCCTCCTGGATCAGGGGGCCATGGTGCAGCAGGTGAATCGGCGCGGGGTTTCTTCTCTGTTCTGTGCCGTCAGACAGGGACACTGGCAGGTGAGCGCTTCTTTGTCTGCGTCCACGGCAACCACACCAAAGTACAGAGTGGGGACTGAAACGCTGCTTTTCCCAGATCGCCGAGCTCCTGCTGCAGCACGGCGCCGACATCAACATCAGCGACAAACAGGGCAGAACCCTCCTCATGGTGGCGGCGTGCGAGGGTCACCTGAGCACCGTCGAGTTCCTGCTGTCTAAAGGTGATGCGTTCAAACCCTTCCACAGCGAGCGTGTGTGGTCGTCGGCCTCCTGACAGTTTCTTCTCCCTAAAGGGGCTTCGTTGACTCAGATGGACAAGGAGGGTCTGATGCCCCTCAGCTGGGCCTGTTTGAAAGGGCATAAGGACGTGGTGCAGTTTTTGGTGGAGAAAGGTGCGATCATCGACCACACGGATAAAAACGGACGAACTCCGCTGGATTTGGCTGCTTTTTATGGAGACGCAGAGATTGTAAGTAAACCTTGAATCAGTCCAAAACAATAAATGTAGTTTAGCTCAGAGTTGACCGCATTTGTTGTCTTGTAGGTCCAATATCTGGTGGAAAAGGGAGCAGTGATAGAGCATGTGGATCACAGTGGGATGAGGCCTCTGGACCGGGCCATTGGTTGCAGGAACACATCTGTGGTGGTGACTCTGTTGAAGAAAGGGGCCAAACTGGGTAAAGAAAGCTATATATATTCATTTTTTTTTAATAGAAAACCATGTCTTAAAGCAAAAGTCATTGTGCTATGCGGCTGCACCTCATCCATTCCCCAAGGAAGTCTGTCAAACAGGGAAAATGCAATTTCTAGGCTAAAGCTACGTTCACAACTCCCTCAACAACATGCGTTCAAGCGACCACTTCCAATAAAAAGTCTGTGTAAATGGACCTATAAGCACGTTTTGGGCTTATGCGTTCAAAACTCTCACATTACTGTGCAGCTACCTGAGTTTTTCAGGTTCCAAGTTAAACCAGGTTAAACTTTGACCAATCAGGAACTTGCATTTGGTAGAGACAAGTCCCACAAGTGCCAACCGTTTGTAAAGTAATCGTGGAGGAGAAGTCAACAATCATGTTCTTGTCATCATCTAGTCTTTCATGCAGCTGCAGGAGAAGATATATGAACCCTTTGGAATGACTGGGTTTCATGCAGAATCTGGACTCACAATTGTGTTCCATAAGAACATGAAAACTCTAAACAGAGCTTTAGAGTGTGACAACCAAATTATAATACATTTATCGATTTACTTGATATTGTTGTTCAAAAGTGATCTCCTACTTTACAATCTTACTAACTCTGAGTTTTAACTGATTCATGTTGGATCTATTAGTTTTAAGTACATTTTTAATTATTATACATGCAGAAAAAGAACATGACTCAAAGACTGCAGAGTCTTTTACATTGATGTTTTCTGGGATTCATTCAAATAAAAATTTGGTGAAGCAAAACTGAAAGACCAGATTTCAATTTTAGCCAGTTTAGTCTCTAAAAACAAACAATTTAGGCTATTAGATTAAACAAGACAGAAAAACTATTTAACTGGAGGCCTGTTTGCTTCAGAAAAATTGTTTTAAAAAACTGCCAAATGAAAGAAAATGATCCCAATTGAACAGATAGACTTTAGCTCAGTAAAAATAAGACAGGATTTGACTCTACTATTACATAGTAATATAAAAAAATAGTGTTTGGGTTTGTGAGGACACATAGAAAAAGGCTCCCATATTGTCCAAGCTGCAACTAAAATGTCCTTAAATAAAGACTTTTTTTTGGTCCTTAAAGACAATATTAGGTTGAGGTTGTGTGAGTCTGTAAGCTCGGGGAGAGTATAAACAAAGGGATGATGGGAAATGAAGGTCGGCTTATTACGTCCCACAACTCAGAGGCAAATTTCTAATGAACTCTAGCAGAAGTTATGTTCTGGAAAACAACACAGATTTGACTAAAAACAGCATAATCATAATTAAAAACGGCTGGGAACACTTTGAAATTAGATTAAAAGATGTTTGAAGTAACACTTTAAACCTTGAATGCCAGCTAATTTTCTTGTTTTGCATGCAATTTTTAAAAAATAAATATGAAATAAAGCAAGTTAAAAAATATATCCATGCAGTTGTTTTTTTTTTTTTGGAGAATATCAATACAGCTAGTTTTAAAATAGAAAATCTTGGTCATGTTCTGAGGGAGTTCTACATCTTCATCCGCACAGAAACTTCTTTGTCTTTCTGCCTTGTTTATCCCATCACGGTCCTAAGAATAATTCCAGACAAATTATATGGAATGTTGTGGAAAAGCGTTCCAGCTCTGCTTCTGTCTGACCCGCAGACTGGCTGGTCCATTCCTCCCTCATGTGCTGCTCCACTCATTTCAAGAATTTAGCTAATATGAAACCATTTTCCTGTGTCTGCAGTCAGCTGCTGTTTCAGCTAAAAACTCTTCGTTCCTCCAAAGTTTCTTGCATGTAAATAAACTTGAACATCACTTCTTTTCTTTTTTTTTTTTTTTTTTTTTATTGCCGCAGTGCAGCTGGTGTAAAATCTCCTGCTCTTGCATGACGTCTCCTCTCTTCACTTTTTCTCTCCTAACTCTTTTCCTAACTGCCCTCATAAACTAAGGCTACAGAACGTCTCCTTACGATCGATCAGGTACAATCCTTAGGTAACTTTAATTTGTACCAAACATACGAGAAATGAGGTTGCCTCTCTTGTTTGTGCGGGAAACGGAACGATAACATTCCCGCCCTCCTCCCTTTAGGAAACGCTTCCTGGGCCATGGCCACTTCCAAGCCTGATATCCTCATCATCCTCCTTCAGAAGCTCATGGAGGAGGGCAACCTGCTTTACAAGGTAGGAGGTCTATTAATGTTCCTCATTTCGTTTCTCTAAAGGGACAGAAATGTCATTATTTGAACACAGTGTGATGGCCGTCCTGCACTGTTAAATATAGAAGCTGCTCCCCAGCAGAGGTTCTGTGATCGATGTCTGACATTTAACAGATTGAGTTTTGCAGCAGAAAGGACAAAACTGTCAGATGTAGCATGTTAGTGAGCAGCTTTTTTTTTTTTTTTTTTGGTGTTGAATGTGTGATTCATGAGACTTGCGAGGGAGTTTCTGATGAACGCTCACACGCTCCTCTTTCCTTTCTGCTCTGCCCTCTGTGTGTCCTCCAGAAAGGGAAGATGAAAGACGCGGCGCAGAGGTACCAGTACGCCCTGAGGAAGTTTCCTCGAGAAGGCTTCGGAGATGACCTGAAGCCATTTAAAGACCTGAGGGTCTCTCTGTACCTCAGTCTGTCCCGGTGTCGCAGAAAAACCAACGTGAGTCTCCCCCCAGAGAGCCCTTTGTTCCCCAGCCAGACTCGTATTTTTAGTCGCTGTTTTCAAACCACTCTGCTGGAGCAGAGGATTTAACGATTCACTTCGAGTTAGATGGAGACCTTTCTATTGAAACTAAAGCCAGTTCTGTAATAAAAAGAAATCAGTAGAGCGGGCAGAGGAATCTTGTTTGCTCTCAGAGATGCTGCTCAACGTCTCCTCAATTGTGTTGAAGAATGAAGAATCTGAAGTTTGTTTTAACTAAACTAGAACTGACCTCAAGGCAAACATTGTGGTCCGTAAAGTTTTTCCTCCTGGATAATTGTTTCTGCAGAAAGGCTTTGTTTAGACAGGTTGGAATCCTCTACTTTTGTAGAAGCCGTCTCTGCAGTTAAAGGCTCTAAAAGCAACCTGAACCCCCCCGACGGGAGGGGTTTCCTGGAAGTCTCTGTGAAATTTAGGTCAAATGTTGTCAGCTATTTTGGATCAAATCAAAACAGACCCGTTTGCTCTGAGCGCGTCATCGTTTTGAAGGTTTAAATGTACTAATTACTGTTTTTGCAGGATTTCGGGATGGCTGAAGAGTTTGCAACGAAAGCACTGGAGCTGAAGCCCAAATCCTACGAGGCCTACTACGCCCGCGCCAGAGCGAAGAGGAGCAGCAGGTAACCCGCTCACCCCGTCCCAGCTCTGCGTTAAGTTAACCAGTTTCAATGTTAAGTTCAGACGCAATCAAAGGTCATGAGGTGCGATTTGACCAGAATTGTGGATCAATTATTTAAACTTTAGTGAAGAATTTACATTATCTCAACCAATCAGGAACTCTGCTTTAGTCCATGATACATTGATTTAATCAGAGGATGGAGTCCAAAACCAACATGGAGGTGATCATTCTCCTCCTAAATTTTAGGGAATTTTTCTTATTTGTATGGAGACATTAATAAAACAGTCCTCTAATGCGGTAAGTCATCAGACAGAAGTACCGCTGAAAGCAGCCGTTGTTCAGATGTAGCTCCTGCAGTAGACGATGAAGCTCACCGTACTGTGAGAGTTTCTGATGAAAGCAGACATGAAGATGAATGAGGGAAAATAAATGTTAGCAATATATCACAATATTTAATGAACCAATACTGTTGAACAAACCATATCATCCGGTCACGCTGCCTTCTTCACACTAAAATGTTTCAGGAAATAACTGGCTGGGTTTTTTTTCTCCCTTATTTTAGAAGCAACATGAATTTTGTAGAGTAAAAGCAGCTTGTAGTCAATATGAGAAACAGTTGTGATCATTAAATAAGATGAATTTGACTATTTCATTGCAATCTAAGACCCATTAATATTCAGGTAGAGTTTTTTTCTAAGTGAAAAAATTGTAAAAAAAAAAAAAAATTGTTCTGGTACGGTTGTGGGATGCATACGGCGATATATATCATATTGTGAGACAGGTATCGCGATACGTATCGGATCGCCAGACTCTAGCCAACACACAGTCCTATGGAGACGTGATTACTAAAACTTTTGTAGTAAAAATGTTCATGTCTGTCTGAGGAAAGTGTATATAGAGTGTAGTGAGGGGATTTACAGCCTGAAAACATGTAGAGTGTAATCCTAATTTGTGGATTTCATCTTTTCCATGATAATTTAAGAATGAAACTCCCTAAATAAAAAAAAAGGAGCCCCTGTATACAGATTATTTGACAGCAGTAGCTCCTCCTACATGCAGTGAAAGGTGAATTCAGCGTGCATTAAAACAGACGAATCGCAGCATCAGGCGCAGCTCACGGAGCCTTTCTCTGTCCACAGACAGTTCACGGCGGCGCTCGCCGACCTCCACGAAGCCGCCAAGCTGTGTCCCAACAACCGGGAGATCCGTCGCCTGCTGGCCCGGGTGGAGGACGAGTGTAAGCAGATGCAGAGGAGTCAGGTCAAAGGGGGCGTCGCCGGAGCGGCAGCTGCCTGCAGCCAGCCGCCAAGAGGCCAGGAGTCTGACCCGGAGCACGACGAAGGCCAGGAGGAACCCTCAGAGCACAGCCTGGCCAGGAGCGTGGAGGCCCAAAGAGAGATCCTGGAGGAGGAGGAGGAGGAGGAGGAAGAGGAGGGAGTGTCCTTGAAACATGACAGAACAGGTGAAGCCTGCTGGAGCCACAGCAGTTATTCCTTCAACAGAGTCTTACCGTCTGACCCCCCAGCTGCCAGCAGCTGCCTCGGACATCAGAACCAGACCTCCAGCTCCCCCCCAGGCCCCAGCCGGCTGCCGCCTCACCGCTACCCCCGGGAGCATCGGGAGCCCCTGGCTCAGCAGGCGCTGGTCATGCAGCCCACCAAGCAGGCTCAATCGTCAAAACCAATCAGCACATGGGGGCTGTGGGGGGGCGCGCCACAGGGACTAAATCTCAGTACGCTCCGTCCAGCCCTCTGCCCAGCCCGCCAGAGCCCAGCATGCTGAAGCGCCGGGCCCTTCGACATAGCTCCAGCCGGGGAAATCACACACCGGACAGGGCCCGTGTACGCCGCGCGCCCTCCGCTCGAGAAGCAACCTGCTTTCTCCACAAACCTCCTACAACGGCTCCAAATCTCTGGGACAAGACCGGCTGTTGGTCCATTCTGCATCCTCTCTGGACGGGTCAGCCATCTCTGGACACGCGGGGAACCACTCTGACCCCGGGAAGGAGGGCATGTGTGCGGCGGCGGCATCTCAGGGAGGAAACCTCAGCGGCATGCGAGTGTCCAGCTCCACCAGCAGCTTAGCCTCCAGCAGCAGCTTGTCTGACAGCGGCAAGCTCGGACCCGACGTCCGGTCCAAGATCTCCGACAAAACCAAGCTCAGCCAGCAGGCCGGTTCTGCGGCAGAGTACAAACCCAGACCTTTCATGGGAATAACCGACAAGACGGCACGCTTTCAGCAGCAGGTCCAGCAGCAGCAGCAGGTCCAGCAGCACCACCACAGTCTGCAGAGCCACCCCAGTCTGCAGTCCACGGGTCGCAGCTGGCTGAGCCGCTCCTGCGACGGCCCGGTGTGTCAGAACATGTCCGCCGTGAGCCTGCAGCCGGCCGACTGCGAGTTCCCGTACGGCAGAGCTGGCGGCGTCTACCAGGAGCAGCACAAACACCCGCCGGCTCAGAGCGCCATGACTCTGAGCGGCTTGCAAAACGGCATGCACGCAAAGGAATTTGCAGAGAAGTTCTGCCAAGCGGCAAACTGTTTCAAAGAGTCCAAGCCGCCCCTGGCTGTGCCGCATCCCAAGCAGCACGGGTTGGCCCGAGATAATCCAGCCATTCACGTAGCTTCAATGAAACCAAAGCGATCATTCATAGAGTCGAATGTGTAAAGCCGTCTGTCCGTAACGCACGCTCAACAGCAAAACCACAAGTGGGACGGCGTCCGTTTTTACTCTGTAACTGGCTCTGTAATGAAACGACAATGCACCAAAAGTTCCCGAGCTGTCGCTTCAAGCTTCTGTTACATGAAGACCACCGGCATGCGGCCGAGCTGGAGCCATTGCACTGATCCGTGGACGCGTGCTGGACAACGACAGCACCGCCGAGCTGCAGCCGTTCCAGCTCTGATCCTTCACTCTTTGCTCATGGAGAGTCCTTCAATTTAATTCAAGGAAAATCAAACGGCTGATAAAACATTTATTTTTTTTTTTAAAGATTTTTCATTTTATTTAGCAGACGAGGGGCCATACTTGCATTTAAAACAGTCGCATTCATCCACAAAGTAGGAAAATTAAAAGTTAGACTTCAATAAAAGCTAAACTTTTATTTAGTTTGTCCGTTTTTATGATAAAATCCGTCGAAGTAAAGGTGCTATGTACAGGACGACTGCTCTAAAGGTGCTGGTAGACCCTCCACCAAAAAAAAAGGAGGTCTTTCTCTGGGACCAGGTGACTAATTCCTGGGGTTTTGGAGCAGTTTGGAAAAAGTGGGTGCAATCAAACTTTTAGCTCATGAAGCAAAACACTTAATCATTTTGCTGATCCTCATTTAGAAACTCTGGAGTTTTCCTGAAGCAGACGGCACAAACAAAAACACCATCATGCGCAAAAAGTGAAGGAGCACTCAGCGAAGCGACTGTAAGGAACGGGCATTCCCTCGTTTTAGGAAGGATGTAAAAATCCTCCCGTTGTGTAAAATATATAAATAAGTTCCGTTTCTTCTCAGTGAAGGTCTATGTTTTGTGTATTGGCAAGTTCAGATGTGTGAATTTTGAGTTTTCGGCACAACGTTGTTGAAAATGGTGTTTGTTAAATATATATTTGTACATTATATGAATCACCATTAACACTGAATTCCTTTGTGTATCTGCTTGTTGTTGCCGTCTAGTTTAATTTATTTACAGCGCCAATGGCTTTGGTTAATTGTAAAAGCAATATATTTTATATAGTTATTTTTGCACAGCTACTAAGACATTTTATGATTCTCATTATTGTTGAGAGCTCAGTGCATGCTTCAATTGCAGTTTATATTGCGAAATACAAAAAGATATATATCCATCTATAAAAATGAGAGATGGTTGGAGGGCAGAGCGCCGCCGGCGTCATTTTATGATGTATTTTAAACGCAATTGTTGCCATGTTTTCAGTATTGTGAGCTTTATTAGCCGTGATCACATACTGTAATTGAACATTACTGCCATAGACACCATGGGAGAGTGAATAAAGGCCCACTGAGGAAAATATCCAACCTTTCTGGTTTTCTTCCAAACCTCGTGAAGATAATGACAAGTAACCATGTTGGTTAGAATAACTGAATCTCTGTTTCTTCATTTGTCATAACTTTTTTATTTGTGAAGAGTGATCATCTACTATTTCACATTTAAATAAAACTTTATTCCACACAATTTCTGCAGTTACTTTATTTTAGGATGTAAAAATTAAGATCTTAAAATATGCTCCTTCCATGTATCATGCACACATTTTTCAAAATAAAAGTAGTAATACATTTCTAGATAAATATAAACCCAATCAAGCTTGAAATCTTAATAAATAACAATTGATAATTTGGTTCTAAATGACAAAAATTAGCTTCTTTAATGATCTGACTTCCAATGTGTGATGGCCATCTTCAGCGATCTGTTGGGGGTGAGGAGCGTGGTCTGGAGGGGCAGGTTGGTCATGGGGCTGGTTTTGTTCTTTCCTCGGATCCAGCTCTCTATAGACTCTCGCTCATAGGAGAAGCCATCTGTGGAGTGGCAGGACACACGTTATGGTGGTGAAGCTCTGACGCTGGATTCACACCGGTCCGTCTGCGGTGCGTCCTGCAACAATCAGTCAGTTTACGTCGTCTGTGGTTCGTCACTCCCACCCCCCTGGCCCAAGTGGTTTGTCCTGCTCACCTCCGAGTCGATTACGGTAGTTCATCCAGAGCTTTGGCAATCAGGCCCTCTCCTCTCTCACTGAGTCCTCAAAAACTGCATGTTTTGCGTCATAAATGATATTTCGTTTTTTGGATTTTCAAAATAAAACTTGTGCCTTCTTTAGCAAAATGGACGCCAGTAAGGTGTTAAATAGGGCTGCCATGATTAGTCACGACTATGTCGGCTATTAAAAATGTCAACCACTAATTTAATAGTCGATTAGTCTGTTTTTTTTTAATCTCAAAACTACAGTGCGCACTTTCTAATCTCACATCAACCATTATCTTTGACACACATACGCAGTAGAACTAATCCAGGTCAGTATGATGATGACACTGATGAGGGATCGTTGTCTAGCTAAGCTAAGCTAACATTAGCACAAACAGAGAGCAAACATATTAGCTTATTAGCAAAGGAGATCAAGTCTTTCAGTAAGACATATAGAAATGCTAACTTTCCTGGCTATGAGCAAAAGCATCGAACAGTTTGGAAATATAGAATCATAACTATATTTTTTAATGAAAATAGTTTGTTTCAGATGCCTCTCATTCATTAAAAGTCATTCATTAATTGTCTCTATTTTTAGTTAGCATATAAATTATAACACGTGATGACCCGATTAGTCGACTAATCGTTAAAACAATTGGTGATTAGTCGACTATTAAAATAATTGTTTGTGGCAGCGCTCTCTATGATCCTTTCCCTAAATATCAACACCTTGGTGGTTCACTTTTTTTGCACACGCACCCCGACTGTACCGTAGAGCGCTGTATGAGGATGCACGGCCGCCGCCAGGTGGAACATTAGGGACTCCGTTTGTGTGAATCTTTTCCGTCTGTTAAATCAATGTGCTTTTATGTTGATGTATTTTTGCTCGTACTTTAATCTCTGTCGTTCTACTCAAACACACACCTTAAATTGACGTAAAGCTCGCAGTGTGGAGGGACGGACGTCAGACGCAGACATGACAGGGGCGATGTAAACATTTCTACTGATTAACGAACGTCCTATTTTTTGTGTCAGCGTAACGGAGACTCCCTGCAGGACCAGTGTAAATCCGGCATGACAAAAGATCAATAAAGCTGATCCTGGCAAAACCAACCTGCGGCAATGACTGGATCCTTCATCAGCTCTCTGGCGATCGGACACAGGAAGTGATCCGGGACATCCGAGTCATTCTGCTCCGCCTTCAGAGCGTTGATCCTTCTTATGAGACGACCACGAAGACCCACGGACTCTGGAAAAAAGCAGAGCTCAGTTTTATCCATCTATGAAAACAAGAGTGTTCAAACAATTTCAGGAAAACACCTGCAGAAAGTGAATCTGATGCTTTGCTTGATGGACAGCTGCAGAGGCGCCTCTGCTCTGAGCCTTTCACCACTCACATAAACAAACATCCATTTCTTCTTCTTTCTGAACAGTCTGAAAAGGTAAAATCCCTGCAAGCAGCTGCATGCGTTCTCCTGCTGACAGCAGCCTCTGAATTTGTCATCAGCTGCAAATTTTGTGCGGCGGCTAAAGGAGAGGCGTGACCTTTGTGGCTGCAGGTGATTCGTTTTGTGTGTGGGTTTTTTGTAGGCGGTGAGAACAGATGCAGATACACTTCGCTTGTATTCTTAGTTCTTGAGGAATTTGTAAGAATAAAAGGAACTCTGACACAATTCTAATTAAGCTGTTTTTTTTTTTGTATGTCATGGGAAAAAAATTCTCATCTGAAGGGAAACAAACCAATATTCAGCTTTGGTTTGTTTGGTTTATTAAATCAGCTTTACATATTTTAGTTTCTTTAATAAACATCTGTTATAGTGCATTTGTGTGCCTTTTCCAACATCACTTGTCAAATACCCCCCTAGCATGATACATCCTCCGCCGTGCTTGATAAACTGCACTCACAATTCTTAACTAAAACAAACTTTCTCACTAAGCGCAGAAAGTTTTGCCTTAGAAGGAACCTGTGGGCAAATGATAGTAATTTAGCAAATAATTCCTCCTGCATGATGACTCGTCTATGGGGGTCATGTTTGTCAGCCGTAGAACAGTTCTTTGCATCTTAATTGGAAGATTTGTTTCTCCGTACTAATCCGTGGAAGCTTCTGTCTCTTTGTCTGAGTTTTTCTCCACCACCGCTCCACTTAGTTCCCATTTCTGAATGGAATTACCGAGAAAACACAGTTAACGAGCCCATTAAAGTCTGAGCTCTCGGCAAAAGTCATCAAGAGTTGAAATCTCCTGGTGTGCCCAGACTTGAAGATCCAAAAAAAACTAAAAGCTCTTATTTTGCTAAAAATGTTCATGTCTGGACTTTCTGGGACTGTTTTCTTTACAATTTTTTTTTTTTTAAATATTTGCATGTGGAAACCGTCTCAAACATTTCCTGCTATTAAACACTGGGGTCATGCACTGATGGTATTTCGGTTGATTTATACAAGAAACAAATAAGCGGCTCGGTTTCAATTTGGAAAAAGAACATTGGCAATCCCGCTGGATGTGTTTTTCATAAAACTCTGATTAAGCTCCTAACCAGCTGTTGGAGAGAAATTCTATACTTGAAAGATAAGATTGCTTATGCATCTTTCATGCAGAGTAATGTCCACTTTAGATTTAGATTGATAATTTGGTGCGAAGCAAAGCAATGGCAAATATGCGTCCAAAAAAAACCCCCAAACTTTCCTTCTTTGTTCAGACACGCATGAATATTTCAACGTGCAGAAATCTGATGTGTCCTGTGTGTAAATAAGGTGCACAAACACAACAGCAGCATGTTGTGCAGCACAAACAACAACATGGTAATGACGAGAGCTCTGCTCCATACTAAACACAAGCAGAAAACATCCTTTGTGTTACGAGATGGTTCACGCGTGTTGTGTCACTTAATTACAACAGCAACAGCCTGAAGGTTTTTTTTACGGTGATTACAGGGGGGTGTGGGGTGACTTAACGTGATTGGAGTCGGTACGTCTAATTACCTTTAAAACAGCTGTTCTGTATCTGGTATTTATTCTAAAACACTAAATGAAACTGAAAACCAGAGAAAACAGGAAATGTCAATGAAGGAAAAAAATAGGATTGTTTGATTTTTGCTTTTAACTGTGATCCTGGTTTGTTTTGCTGCAAATATTTAACATAAATATTATCTTTAAATTCTATTTTGTATTTTTGCCTTATTTATGAAAAATACAAAAAACACCTTAAGTGACTTAATTCAGAAATTTATTTTTACTTTTATAAATTAAGGTTTAAAATAAAATTTGATGGAATTTTAGCCACTTTGCTTTGTAGATTTTTTTTTTTTTGGGCTTCCCTCATGAAATTATTTTAAATTTAATATTTTTAAATGAAAGTTTGGTTTATTTAGCCGGACATTTGTTCTGAAGAGCCTCAGCAAGAATTCATGAAACTGTTACCACCGTGTTTGATAGTTATGACGCTTTTCTGTAAAATACTGACAGTTTTATCTCATATTTACTGAATTTGACCCTTTGTCTCATTAGTACAGGAAATACTTTTTTTTTTTTTAATTTAGTTAGTCTATTTTTCCTTTAATCATAAATCTTCATTTAAAGAAGTCTATCAATTTACTTTGATTATTTATTAGCAGTACAAATATAATATCTGTTTTTTTTTGTTGTATTTTTACATATAAGTTTTAGATAAAAGTTTTTTTTATTCATGCCTGTTGTTTTAGTAGCTCTTTATTGCCTTGTTGAGGAATTGTTGGTACTTTTCTCAGTTTCAGCTGCAATCATGAAATTATTTAAGAAGAATTTTTATTTAAATTCATCAGATGAATGTTTGGATCAGGACTAGGTTTAGTAAACTTGATTTTGATTGGCAGGACCATCTCCCAAGAGCTCTAGAATATGATACTGCTACCACCGTGTTTGATTATTGATAAGATTTCTTATAAAATGCTGTTGTTTTCATCCACTATGTTGACTTTTTGTTTCATCAATTCAGCAATTTTTTTTTATTTTAGGATCTGTATCAAAGTCAGATAGATTTTTTTTAATATTTCATCAATCTTCATTTTATAAGACGTGTATCTCTAATTACTTTGGTTATTTTTATCGCTATTCATTAGCAGGACACATTTTTTTAAATTAACTGATTTTTTAAAATCTTTTCTTAAAACACTTCCATAACAGTCATAATTTCAGCTCTTCAACTGCTTCTCCTTCTGTCAGATTACTCCATTCTACCTAATGACAAAAAGCTCATACTACAATGCTTAAACTGAGTTGAGATGCTTGTTAGGTGTTGTTTTCTAGAAGCACATGAAATCCCGCAGCAGTCCACTGTTGCATTGATCATTTATAAATTCTTCACACCCTCCTGGTGAAGTGCAGGTCAGCCCAGTGCAGGTACCCTCCTCCTCCTCCTCTTCCTCCTCCGCAGTCGCTCCTCTAATGTATGCAGACGGTGGTCGTGGATCGCCTTGTTGAAAAATGCATGAACGCATTCTTGAATGCAAAAATATTTTTCTGCATTCATGCTGCAACAGCAGCAGGCCAGCATAATAATAGGATTATAAGTAATAATAGTGCTGTGTATTCTGATAACATCACCACTTAATAGACACAAATCAGCTGATTGATCTTTTTAGCACCAAATTTAATTTACAATTTAAAAATGACATAAAACTGTGTAAATTAATAAATGTATTAAATAATATTAAAGTGTCACGTTTTATTTGTGATCCAGACAGTTTTTTTTTATTTAACTGTAATCTATAATGCCCTTAACATCAATTTACACAAAATGAACCATATTTATGTAATTATTAAAATAAAAAAACTCCTTAGTTTAGGAAAATTAAACTATTTTGCTTGATTTTGTTACTTGCAACTTCTTGCAGTTGTGTGATAGTCCATAAAATGACAATAAAAAGGTTTGATTTTGATTTGTGAACATTTATATTTTTATTTTTCTCACTGATTTAAGTTAAAACTGAAGATAATATGTTTAATTTGGTGATAAACTGTAATAAATTGAGAGAACAGCAACATGTAAACAACTTTTTTTTTTTTAATTTAAGCAAAAATTATAATAAAAAAAAAATTAAGGACAGATATATAAAAATGTTTGTATATAAAAAAAATGCCTGGGGGTTAACACCATTACTTTGGAATTTATTTAAAATAATCTCTAATTTAAGGCCTACAGGGCTCATCAGTGTGTTTGGGAGGTGCAGGATGTGAGTTGGTGGTTCAGGCTGTTCTCTCTAAATCTGATGAAAAGGAGCTTATACCCTGTTTTCCTCTGTCGTATTTTAGGATCAGAGAGTAAATCCTCCACAAAAACCTGGACGGGAATGAGAGCGCCTCCATTTCTTCATCCTCACCGATTCCCAGCTCTGTAACCGTGTCCTTGCTCAGCCGGCTGAGCTCCTCTCCGTCTATGTTGTTGGCTTTAAAGACGTCGACCAGCTTCTCCAGTCCTTCCTCGCGCAGCCACTTCTGCACGTCCTCCTCTGTCCAATCAGTGAGCAGCAGCCGGGAGTGAGCCGGTAACTTCCTTCCTGTAGAAAAAAAAAAAAAAAACACACACAACAGGATGGGAGTAAGTGTTGGACTATTTCACTCCAATCTCCTGGAAACAAACTGTTTCCCCTCCAGCTCCACAGAGAAGGACACATTCCTTCTGTAGCGGTACAGGAGTGAAAATGACTTTCATGTGCAGCAAACCACCCACGGATAAACACACCCACACAGTATAAATCCTTCTCTTCAAAGGACAAGACATGAAACCCCGTCCTCGTGCAATAAATCAATGATTTAACTTATGAAAGCTGACAATGACTAAGAGAGGCCTGCTCCCGATCAACACACACCATGACCTCACATGGAGACATGCAAACAAAAGCAGCTAAGCTAACTTGGAGCTAAAGTAGGCTAACTGCAGCCGACCTTCACGGAATAAATAAATAATGAAAAAATGACATAATTAGAATCAGAATACCTTTCTTTTTCAAAAAAAATTTTTTTTTACTGCGTCCAGAAAAAAATGTGGGTTGTTTCATTTAAACAGTTTCAAATTGTGTTTATCAAACAAGATTTCAATCATGAAAATCCCAACATTTTAACGACCAAAAGGATATCAACCGCAGGTCGATACGACCAGTTCAAGCTTAATAGATCAATAAATGATCCATAAAAGTAAAGATCAATCTAATGCATAATGGTTAAGTCTGCTAGCTTGATGCTAACGTATAATGGGATTTCCATAGACCGGCTAATGCTAACGCTCAGTTGCCTAAACATATATTGCTGACTAAATAACATCTTTATATACTAAGGCATGAATCTTTCAAACTCTTTAAAAGGGAATATTTTAAAGTAACCATTTGTGGTCTAAAGGACTGCTTTTATCTTATACTTTCTTCTTCTTTACTGTTTCATCTGGAATAACTAAAATCTGAATAACTTTAAATCATACATATAGATTATTGGGGTTTTTTTTATAAAAAAATGTGTCTAAATAAATGAGACTAAATGTGTAAATCGTGTAACCTCACGGTTGCATGCTCTAGTCAACTGAACGTTGTTTTTGTAGAAAAACTGAC
The DNA here is from genome assembly GCA_003999625.1 of Oryzias javanicus. NCBI lineage: Eukaryota > Metazoa > Chordata > Actinopteri > Beloniformes > Adrianichthyidae > Oryzias > Oryzias javanicus. Next base: position 12,955,404 of record CM012457.1, on the reverse strand, counting down.
ATATTCATTAGGATTGTACGACAGAGTATTAGGGCCACTTTATAAAGAAAAAAATATTTTTTAAATTATGACTTTAAATCTCATAGATTTACGAGAAAAAAGTCATAAATCTACAAGATTAAAACACATAATTTTACGAGATTAAAAGTCGTAAAAATGCGAGAAAAAACTCGTAATATTACTTTTTTTTTTTTGTGGCACTAATACTTCGTCGTAGGATTGTAAAAATTTGTTTTTTTAAATCATTTTTTTAACTTCTTAAAAACTCTCAAAGAGGAGTAACGGACCCCCTAACGCCTCCACACAGAGGAGCCTCCCCCCTCACAAATCCTCCTCTGCAGCCCGAGAGCACGAACCTTTAAGTGTGTCATTATTTATACAACCATTGCATCATTTCTTTCTTCGTTTCCAGCTTTAAAGATTGAGACACAAAAACATTCTATTTGTTTAGCCAAAAGGAAAAAAATAAAGGAAGCTCGAACAGACAACAATGAAGCGATTCATCTCCAGCTCTTTAGAGCCAAATCCTGATTTCATTGTGAGCCTTGTTGATCCAAAAACTGTAAAAACACGTCATGTTTTGGGACTCGCTGCTTTTTTTATTTTTTTAATTGGATCTCCATTATCCAACTTCTGGAACTCTCAAAAGAAGGACTAATGCGTTTTAATCTGTGGCTGAAAGTAGTCAGAGAAACCCAATAATTACTTTTGTCTGCAGCTTTAACTACAGGTTTACTAAACACCCATGTTTGGTGCTAAAATCTGACATTACTTTGTTTCACTTCCAAGCTTACAGGATTAGGTGATTTTATTTTTGAAGGATGAGGAGGAGCTGTCCTTTTTTTTTTTAAAGACTCTCGTCTCTCCTTCTTGATGTGACCGCAAGGTCAGGCTGTAACTAAATTACATGATGACATTTCACATTCCAATTGTGTAAATTCCAAAGTTTTAACTGCATTAAATGCATTATGTTATTCATATAAGTGATAGGACAAAAGATTTGGAACACCAAAAATATCCAAATAAAAAAAAAAAAAAAAAAGGGTAATATCACCAAAAACGAAAAATGCGTCCATATTTCAGAATAACACAAAAAGGCAATTTTATTGGAACACAAAAAAATGTCTGTTTAATGCTTAAAATTAACTTTCCAGCTTTTCTTGAGCACTGCTAATCTTCTCTGGGCTTAAAGCACTGATGGAACACATAAACTCTCATCAGCTTTAGTTGTATAGAATAGTACAGTTAGAAGTTGTGTGGTTTTTCAGGAGCCAGTCTCAGCTTTAACTTTTTGACAGGATGACTTGCAACTAGAAAGCCATCGCTGAGACGCCAAAATAAAAGCCAGGAAACACTGGCGCAGGATAGCCTCTCCAGAACACAAGAACTAATGATTAAAGTTGTGAAATCGTTGCTTTACCATACAAGATTTTTTGAAAGCCGACAAAGAAGTGAAAAAATAGGCTCCCCGGTATGTCAGTCATTAAACATGGAGGGGGAAGTGTGATGGTATGGGTCAGTGACTTGTGCAGCCTAAGATGCTCCCTCAACAAACACAGCATTTTAATACAAGAAGATATTGATCAATCCGTGACTATCACAGACTATCTGATGACAAATAATTAAGACAGTAAACTTATGAGCATGGAGTGATCTGCACCACCTTTATTGAACTGTATTAAGCTGGTTTCGGGATGGTCAGGACGGATGAGTGAAAGTAAGCTAACCTACAAGTGCCAAAATTCTATGCTAACATCTGCAGAAGATCAAAAAATTATAAATAAATAAATAAAATTTTATGGCACATTTTGGTCAATAAATTCCAGGGTTTTCTTTCTGTTTTTTTATACATCTACTTAATCATTTCTGCTAACCTATCATCAGACAGTAAAGTAAAATTTTACTTTTAAAAACTGTTCTAAATAATATTTGAATTAGGTTCACAATAAAAACAATAACATATTTTCACATTTTAAAATCTTTGTAAACATTATTTTTTGTATTAAAGTGTTTTCACACAAATATATAAACTTCAATTATATCCCGTGTTGTTTTTACATTTGAATTGAACTTTATTAATATCCCAAGGGATAAATTTATCATTTGTAGGTGAATTCATGTTTACAGTTAATTTATCAATCCTTTGTTTCTTTTTGTATTTACAGATATGAAAAAATTCTTCTGACTCAGTAGAAACATAAAGAAAATGTAGATTTACAAAAGAACTATTATTATATTGTTCATTTAGAGCAGGGGTTTTACACTCATTCACCAAAATCCAAAACACACCTTAGGATAACCATTTATTGATAACTAAAACATTAACTGTAATTTTAATTATATAATACAACTAAAAACTTAACATTTTAAATAATTTTAACATAATTATAATATCAATCCTGCGATAAAGCAAGTGTTTGCTGTAAGCTGAATTTGGCCGGTGATGATGCTAGTGCTGATAGCTGAAGATGCTGAAGCTGATTGGCTGCTAAAATATTTGCTAAATGTCAAATTAGCGTAAACACAACAACAACAAAAAAAACTTTAGCCAAAACAGCTAGCATGTAGCTGCAAAAAAAGGTAATCTTCAAAATAGTCCAAAAAAACCAAATTAGCCAAAACAGCTAGCATGTAGCTAAAATATTACCTCATCTCCAAAATAGCCTAAAAATCTTAGTAAATGCAAAATAGTCCAAAAAGCTAGCAGAATTCCAATTTTTTTAAAACTTTAAAACCATAACTTTGTAACATAATCATGAATAATAAAAGTGAAGGAATATTATTCCAGAATAAATTAACTTAATCCTTAAATAACTTTCAATATTTTACTTTTCAAAAAATATACTTTTTCAAAATTATACAAGTCAAAAATAAGTGCAATTGCAATTAATAACAATTCAATAAAATAAAGGCCGGATCTGCCCCCCCGGGCCTCGACACGTGATTTAGAGTTTAGTTTGGTATTGCATCACCAATTTTTTTCATTTCAACTATTTTAAGCTGTATGTTAAAATGATGAAATGGTGTTTACCATACATTTTTCTCATGATGGAGGAAATATGTAAAGAAAATTAAGATTAAAATAGCATTTCTACAGATTTCTTTATCCAACTCATTATGAATCAGGAGCAAATGAAAAAATCCAGCTGGAAAATGAGCTTTTTAGTCTCTTGGCTAATATGCTGGGTAGGCCACAAGCTCCCTGCTCCGAGCTGTCAGCAATGGGGAAAGGAAGGGGGGCGGGGTTGCTCAGTGCCAACTGTCCCGCCAACAACCTAAGGGGGAATTTCTAACAAACTATTACTGCTTTGCAGAAATTATATCATAGAAAACAACATAGATTTTTAGATTTTGGCAAAAAAAGCAACGAAACTGAGATTAAATTTAACTCTCTTAAAATAACTCCCAATATGATCGGAGTGGGTCTTTAATATATTTTTTGTTCTTCTTTCCATTTGAGTTATTTGAAATAAAAAGAAAATATGTTAAAAAAAAACATTCTACTGAATATATATCAAAGGACATCTGCAACAAAAAGAAACTTCTCTCACAAATGAAGAGGGTAAAAAACCCATCCCAAGTCGTGTTATACAAGGAAAGCATCATCCTTCCCTCCTGAAAAGCAGGCTTTGTGAGGGCAAAGCACAGAGATGCAGTAATTTACCTTGACATGACGCCTGCTGCGACTCAGCCTCTGCAGAAAAACACACAGAGAAGGAAGTTCAATGTGTGAAGAGAAAACAGCATTAAGAGTGAAGGCGGCGGGAAAGAGTCCTAAACAAAAGGCAGGCGAATGCGGTTCATCTTCATCCGGATGACTGATGGCAGATGCAGGAGCTGCACTGTTGACGCCTTCAAGGCCTCCAGATGTCTGCTGATGCATCTCTCTATAACGCCAGGATTTTTCTTCATGAGAAGCAGGAATTTAGTTTGCTTTAGAAGGCGTTCACTTCCACTAAAACTGTTGTGGGGAGTTTTCTTGGCTGCACAGATCGTCATTAATCATGGAAACGCATTTTTGGGAACTTTTGATTTGCTCCAGAAGAACTTTTTAGAGACAGTGCATACTTTGGAAGGTCTCTTGTTTGTGTTTACCAGTTTGGCCGAGTTCTCCCCCTATTCTCCACACATTCACAGATCTGTCCATGGAGCCCGTTGCAATCATGCCCTGGTGAGGGGAGACAGCCACAGCCGTCACGTACCTGCAGGCAGGAGGAGGAGGAGGAGTGTGAAAACAAAGATGGGAGAGAGAGATCCTTTTAAGTCAACCCCCCAATATATATATATATATTTTAAAAAAGATCTTAGATTGTCTCAAAATCGTGTCATGCACTTCAAAGCTCTCTGCTGGTTTTTTTTAACCTGTAGTGCCGCTTCAGTGACGGTGCGGAAACAAGCAAATACTGTTGCATCACTGCACCCAGTGCTTCTGGGAAAAACTAATCAAGCAAGAATCACACATTTTGATCGGAAACGCCGGGCCTCCTGCGCCGCTGTGCGTCTGACGGCTGCAGAGATTGCATCACAGCAGGTGAGGAGGTAATTTACCTGTCATGTTGTTTTAAAGTGTGAAGCAGGGTTCCCAGCTTCTGTAAATAAAAGTACAAACAGATAGGTGGAAATTTCAAGATCTTGAAGTCTAGATAAGTCTTTTTAGACAAAGGAATAACTTACCGCATCATATATTGTCACCGATTTGTCCACGGAGCTGTGAAAAGAGTCGTTTTAAGGATTTATGCTATACATTTTTGCTAATTTTTGAAGGAAATAATTAAAATTTTTATTATAATTATTTTATTTCATCTGGGAGCACAAAATATTTAGATGTACATTATGACGAATTAATGTTGGTATGTGCTGATTAAAGCTTTTTAAAAAAAAAAAAAGATTTTGTAAATGTAAGCTTCATTTGGAAAGAACAAAACCGACCAGTCACGAGGATCAATATTCAGTTACCGACCAGGGATGTTTTTATTAGTTCTGCTCAGAAAACATTGAAGATGTGATTCGTGTTCATTCGTTCAGCTTCTCACCCAGAGACGAGCAGCTCTCCGTCCGGAGAGAAAGCACAGGACAGAACCGGAGCCGACTGAGCGCCGAGAGAATGAAGAAGCTTCATCGTCCAGGCTGAGCGGCCCATGAAACACAAGCAAAGAGATGGAGACGGCCGTTTCTATCTGGACATATTGATGCTAAACAGAAACAGGTTTGAAAGTCAGGTACAGATGTAAAGGTGTAGGATGTAAATGTAAGCTAATATTAAAAATACTAGAAAAGCTGTTCAAAAATATCAAAAATAAACACGTCGGGAAAAATGTCATCCATTTCAAATAGGAAAAAGAATGTTTTTTTTCTCTACATTTTTACAAAAACGGCATCGCTATTTCTATAAACAGCCAAACAGGTCAAACTTTTTTTGGTTATAGCAAACTAGATCAGGGTTCTGCAAACCTTTGACACTGAGTCATTTGGTTTAAAACTCAGCAAGAGCGGCGAAGTCCCACCTTACATTTTTTTTTAAATAACACTTAATTTATCTTTTTATGGACATAAAGGCTTTCATTTACAAAATGTAGCTTTTAAATATTTATAATAATTGAATTATAACAGTTTTATATTTTTCCGTATGTAACTATTTAGATTTATTTTACTCTTGAGACCAGCACAGACAATTTCCCTTCAAAATAAAATACATCCTGTCTCAAATAAGATCTTCCTCCTTTCCATGACAAACCTCCACCTCTCTAAGTCTTCCACCTGTTCTCGGTACAAATCACAATATCATCTGCAAACATCATAGTCCATGATAGAAAATCTAATCCAAGTGCAAATGCACAACTCCTGATTCTAACAGAATCCCAACCCTGTTTGTCAGAAAAACATTGATTATATTTTAAATGGAAAAGCAACAAAACGCTGGATGTTAAGACAAATCCTTTCATCAAATCATTTGAGCTTTTAATAAACAGGTGTTATTTTGAAGCTACATTAGGTTTAAGGTCATTTATCATGTGATCCTAAACTGCAGGATCTAAGTGAATAAATGAAAGAAAGAAAGAAATATTCTCACACTTTATAGAGGCTGCTTTTACCTTTTTTTATGTAACATAATTGCAGTTATGAAATATCCTTGAACTGAGGAAAATAAACATGAATTAATGATGGAGTGTAAATTGAATTATATCTCCTTGACCCACAAGGCCTCCAGTCAGACTAGAGTAAGAAAACCTTACTTAAACTGAAAAAAATATGAAGTTTTCACACATATTAAGCACAAAATTCCACATCGACTGCAGCTCCACTAACAAAAGTGCAACCTTGCATCCCTCAGAGACGAAAACTTGAGTCCCCCATTTACAATATGAGAGGGTTTGAAGCATGCCAGGCTCTTGTCGGCCGGGACATGATGAATCCATATTTGAGGGAGGCAGACCCGCTGCTGGATCTTTGTCACAAAGAGCTGAAATGATGACGGACATTGTTTGGTGTTCCTCACCGAGCAGCTCAGACAAAAAGAGAAATGATTACCGCGAACTCGGGTCATCATGCGGGACACATCGAGCCCTCCTGAGAGGAAGCTGTTCCCGTGGCAACGTGTCTTAGAAACGAACACCGTGACGTGTCCATGAACATGACGGAAATATAATCTGCGACCTGGTTACACAACCTGTGAAATCTGCCTGTCCGGCTGTGCAGACGCACAAACACTCAATGCTCAAATCAGCTTAATTCAATCAATGATGATAACTGAGTGGACATACCCGCTCCTTCATCCTGAGACACCATCCAGATTTTCACGCGGCTGTCCTGTCCACAGGAGGCCAGTCGAAACTCCAAACTGCATCCCTCTGCAGAACAACACAACTCTTCACTCTCCATACGACAACAACCATCTGCAATTTCACCGACCCACTAAAATATGAAAACGACCACATTCATTCAATCTGTTTTTTTCTTATGTCAGATTAGGATGCATTTGACAGAAACATTAATGCAAAAGACGCTAGGACTGTCTCAGTCTGTGCTGCAGTCAGAATT